>JAGIQG010000027.1:6612199-7079063 GCA_024679065.1 Sphyrna mokarran | reverse complement strand
CTATAACTACTGCCCCCATCTTCATGCCTATCCCTATCCATCACTAAGGTGAATGTAACCGAATTGTGGTCACTATCACCAAAATGTTCACCAACTTCCAAGCCTAACACCTGGTCTGGCTCGTTGCCCAGCACCAAATCCAATGTAGCCTCACCTCTAGTTGGCCTATCTACATACTGAGTCAAAAAACCTTCCTGCACACCTTGTACAAAAACTGACCCCTCTAACATGCTAGAGCTATAGCTATTCCAATCAATATTAGTAAAGTTAAAGTCCCCCATAACAATTACCCTATTACTTTCACTCCTGTCCAGGATCGACTTTGCAAACCTTTCCTCTACCTCTCTAGAACTTTTAGGAGGTCTATAAAAGACTCCCAACAGGGTGACCTCTCCTCTCCTGTTTCTAATCTCAGCCCATGCTACCTCAACAGACAAGTCCTCATCAAACTTCTTTTCTGTCACTATGATACAGTCTTTGACTAATAATGCCACTCCTCCCCCCCTTCTACCTCCTTCTCTACTCCGACTGAAGCATTTGAATCCCGGAACCTGCAACAACCATTTCTGTCCCTGCTCTATCCGTGTCTCTGAAATGGCCACAACATTGAAGTTCCAGGTACTGGTCCAAGCTGCAAGTTCCTCCACCTTATTGCGAATACTTCTTGCTTTAAAGTATACGCATTTCAAACCATGCCCTACTCCACCCGTACACTGCTGTGTTTTACAGTTCTCATCTATGACCCCTCTGTTCTCGTCCCTCTTAACATCCAAACTACTCAGGATCCCATCCCCCCTCTGAATCAGTTTAAAGCCCCCTGCATAGCCTTTGCAAATTTTCCCCCCAAGATATTGGTTCCCCTCTGGTTCAGGTGTAGACCATCTCTCTTGTAGAGGTCCCACCTACCCCAGAATGAGTCCCAATTGTTCAGGACCCTGAATGCCTCCCTCCTGCACCATCCTCACAGCCACAAGTTCAAACGTTCCCCCTCTGTTCTTCTCTAAACTATCCCGTGGCACAGGCAAGAGTCCAGAGATAACCACTCTGTTTATTTTGGCCCTAAGCTTCCACCCCAACTCCATAAATTTCTGTTTAATATCCCCTTCCCTTGTCCTACCTACATCATGTGTCCCTACATGAACTATGACTTGGGGCTGACTCCCCTCTCCCTTAAGAATCTTAAAAACCTGCTCCGAGACATCCTGAACATTGGCGGGGTTCTCCACTCCCGCTGCAGTGAATGGCAATTTGGCTGAGCACCAAATTCTCCAACGTCACTTGCAACAGCCGTGAGCCATGAACATTCAGAAAATTCTGGCTGAGATATTTGATTGCCATCCAAAGCCTCATGATGAATAACATGTGTGGTGTGCTGCGTTTTATTGCAAAATGGTTGGCAGAATGAACGATGATCCAAGTGAAATATATATGGTTCTGAGGGGATTGATAGGATAGATGTTCAGAGACTGCACTTGGAAAATCTAAAACCGTAGGGGGAAGATACGGTAAGGGATCAGCCAATTAGGACAGAGGTGGCGAGAAAGTTCTTCATTCAGAGGAATGTGGATCATAGAATCCTTCAGTGTGGAAGAGGCCATTTGACCCATTGAATCTACACTGTCCACAATCCCAAACAGGCTCTATTCCTATGCATTTACCCTAGCCGAGTCCCCCTGACTTGTGGGACTAAGTTGCAATTCAGCATGGCCAATCCACCTAACCAGCACATCTTTGGACTGTGGGAGGAAACCAGAGCACCTGGAGGAAACCCAGGCAGACACAGGGAGAACATGCAAACTCTGCACAGATAGTGACCCAAGGCTGGAATTGAACCCGGGGCCATGGCACTGTGAGGCAGCAATGCTAACCACTGTACTATTGTGCCACTCCAAATCTTTGGAGCTCTTTACCCCAGAGAGATGTAAATGTTCAAACACTGAGTATGTACCAGGTTGAGATCGATAGATATATGGGCTCTGAGAGAGTTAGGAGATAAGGTCACTGGGTAGGAAAGTAGAGGTATTTCAAAGATCAGCCATGGTCCTATTGAATGATGGAAGAAGCTTGAGGGACCAAGTGGCCTACTGCTTTTCCTCCTATGCCCTTAAGTTCGTGTGTGTGTGTACTGGTGTTGGCATTGGCTGTTATCCTGACCTCACATGTAGCTGATTCTCACTGCCCCATCTGACACATGCATACTGGTGACTCAGGTGAGATTCCGGACATCAGCCAGTGGAATTGTGCCTCAGTATAAAGCTTGGATTTTCAGGAGAGGTGAGGAAGGTGAAAATGAAACAGAATTGAGAGGCAATCTGACATTTAATTAATCTGCACTGCAGGAATTATTACAGAAGGAAATTCCAAAAAAGCAGAAATATGCAATTCATTAATAACAATAATGACTGTTTCACTGCAAATGACACTGTATTAGGAAACCACTAGATACTCCTTGAAATTTAATTAATTTAAGGTCTTCTCTTCCATTTGGAACAAGCTGAAAGTTTCATTCTCACTGGATTAAAGCATTTCAGTAAGATGCATTGGGCTGTTTGCAGTTTTGGCACCTCACTTGTCCCTAAACAGGACTTGCAACTCTAATTTCTCTCTATCATCATGGTCTTCTGTGTCCAGTACTGTAACTGGATTCTGGCCTACATGTGTCTCCAGAGCTACAGAAATGTGGTTGCCTCCAAAGGCAAATACGGATGGGCAATAAATGCTGACCCAGCCAACAATGGCCATGTCCCACAAATTAATTTAAAAAAACTGTGCATTTACATCTACTGCTAAAAGCTTCTTCAGCATCACTGCCACCTTGCATCTCAAATATTCCAATGTTCTCCACATTGCTCTCCCACCACCCACCCACTGTAAAACATCAGGTTACACAAAACACTACAGTTCAGAAGGAGGCCATTCTGCCCATCTAGTCTGGATTAACTCTCCAGCAGAACATCTTATCCACCCCCCACTCTATCCCTATAACCCATGCATTTAGCATGGCCAATCCATCTAACCTGCACAACTTTGGATAGTGGGAGGAAACCAAAGTATCCGGAGGGATCCTACACAGATATGGAGAGAGAACTTGCAAACTCCACACAGACAATGATCTAAGACTGGAATGGAACCCATGTACCAGATGCTTTGAGTCAGCAGTGCTAACCACAATGTCACCATGCTACCATTTCCTAGCTCACATTAAGTCCCTTTGTCATGCCTATCATTTCTCGTGGCATTAGTTCCCATTGTCAACAGCTCAATTTTATAATATTACCCTTGTTTTATGACATTTCCCCTCCGTCTGAAATTTCCTCTTTCTTACAAACACCTGAGTTGTCTGCATTCCTCTTGTGCATTCTGTTTTCCACTGTTGCACTATCGCTTTCAGATATCTGAACTCTAAACTTTGGGATCCCCCCCCCCCCCCCTAAATTGGAGGGAGTGCAAGGGTGCTGCCTGGGATGGAACATTTTAGTTATGAAAAGAGATTGGATGGGTTTGGGTTGTTTTCGTTGGAGCAGAGAAGACTGAGGGGCGACCTGATCGAGGTGTCCAAGATGATAAGGGGCATGGAGAGTGGATAAGGAGCAGCTATTCCCTTTAGTCCAAGGGTCAGTCCTGAGGGGACATAGGTTAAGGTGAGGGACAAGAGGTTTAGGGGGGATGTGAAGAAAAATCCTTTTGCCCAGAGGGTGGTGACAGTCTGGGAAATGCTCCCTGGGAGGTGGTAGAGGCGTGTTGCTTCACATCCTTAAAAAAGGACCTGGATGTACATTTGGTATATCATAACATTCAAGTCTATGGGTCAAGTGCTGCTAAATGGGATTAGGTGGGAGGTCAAATGTTCCTCATGCACTGGTGCAGACTCAATAGTCTGAAGGTCGTCTTCTGTCCTGTATGAGAATAAACTCCTCTGCCTCTGTGAAACTCCTTTCCTCCTTTTGGGTGGCACAGTGGGATAGCGGTTAGCACTGTTGTCTCACAGCGCCAAGGAGCTAGTTCGATTCCCGGCTTGGATCGTTGTCTGTGTGGAGCCCATTCTCCCTGTGTCTGTGTGGGTTTCCATCAAACGCTCCAGCTTCCCCTCTCAGTCCAAAGATGTGCTGGTTAGAGTGCATTGGCTAAATTCTCCCTCGGTGTACCTGAACAGGTACTGGAGTGTGGCGACTAGGGGATTTTCATAGTAACTTCATTACAGTGTGGATGTAAGCTGACTTGTGACACTGATTTAAAAAAAACTTTGAAACTTGCCTCTTAAGTTATCTTGACTTCTGAAAGTGACTCGGTGTCAAAGTTTGCTGAATGTGCCTCTTGTGAATCTTGTTGGAATGTTAAAGGCGCTATATGAAATATGAATGTAGTGGTTGTTGTAGTCCAATATAAATAATGCAGCTTTGAAATGAACCCCAAGCAGAAATGGAATTAATGGCAGCACTGAGGATACGGATTGATGTTTGTGAGAACTTTGTCCTTGTGGGAACATATAAACAGGTTGATCATTTCTGTGGAGAGTGCAGAGTGGATTGGTGTGGCTCTGTGAAGCAGAGGGAAAACAGCACAGGTACCATACGCTTTCACCCTGAATGAAATGGTAACCCAGGACCTTGGCTCACTCACAAAACATGAGAGTGTCGAAAGCTCGCGGATTTACTACCAAGTAAATCGGTTGGATTTAAAATTGGTGTTGCTAAATTCTTACTGAGTTCTCACTCACAAAACATCAGGGTACATATACGTGCGCGTGCACACATACACACCCACACACATTAAAAAAATCGGATTCATTGATCAATATCCTGCAATCAGACCCACTGAACTGGAATAAAAGGATAAGAAGCTCAGGTTTTAATAAAAGGTAGCTGTCACCAGTGCAACGTAGAGAGGAATTATCTCACACAGCGAGAGTCAGGCTTGTGACAATAACCTTCACGGAAAGCAACTGACCGACAAGTCTCATTGGTTTTTGACAAAATGTGTTGTTTTAAATTCTTCCACGGGATGTGGGGCATTGCTGGCAAGCCCAACTTTTATTGTCCATCCCTAGCAGCTCTTGAGAAGGTAGTGGTGAGCTGTCTCCTTGAGTCACTGCAGTTCTCGAGGTGTAAGTGTAGAATCCACAGCGCTGTTAGAGAGGGAGTTCTGTGATTCTGAGTCCACGATAGTGAAGAAACAGTGATATAGTTCCGAATCAGGAAGTCTGGGGTTTGTGAATTTGGTGTTCATTCATGTTTAAGGATGTTTCAGTTGCAAGCAATATAAGAACAAACTTCACAAAGTAAATCAAATAAAAAGGTTTAATAAGGATACTTCATTACCCCAACACTCAGCTCACACCCTGGGCCACACAAACTCCCCACAATCCCTATCTGCTTTCTATTTATACACAACATCATTTTATCATTGGTTACATTGTCTAACAGGTCAGCTGGTCAATTGACCCTCACAGCATGTTATCATTGGTTACAAAATAACATTTGAGAGGAACTTGCATGTAGTTATGCTCCCATGCATCTGCTACCCTTGATCTTCTAGATGGTGGAAGTCATGGGTTTGGAAGATGCTGTCGAAGGGGCCTTGGTGGGTACAAGATGTATATGATGGACAGTGCTGCTACTGCCCATCAGCTGTGGAATGGGTGAATCTTTAGGACAGTGTATGGCATGTTGATCATCCTGAATGTTGTCAAGCTTGTTTAGTATTGATTCTACGCTCAACTAGGCAATTACACCCTGACTTGTGTCGTGTAGATTATGGACAGATTTTGGGGAGTCAGTAGTTATTCCCCTGAGAATTCTCATGTCTGGCTTGCTCTCATAGCCACAGCATTTTTCTGGCTAGTCCAGTTTAGTTTCTGGTCATTGGTAATACTCAGGATGTCAATGCTGGAAGATTCAGGGATAGTAATGTCATGGAGAAGTGTTAGATTCTCTCTTGTTGGAGATGGTCATTGCAAGCCATTGTTTGGGGCAAATGCTACTTGTCACTTATCATCCTAAATCTGGGTCTTTCTGCATTTGACACCACCCTCTTCAATATCTGCTGATTGAAAATTGTGCAATCATTAGTAAATATTCCAACATCTAATCTTATGGAGGAAGATAGGTTATTGATGAAACTGCTGTAGATGGTTGGGCTTTGGATGGTGCCCTGAGGAGCTCCTATTGCAATGTCCATGAACTTAGTTGGTCTCCAGCAACTACAACTATCTTCCTTTGAACTTGGCATGACTACAGCAGGAGAGGGCCTTCCCCCTGATTCCCATTAACTTCAGTTTTCCTAAGGTTCCTTAACACCACATTCAAATGCTGACTTAGTTCAAGAGCAGTAATTCTCAATTCTCAGTTCAGCTCTTCTGTCCATATTTGGAAGACAGGTGCCAAGAAGCCCTAGAAGAACCTGAACTGAGCATCAGTGAGCAGCTTATTGCTGAGTAAAGTGGTCCTCAATAGCACTGTTCAATGGCCCCTTCCATCACATTGTTGATGTTTGAAAGTGCATTGATGGGGCAGTAATTGGCAGGTTGTATTTGCCCTTTCTGTGGATAAGGTATATACTTGGGCAATTTTCCACACTGTAGGGAACAGTTTGGCTGGGAGTGCAGCAATATCTGCCACACAAATCTTCAGATCTATTGTCTCAGTGATGATAACTTGCATTTAAAGTTAAGAAAGCAAAGAAAAATTTGCATTTAAAAAGCACTCTGCCCCACTTGGTACATTGCTAAGTACTTCACAACCAATGAAGTACTTCTGAAAAGCAATCAAACCTGTCAACACAAAAGCCATTTCGTGGCTGTGAAATCCAACAGATCGCAATGAGTTTATGACTAAATAACTTGGTGTTGGTTGAAGAATAAATATTGGCCACAACAGCAGGATAAACTCCCCACTTTCACCTGTATAATGCTGGAGAATTTTTTCCATCCACATCAAATATGTCTTCAATTCAGCATCTGGCCTGATACAGAAATACACAACACAAATTAAATCTTGTGAGTTTGTGCAGTTACCTGCATTTCACATTTGTAGTTGGCTTTTTGTCCTGGATGCTTTGGGAAAAATTCACACAGCTTCCTCCACTCGGGGAAAAAGCAGGTCATAACCAGGACAAGTGGAAGTTTAGGGAGGGAATCCCAGAGCTTAAAGCAGCTGGAGGCTTGGCCTGCCAATGGTGGAACAATTCAGATATGGAACTGCTGGCCCAGTGGAATTATTCCTAGGCTATTAATCCAGAAACTCAGATAATGCTCTGGGGACCCGGCTTCAAATCCCGCCATGGCAGTTAGTGGAAAATATCTGGAATTCAGAATCTACCGGTTACCGTGAAACCATTGGCAATTGTCAGAAAAAACCCATCTGGTTCACCAATATCCATTAGGGAAGGAAATCTTCTGTCCTTACTTGGTCTGGCCTACGTGTGGTTCCAGAGCTACAGCAATATGGATGATTCTCAACTGCCCTCGGGCAACTAGGGATGGACAATAAATGCTGGCCCAGCCAATGAACTCATGTCCCTCAAATGAATGAAAAAAATCTGGTTAAAAATAGATGGGAGCCTGACTTAGCAAATCATAAATTGGAATGATTGTAAGAAAGTGAGGGAACGTGCTGACTGAGAGAGAGTCCCATCTAACAGATCAGCTTTAGCATAATATTCAATCTGTAAGCCAACATCTCCAGCAGTGTGGCACTCCCTCAGTATTGTACTGGATCAACAGCCTGAGATTTGGTGCTTAGCTTTTTGGGGTGAAGCTGGAAAGGCGAGAATGTTTCAAAGTGCCACAACTGAGTCCTCATCCTGCATGGCATTTTAACAAGAGCATATAACAAGCTCTTTAATCTGATGACAGATGAAATGATGTTCTGAGCGATTTGAGCATGGCTTTGCTTTCTCCTGCTAGTCCATTAAAGTATCAGCTTGCTATTCCTTTCGCAGAATGCTGCCTTCTGCTCTCTCATAACAAAAACAGTCCAATAAGTTCCAAGCAATAATGTCTTTCATTTCTCTGAGCTCTCCCCTCGTGAGATTATTTAATGCAATCCTTCATTTCAGAGTTCTTCCTTTTAAACATGCTCAGAATAAGAAAATAACTTTGGTCACTATTTTATTTGAGGACAGTTTTCGCATTGAAGTCAGGATTGTCCGTCTGTATAATTAAACCAAATATCAAAATGATAATTTTATTCTGACAATAATACAGACATTCAATATTTCCCCAAGATTAAAATACAATATTACAGGAATTAACTATCAGGAAAGACTAATCAGAGTGGAGCAGTTTCCTCCAGAAAACAGAATACTGAGGGGTGACCTTATAGAGGACTTAAATGGTGAAGGAATTTGACAGGCGAGGTGTAGAAATGTTTCTATGTGGGTGAGTTCAGGATAACTGATCTTCAATAAGCAGTTGTCAGCTGTATAATATCCATCACAGAGAATCTAGATAGTGTTTAGAATATTCTTAGAAGTTGCTTGCCAGACAAGTCTTGTTGTTATCTGGGTAAAATGCATCCTGAAATTGATAACTTACATTTAGTGTTTCTTCAGAAGGAACTCTTCAAATGCAGACAAAAATATAACAAAACTTACTCCAACTTATAAATCAAAGAAAGAGTTTAATAAGGGGTGGCAATGGTGGCACAGTGGTTAACACTACTGCCTCACAGTGCCAGTTACCTAGGTTTGATTTCCGGCTTGGGTCACAGTCTGTGAGGAGTTTCCACATTCTCACCATGTCTGCGTGGGTTTCCTCTGTGTGCTCCAGCTTCCTCCCACAGTCCAAAGAGTTGCAGGTTAGGTGCACTGGCTATACTAAATTCTCCCTCATTGTACCTGAATAGGCGCCACAGTGTGGCGATTAAGGGATTTTCAGAGTAACTTCATTGCAGTGTGTAAGCCTACTTGTGACTAATGTAAGCCTATTTGTCACTAACACACAAATAAACTTAAAGAAATATCATTACTCCAAACTTGGAGCCTTGTCCTGGGCCATCTGTAGCTTCCCACAATTCCAAACAGGTTCTTATTTATAGTGAGTCAGCTGACTATTATGTCATTCTACAGTTGGTTCCATGGTTTGCTGGGTCAGCTGACCTTTACAGCTTGTTACGATTGGTCACATTACATCCAATACAAAGTTGTCACCGGTTACATTCTAACATTTGAGAATGGTCAGAATCAGTCAAAAGAATGACTTTATATAAAGTCTTGCACAATTTCAAGACATCTTTACACTTTACAGCCAGTGAAATACTTTTAAAGTGTAGTTATTGTTATAATGTGGGAAATGTGGCAACCAGTTCATGTGCAGCAATCTCTCACATCTGGCAGTGTGAGAATAACTGAGGGATAAATATTGGGCAGGACCCCAGGGGTTACCTGGCAGCTTTACTTTAAAATGATGCTATGGGATCTTCTGCATTTGCTTGAGAGAGCAGACAGGATTTCACTTGAGATCACATCAGAAAGATGGCATCTCCAATAGTGATGCACTCAATCAGTACTGCACTGGAATATCAGTTAACAGGTCTGATGACGGACTTGGTTAACACTGCTGCTTTACAGTGCCTTGGGCCCTGGTTCAATTCCAGCCTCCAGTCATTCTCCCTGTGTCTGTATGGGTTTCCTTCGGGTGCTCCAGTTTCCTCCCACTGTCCAAAAGATGTGCGGGTTAGGTTGATTGGTTATGCTAAATTAACCCAAGTTAGGAGAATTAGCAGGATAAATATAAGGGGTTATGGGAATAGGGCCTGGGTGGGGTTGTGGTCGGTGCAGACTCAATAGGCCAAATGGCCTCCTTCTGCATTGCAGGGATTCTGTGAACTGTTCAGTGCTTAGCATTGCTGCTTCACAGTGCTAGGGACCCAGCTTCAATCCTGGCTTGGGTCACTATCTGTGTGGAAAAATGTTCCCCCGTGTCTGTATAAGTTTCCTCTGGGTGCTCCCACATTCCAAACTTGTGCAGATTAGCTGGATTGACCAAGCTAAAATTGTCCCAAAGTATGTAGGATAGGAGGATCAGTGGAGTAAATACATGTGGTTATGGTGATATGGCCTGAGTAAGATGCTTGATGCAGACTTGATGGGCCAAATTTCCTCGTTCTGCACTGGAGGGATTCTATGACTTGAGCCCTTAATATTTGGGCTCAGATATACAAGTACCCTGGGCTCACCAGAACAACTAACTCATCTGTCTTTAGACATTGATTGATATTGTCCAGAACAGTTTCTTTTCTGAAACTGTGCCATGGGATATTTTATTCAAATCTCAGGAGGAAGTCAGGTCTTTGCTTAACACCTCATCTAAACCAGGAAGGGAAGAGAAGGAGGGAGTATGGGTAGTTGTAATATAGAGGGAGGTTTGTGTGAAGTATAAACAGCAGCATAGACTGTGAGGCAGGATTGCCTCTTTCTTTTCTGTAAAATTTTAGACAGTTGCTTGCATGGCAATAGTTTTGGATTTGATCTCCTTGAGAGGATGGCTTTAAAAGCCATCCCTGTGGCTACCAAGCATTCCGGTCAGTGAAGGATAGAAGGAGACAGACATTGTAGTCCTGAGTTCATGTCCCCAGCTCAGTTTAGCAAGACTTTTATATTGGTGATCGAGTCCCTTGATAGCCACTCAAAAGCAGTTTGGAGCTTAAACCTATCGTGCATCTCATCCCTCCTCACATTTTCTCCTCTTCCTTCTCCAAGGTGCTGAATTGACAAAAGTGCAGTCCCTGGACACAAGTAACTCAATGAGAGCCAGTCTGCAGAATATTTGACTATAGTGATGAATCAAAGCTCACATTTCACAGCACGTGGGTGAGAATTAAACACCTTGCTTGACTATTTTCTTCCCCTCCCTATGGTGTTGATGCTTACTGTAAAATCTTGCTATCTCAAATGACATCGGGAAACTCATTACACCCGGGATGGAGTCTGGGATCTTCCTGATCCATAAGGCTCAGTGCCAGTATTGTGTCCAGTTCTGGGGTACCACACTTTAGAAATTAGGTCAAGGTCTTTGAGATAGTTGTTACTGTCCAAGTGCCATGTTGATTGGGATATGTGACCATCCTTATTATGTAATCAATGATAACATGCTGTGAGAGTCAGCTGGCCTGTAGACAATGTAACGATTGACAAAATGATGTGATGGTCCAGTTTAAATAGGCAGTAGATGAGGATTGTGTGGAACTTGTGTGGCCCAAGTGTTGGGGTAATGAAATTTTTTTCATTAAGCCTTTTCTTTGATTGATATTGTGAAGTTAGTTCTTTTATTGCTTGCAACTGGAGTATCCCTACTGCTGGAAGAACAACCAGTGATCTTTCAAACATCCCCAATCATAGCAGCAGTGGATAATTTCACTATTGGAGTCCTGATTAAACCAGTCTTTAACGTTACTGGCTGCAGTTCATAAATATTTATACCAAGCGAGTTATTAGTGGGTGTCAGACCCATTCATACTGTTATCTTGATGAGAATTGTTTGTATGTACCATCTATGACTCGGGATGGCTTCCCATTGCTTTCTTTATGCATGTTTGGAGCATAGACAAGCCCTTTCCCCAGGAGATTCTCTGTTTGCCAATAGCCAGCTGTTGTTCTCTGAGGTTGTAGTTCCTCCACCTTCGCTGTTGTACAACCAACTGGATCCACTGTTGGCCATCACTCCCAACCTTGGACAAAGGTCCTTCTGGGTATGATCAGTAATCACGATGTGTGGAGATGCTGGTGTTGGACTGGGGTAAACATTTGTAAGAAGTCTCACAACATCAGGTTAAAGTCCAACAGGTTTATTTGGTTACAAATGCCACTAACTTTTGGAGCACTGCTCCTTCATCAGGTGAGTGGGGAATTCTGACTGCAAACAGTGCATATAAAGGCACACACTCAGTTTACAGAATACTGATTAGAATGCCAGTCTTTATAGCTAATCAAGTCTTAAGACTTGTAAGACCTTTAAGACTTGACTAGTTGTAAAGACTAGCATTCTAATCAGTATTCTGCAAACTGAATGTGTGCCTTTATACGCACTTTGTGTTCAAAACTCACCTGATAAGGAGCAGAGCTTTGAAAGCTAGTGGAGTTTGTTGCCATATACACTAGTTGGACTTTAACCTGGTGTTGTGAGAGGTTAACAATAATGCCAGCTGGACTGTGACAATCGCAAAGGGTGGGATTGACCACTCTCTAGGGGTCATTCAGATACCCGTACTACTTGTTAGAGAAGCTGAAAAGGAGGTTAACTAAAACAGCTTCAGGGATGAGTTTATTTCTGTGGTGAGTCCAAGAAACTGGGATTGTACTTTTGAGAGGAAAGAAGGTGAGAGGAAATAGTGGATGTGTTCAAAATTCTGAAGTGTTTTGATGAAGTAAATAGAGATGAACCATTCTCAATGTCAAGGGGGTTGGTGACCAAGATTTAGGATGATTGACAAAAGTGTAGGTCAAAATGAGAAGAATGTTGTTTAAGCAGCAAGTTGTTGTAAGTTTGAATGCATCAAATGGAAGAGTGCTGGAAACTGGTCTAATAATAACCTCCAACAGGAAACTGAATGTATACTCAAAAGCAAAATTTGCAGGGTTATGGATGGGAGTGATTGGATTGCACATTTAAAGAGCTAGCACATTCATGCTGGGCTGAATGTCCTCTTTATGTTCTATGAAGCTAAGTGCCATATTTACCAAGTGAACTACTGAGGTTCCTCTGTTCAAAAGTGTATATCGGTCAAAGATTACTTCCATTCTGTACGTGTTGGCTTTTTAAATCAACTGGAGTTTTACAGGCAATGCAGCTGAGCTGCATTTAAATGATTTCTTTGGAATAAAGACACACCATAAACTGGTAACTCATAACCTAATGCACCAACGGCGATGAGAGCCAGCCATTTATTCAGGAATTTACATCTATATAGTAATGCTCAAGGCAGCCTCTCATGTTTTGTAAAAATCACTTCATTCTCTCATGCACAGAAATGCCTCACAACTCTCTTAAACCCAACCTTTTTCAGGGTCACTTGTTTTAGTGACTGAAAATAATTGGAAAACTCTTGCCCGTGTGTGTTGGGTAGGTGGGTGAGGGGGTTGGAAGGGGGTGATTCAGGGGGTGTGGGGGAGGGAGGAAGACACAACACTGTCTAGGAAATAAAGTGCATAAATACTGAAAAAAAATATATAATTTCTTATTCATTCACAGGATGGCAGATTTAGCATTTATTGCTTGTCCCTAATTGCCCTTGAGAAGACTGTACAGAACTGCCTTCTTCCAGTGACTTGCTAGGCCACTCAGAAAGGAATTAGAGTCAATATATCGCTGTGGGCTTGATGACACAGACATAAGCCAGCAGGTCTCTCTTTCTCCAATACATTAGTGAAGTGTACAGATTTCCTGGTCACTGCCACTGATTCCAGCTTTATTCAATTAAGCTAATTTAAATCCTCCAGTCGCTGTGGTGGGATTTGAATCCATGTTGCTGAATTGTTGGAATCCAGCATAATAACCCAAATGTGTCTTCACTAGCTCCATATTCAAATTCTTCCTGAAACAATGTTGGCTGGTCTTCAATTTAATCAAGAAACCCCTTGAACCATTAAAAATCCTATTTACTGCCTTCTCTGATTTTCATTAATGACCAGTATATGTGTCGCATTGAATTACAACACCAAAACAGGCCATTTGGCCCGACTGGTCTCTGCTAGTGCTTATTCTTCATGTGGGCTGGTGAATGGATCTGAACTGAATGTAATGGGCAGGATTTTCCTGTCCCACCCACCACGCAAAAGTCCGTTGATCTCGGGTGGGATTTTCCGATCTTGGGATGAGCGTGGCCAGGAAATCCTACCCACCCTTTCTGAGGGGTATGTGACACCTTCTTGGATTCTGAATGCAGTTGAGATTTTAACCTCTTTTTTGTCTTACAATTGAATTAAAGGAACAAAATATCAGGTGAAAACAAAACAGACAATATTCTAATATTTGATGGCGATTTTGAGCGTGACCTTACCAGCAGTTCACGCCTTGCTGCTGCGAGAGAGGATGGGGAATTTGGCACACAGCCAGATCTCTGTTCCCTGCAGTGGGACCTGTATGTGCCACCTGGTGTGAATGGCTGGGAGAAGAGGTGGTGGTGCAGTGGTATTGGACTTGGAATCCAGAGACCCAAGGTAGTTCTCTGGCGACCCAGGTTCAAATCGCGCCACAGCAGATGGTGAAATTTGAGTTAAATGAAAAGATGAAACTCTTGCTGATTGTTATAAAAACCCATCTGGTTCACTAATGTCCTTCAGGGAAGGAAATCTGCTATTCTTACCTGGTCTGGGCACAGCAATGCGGTTGACTCTTAAATGCCCTGAGAATGGATAATAAATGCTGGCATAGTTAGTGACATCCACATTCCATGAACAAATAAAAAAAAATTCTGCCCTTTCCCTATTTGCAGCATATGTGGATGAACGAGGATATCCACACATTCCAGTATCCACTTCAATTGAATTAATGGTACTGCTGGTAAGTGGTTTTTGCTCTATTCTTTCACAGGATCAGGGGTGGTGAGGCCAGCATTTATTGCGCATTCTTCTTTGCTCTTGATGAGGTGGACGGGAGCTACCTTCTTGCCCATGTGGTGTAGGTACACCCACAGTGTTGTGAGGAAGGGAGTTCCAGAATTTAGACTCAGCCACAGTGAAGGTGGCTTCAGAATGACCATTGGTGAAGCAACAAGCTTACACGTCAGGGAACTGAGCAGGGTAAATATGCGGGGTTATGGGACAGGGGCTGAGTGTGACTGTGTTTGGTACAGACTCGATGGGCTGAATGGCCTCCCACAGTATGGATTCTATGATTCTATTTCATCACACAGAGGGCAGTGGAAATGCCCCAAATCAAAGCCAAGGCGGGGGAGTCAACTGAATTTCAAACCTGATATCGATAGACCTTTTTTCGGCATGAATGTAGAGAGTTGCAGAACCAAGGTGGGCTAAGATACGGATCAGCCACATCTTTGTTGAATAGTGGAATAGACTCAAACAACACAGAAAATGGTCATTCAGCCCCACAACACTGTGCTGTATGTTATGCTCCACACAAGCCTCTTCTCACCTTAATTCATCTTGCTCTATTATCAAATCATTTCCTTCCTTTCTCCCTCATGTAGTAATCCAGCTTCTCCTTCATTTCATTAGTGATGTTAGTCTCAAATTCCCCACATGGCATCAAGTTGCACTTTGCAACTCCTCTCTGGGAAAGATGTTTCTCCTGAATTTCCTGATGAATTTGTCAGTGACCAAGGTGTATTTTGCACCCCCCCAGATGTTGATCTACCCCACAGCTGGAAACAAATATATGCCGAATCTACCAAACTCTTTCACAATTTTAAAGACCTCATTGGATTACTCTGTAGTCTTTTCTTCTTCAGAGAAAAGACCTCAGTCTAATCAATCTTTCCTGATAATTCCTGCAACATAATATTTTCATCTTGGGGAAAATTAGAAGTCTGCATTATTGTCATCAGTCAGAATAAAATAGTCATTTTGATATTTGGTTTAATTACACAGATGGACAATCCTGACTTCAATGCGAAAAGTGTCTTTAATAAATAGTGGCCAAAGTTATTTTCTTATTCTGAGCATGTTTAAAAGGAAGAACTCTGAAATGAGTGAATGCATTAAATAATCTCATGAGGGGAGAGCTCAGAGAAATGAAAGACGTTATTGCTTGGAACTTATTGGACTGTTTTTGTTATGAGAGAGCAGAAGGCAGCATTCTGCGAAAGGAAATAGCAAGCTGATACTTTAATGGACTAGCAGGAGGAAGCAAAGCCATGCTCAAATACTCAGAACATCATTTCATCTCTCATCAGATTAAAGAGCTTGTTATGTGTCCTTGTTAGAATGCCATTCAGTTTGTATGTCAGTTGATGCTTCATTGGTTGTATCAAGAATCATAGAATCCCTACAGTGCAGAAAGAGGCCATTTGGTCCATCGAGTTTGCACCAACCACAATCCCACCTAAACCCTATCTCCCACATCTTTACCCTCTAATCCCTTTAACCTATATATCTCGGGACTCTAAGGGACAATTTTTAGTATGACCAATCAACTTAACCTGCATATCTTTGGACTGTGGAAGGAAACTGAAGCACCTGGAGGAAATCCACACAGACACAAGGGTACTTCAGTTTGCTGTCACAGCCCAAAGATGTGTGGATTAGGTGAACTGGCCATTCTAAATTGCCCCTTTGTGTCGGGGGGATTAGCAGGGTAAATACTTGGGTTATGAGAACAGGGATAGTTGCTGGTGCAGGTTTGATGGGCCGAATGGCCGCCTTCAGCATTTTTGGATTTTGATGATTCAATCTTCTGGATAATTTATGACACGCTAAGTAACAGCTCCAGGCACACCAATTTTAAACCAGGCTCTCATTGCTTCTTCATGACCTCGGCCCTAATCTCTAGAATTTCCACCTCAATTATGGGTGGCACAGTGGTTAGCACTGTTGCCTCAAGTGACAGGGACTTGGGTTCAATTCCTAGCTTGGGTCACTGTCTGTGTAGAGTCTGCACATTCTCACCGTATCTGCCTGGGTTTCTCCCGATGCTCCAGTTTCCCCTCTCAGTCTAAAAGATGTGCTGGTTAGGTGCGTTGGCTGTGCTAAATTCTCCCTCAGTATACCCAAACAGGCTCTGGAGTGTGGCGACTAGGTGACTTTTCACAGTAATTTCATTGCAGTGTAAATGTTAACCTACTCAATAAATAAATACACAAATGAGACAAAAAAATAAACTTTAAAATCTTTAGTCTTTCCCTCCCTCCCTCAGTCTTTCCTAGATAGTGACCTACTTCTTTCTCCTTTGGAAGTTTGTGTGGATTTTCCCAAAATGTCAGGGGCAGGAATACCATCCATGATGGCAAAGTTCAAATTATCGTGCATGCAAGCTTTTGTTGGGTGTATCTGTGCCTTAGCATCTTTCTGATGGCATGTAAACCAAGGCTTTATCTGGTCTCTCAGGGAAATGGTAAAGGTCCCACGGCACTGTCTGGGGCATTCCGCCTGGTTTTATTTACGCATCAACCAACGTCACTAAAACTAGGTTATTTGGTCATAAATTCATTGATGTTTATGGCCTCATAAAACTACATTTGATCCTACAATGCAGAAGAAGGCCATTTGGCCCATGTGGTCTGCACCAACTCTCTGAAAGATCTTATTCTAGCCTTATCCCCTGTAACCCCATTCATTTACCTTGGCTAATCCATCCAATCTGGATATCTTGGGACATTAAGGGGCAATTTAACATGGCCAATGTACTTAATCTGCACATCTTTGGACTGTGGGAGGAAACTGGAGCACCTGGAGGAAATCCACACTGATGCTGTTGTGCATTATAGACTCCATAGTGATGGGAATAGCAGCATGTAGGAAATCCATTTTGCACAGCATGTTCCCTGCAATGTAAACTCAATGTCAACGCAAGCTGAATATAGACGTTGCAAGAAGCATTGCTGTCTTACCATTAGCTCCATGATTGGTATTGAATAGACCACGTCACTAAGATAATCCTTCAATCCCTTTAGACCCATTTGCCAAACATCTCTTTAACAGGTGCCACCTCCCTGCTTTCAAGTACGTCTCCCTGGGCACGCTCTCTTCCTGCAGCTTATCTGAATCACTCTTATAAAAGTTGCTGCAGAAGCTTCAGCAAGCTGCAACTGATGTAAAAGCTCCAGAAATTCTTGTAGTGACTCCACTGGGAAAAGTTAGTTGTTAGATGCGAGTAATGTTGGCTATATTTGGATTCTTAGCTTTGCTGCTGAATGTGTTATGTTATGACAGATATTCCAACAGTTCTGCATGTCCCTTCCCTGCATTTTTTTTTGGTAACAACAACCAAAAAGAAAGAACTCGTGTTTCAATCATTTTTCTCTTGACCTCATGCTGTCCTAAATCCCATTACAGTCACGGAAGTCTATTTGAAGTGTATTCCCAGTGGTGGCAAATGCTGGAGCCAATTCTGTGAACAACAAGATTCTACAAGGAGCCAACTTTCCCCCAGTGTAGTTGTGCCACCACTCAGTAACTTGGAATGCAACAAGCAGTGTGACAGACAGACTGCACGCATGAAGAAATAGGAAAGGCAACATTAGAAACAGAAAGTGATAATGACCGAAAATGTGTTAATCAGTAACAGAATCAAGGGACAAGGCAATTAAGTGGAGTTGAGGATGATCATGATAAATCAGTTATGATCTAATTGAATGATGGAGCAGAATGGCTAACTTTTATGTCTTATGAGAAGGTGATGCACCTTTATCTTAAACCATTGGATAGTTAATTGATACAATTGAGTATCTCAGTTATGTCACAGGATAGTATAAAATCAGAATGGTGTTACACAAATTACAAGGTAAGAATAATACATTTCCTTCCACTAAAGGGTATGAATAGACCACAGAATCACACAATGCAGAAGAGGCACTTTGGCCCATCGAGTCTGCACTGGCACTTGACCCTCCCTGTATCCCATTTACCAGCACTTGGCCCATAACCCTGAATGTTATGGCATGCCAAATGCTCATCCTGATACTTTTTAATGGATGTGAGGCAACCAGCCTCCACCCCTGTCCCAGGCAGCACATTCCAGACTGTTACCACGCTCTGGGTAAAAAGATTTTTGTCACATTCCCCTGAAACTACCTGTCCCTCATCTTGAGCTTTTGCCCCTCATAACTAACCCTTCAGCAAAGGGGAGTAGCTGTTCCCCATCCACCCTTTCCATGCCATCAATAATTTTGTACACCTTTATCAACTTAGGAACTGTAGTGGAAGACATGCCCCCTGTCTACATCAAAGGTGATGAAATGGATGCAGATGATCAAGAGCTTCTAGTTTCAAAGTGTTCAGAATCACTATAATTTGTCCTGGTCCCTGTGCGGTAACAATACAGTTAAGAAAGCCCAGTAATGCTTCTACTTTCTCAGAAGACTAAAGAAATTTGACATGTCCACTATGACTGTCACAAATTTCTACACATGCACCATAGAAAGCATTCTTTCTGGTTGTATCACAGTTTGGTAAAGCTCTTATACACTGGCTAAGATTGCAAGAAATTACGAAGGGTTGTAAATATAGCCTAATCCATCACGCAAACCATGTTCCCATCCATTGACTGTGTCTACACTTTGTGCTGCCTCAGGAAAGCAGCAGCATTATCAAGGACCCCAAACATTCTCCCTTCTACCTACTTCTGTCCAAGGATACAAAAGTCTGAAAACACATACCAACTGACTCAAGAACAGCTTCTTCTCTGTTGCTATCAGACTTTTGAATGGTCCTATCATATATTAAGTTGATCTTTCTCTTCACCTATTGGTAACTGGAACACTATATTCTGCATCCTCTTCTTCTCCTCTACGTACTCTCTGAACAGTACGTTTTGTCCCATATGCTCTTTTCACCATCCCACAAACACATCTTTCCATCTTCAGAGAACTCGTTGGGTTTTGACTCTATGGTAATTTTCACTGATGACAGATTTTAAAAGGGCCAGCCTGCTGATGGTGTTATTTAAATTCACTTTCTTTTAAGGTTGGTTCTTTCCAGTAAAATGTAAAGTTTATTTATTAGTCACAAGTATGGCTTACATTAACACTGCAATGAAGTTACTGTGAAATTCCCCAAGTTGTCGCACTCTGGCACCTGTTCAGACTAATTACCTAACCAGCACGCCTTTCGTACTGTGGGAGAAAACCACAGCACCCGATGGAAACCCATGCAGATATGGGGAGAATGTGCAAACTCTACACAGACACTGACTCAAGCCAGGAATTGAACCCAGGTCTCTGGCGCTGTGTGGCAGCAGTGCTAACCACTGTGCCACTGTTCTATGCCCCCCGCCTCACTCTATACACTCACACTACAAAATCCTAAGTGGACTAGAAAGCAAGTTAGCAAAATAAGGTTACAGGTCAGAATAGGACAAAATAGAAAGAGAGAAAAACAATTGCAGTATGGCCTTGATATAATAATTCGGGGCAGGCGGTGGCCTAGTGGTATTATCACTAGACTATTTATTAATCCAGAAACTCAGTTAATGTTCTGGGGACCTGGGTTTGAATCTCACCATGGCAGATGGTGGAATTTGAATTCAATAAAAATATCTGACATTAGGAATCTACTGATGACCATAAAACCATTGTCAAGAAACCCATCTCGTTCACTAATGTCCTTTAGGGAAGGAAACCTTCCTTCTTTACCTGGTCTGGCCTACATGTGACTAAGAGCTACAGCAATGTGGTCGACTTTCAACTGCTCTCGAGCAACTAGGAATCGGCAATAAATCCTGGCCAGCCAGCAAAGTTCATATCCCATGAATGGATATATATAAAAAAAGAATAAGTAATGGTCTGAGTATAAATGTCAGGTTTTCCATCAATAGTTGGCCAATAATTGCTTCCAGTTTTACTAAGGCAACAAATGCCATTACAGGGCTTCCAAGTGATCTTTCAACGGATGGAGCGTAAGACCCTTGAGGGAGAGGCTATCAGACTGAGCAAACCTCTTCCTTTTCCTCCCTCTACTTCCCACTCCTATCCAGTGTAGGGGTACAGTCCCAAGGACACTGGCAGTTCTATCATTCCAAAGTTCAGAAACCATTCTTTCCCCATTAAGGTTGCCAATACGGCTCCTCACTCACCTGAAGAAGGAACGACACTCCGAAAGCTTGTGCTGTCAAATGAACCTGTTGGACTTTACCTGGTGTTGTGAGATTACTTACTGCGGTTGCCAACCCTCCAGGATTTTCCTGGTGGCTTCAAAAGAAAAAGACAGGCAGACTTGCTGACAGTCAAAATTCATCTACTGAGGAATAAGCCATGAGTATGGGTCTGTCAGCTGACAAATGATAGGGGTGTGGGGATGGGCCAGTTGGAGGCAGGAAGTCAGGTCAGGTCACCTCCAGGAACACATCCAACGAGAGTTGACAACTAGATTGGAAAGAGAGGTTAGTGGGCTACTTTGAAAGTTAAATATTAGAACCAAAGAGAAGCAGAGGCCAGGGATTCCTCACCTCACTCCTTGGGCTCAAGAATTGTATTCCAAATGTGATATATAAAGTGGAGCACCAGCTAAAACATTTGCTTCAGATAACAGTTGCTAATATCAGTTTCAGCATCTTCACCTTCACAATATTACCATTGAACTGGGCAGGCGATGGCCTAGTGGTATTATTACCAGAATATCCAACCAGAAACTCTGCTAATGTCCTGGGAACCTGGTGCTTGCGAATGAGCCAGGGCAGGTGTCGGATCTCACGGTAGGTGAGTATCTTGGGAATGGAGATCATTACTCTATCTCTTTCACGATAGCGATGGAAAGAGATAGGATCAGGCAGGCTAGGAAGGTGTATGTCTGGAGTAAGGGGAAATATGAAAACATTAGGCAGGTAATTGGACGCATAAACTGGAAGGAGGTGTTCTTGGGGAAGAGTACAGATTGGAAGTGGCGGTTTTTCAAAGAATGTTTGTCTGGGGCACTGCAAGACAACGTTCTGAGGAGTCAAGGAGGTTCTGGTAGGACGCGAGAACCGTGGTGCACGAAGGTAGTGGTGAACCTAGTTAGGAAGAAAAAAATGGTATATAAAAGGTTCAGAGAGCTAGGGGATGTTAGGGATCTAGAGGAGTATAAGGTGTGTAGAAGGGAACTTAAAAAGGAAATTAGGAGAGCCAGAAGGGGTCATGAGAAGGCCTTGGCAGGTAATATTAAGGAGAATCCCAAGGCCTTCCACAAATATGTCAAAAGTAAAAGGTTGAGAAGAGAAGGGATAGGGCCTATAAAAGGTGAAGGGGGAAAAGTCTGTGTGAATCCGGAAGAAATGGCCGAGGTGCTTAACGAGTACTTTGCCTCGGTATTCACGGTGGAAAGTGAACTGGGAGATTGCACTGCAGGTTTGAGGCATATGGAAAAGATTGAGTATGTGGATGTTAGGAAAGAGGATGTGTTAGACCTGTTAAATTCTATCAAGATAGACAAGTCGCCGGGACTGGATGGGATGTACCCCAGGTTATTGTGGGAGGTGAGGGAAGTGGTTGCAGAGCCCCTGGCGATGATCTTTGCGTCGTCCATGGAAACGGGAGAGGTTCCGGAGGATTGGAGGATTGCGGATGTGGTTCCTATCTTTAAGAAAGGGAACAGGGATAGTCCAGGAAATTACTGACTGGTGAGTTTGACTTCAGTGGTTGGTAAGCTGATGGAGAGGCTTCTGAGGGACAAGATATATGAACATTTGGAGAAGTTTGGACTGATTAGAAATAGTCAGCATGGTTTTGTCAAGGGCAGGTCATGCCTTACGAGCCTAGTTGAGTTCTTCGAAAATGTGACTGAACACATTGACGAAGGAAGGGCGGTGGACGTAGTGTACATGGACTTTAGTAAGGCGTTTGATAAGGTCCCACATGCAAGGCTTCTGGAGAAGGTGAGAGGGCATGGGATCCAAGGGGCTTTGGCCTCGTGGATCCAGAACTGGCTTGCCGGCAGAAGGCAGAGAGTGGTTGTGGATGGGTCTTGTTCTGCATGGAGATCGGTAACCAGTGGAGTGTCCCAGGGATCTGTTCTGGGACCCCTGCTGTTTGTCATTTTCATAAATGACCTGGATGAGGAAGTGGAGGGATAGGTTAGCAAGTTCGCCGACGACACAAAGATTGGTGGTGTTGTGGATGGTCTGGAGGGGTGCCAAAAGTTGCAGCGGGACATAGACAGGATGCAAGACTGGGCGGAGAAGTGGCAGATGGACTTCAACGCAGATAAATGTGTTGTGGTCCATTTTGGCAGGAATAATGGGATGAAGGAGTACAATATAAGGGGTAGGAGTCTTAGCTGTGTTGTAGAACAGAAGGATCTCGGGGTCCGGGTCCATAGGACTCTTAAATCGGCCTCGCAGGTGGAGGAAGTGGTCAAGAAGGCGTACGGTGTACTGGCCTTCATTAATCGAGGAATAGAGTTTAGGAGTCAGGAGGTAATGATGCAGCTCTATAAGACTCTTGTCAGACCCCAGTTGGAGTATTGTGCACAGTTCTGGTCGCCTCATTATAGGAAGGATGTAGAGGCTATTGAGAGAGTTCAGAGGAGATTTACAAGGATGCTGCCTGGATTGGGAGGCAGGCCTTATGAAGATAGATTGAGGGAGCTGGGACTCTTCTCACTGGAGCGACGTAGGTTGAGAGGCGACCTGATAGAGGTTTATAAAATGTTGAGAGGGATAGATAGGGTGGACTCTCAGAGACTATTTCCCCGAGCCGAAATGGTCACTACGAGAGGACACAGATTTAAGGTGCAGGGAAGCAAATACAAAGGAGATGTCAGGGGTAGGTTTTTCACTCAGAGGGTGGTGAGTGAATGGAACCGACTGCCGTCGGAGATTGCTGAGGCAAACTCACTGGGGTCTTTTAAGAGACTTCTGGATGAGTATATGGAAATGAATAGGATAGGGGGCTATAGATAGGTCTGTGCATTGGTAGATGTGATCGGTGCAACTCGTGGGTCGAAGGGCCTGTTTGTGCTGTATTGTTCTATGTTCTATGTTAACCTGGGACTCGAATCCCGCCACGGCAGATGGTGGAATCTGAATTCAATAAAAATATCTAGAATTAAGAATCTACTGAAGACCATGAAACCATTGTTGAAAAAAACCCATCTGGTTTACTAATGGTCTTTAGGGAAGGAAATCTGCTGTCCTTATCTGGTCTGGCCTCCATGTGACTCCAGAGCTGTAGAAATGTGGTTGACACTCAGCTGCTCTCTGGAATGGCTGAGCCAGTCACTTAGTTCAAGGGCAACTAGGGATGGATAATAAATGCTGGCTCAGCCAGCAATGCCAATGTCCCATTGGTGGCACAGTTGTTAGCACTGCTACTTCACAGCGCCAACGGCTTGAGTTTGATTCCCAGCTTGGGTCACTGTCTTTGTGAAGTTTGCATGTTCTCTCCGTGTCTGCGTGGGTTTCCTCTGGGTGCTCGGGTTTCTTCCCACAGTCTGAAAGACGTGCTGGTTAGGATGCATTGACCTGAACAGGTGCCAGAGTGTAGTGACTAGGGGAATTTCACAGTAACTTCATTGCAACGTTAATGCAAACCTTACTTGTGACTAATAAATAAACTTTAACTTAATTAAAAAAAAAAATAGATTGTCAGCAGCAGACCCAGGATTGAACAGGCAACCCTCCATGACATGTTCAGTTGCATGGAACATTTTGTTCACTCATTTATCTGGTGAGATCAAACTGATTTGATTGCAATGGCATGAGATTCCCTGTGCTGTATACCAGCTAAGTCATCCATAGATCTCCAATTAACAAGCCTGCACTCAATTAAGAAGCTTGAAGTAGGAAATTAACTAGTCTTGATACATCCCCATTCAGGAGGGGATTTAAGAGAGGATGCATTTGTTCTACTGACACTTCATTCTCTGCACGTTCTTATACATTTGATGCAGAGAGATCCATGAAATTAAAAAGTTGTCTGATTCATCGAACAGAGGAAGAATTCATCTTGGAAGTGATTAGAGTGCTCGATACGATATTAAGTGCTGTATAACTAAGCACTGAAAAATGGAAAACTAAGGATTAACAGATGGTTTCTTTAATGTGAACATCACAGCCTAGAACGGAATGATTGACTCACACCTTTCCATCAGACTATCCGTTGCAAAACCAGTTGTAAAATCCAATGACATCAAATTAGATTTCATTAATTCTGTGGCTGAGTGTGATAGCGGGAGATGATTGCTTAGTGATATTATCGCTAGACTATTAATCCAGAAGATGAAGGCAGGTAACATTGCTGGCTCCGATGCACTCCTTCTCAATGAGTTCTACGCCTGTTTTGAGCAAGAGGTCAGCAGGAGCACACCCTCTATCCTGGAAACCTTGGACGAGCCGATATCTGAGGTCGCCATGGCTGATATTTAGAGCAGCCTTCTGAAATATCTAGCCACGGAAAGTGATTGACCCGGATGGGGTACTTGGACGAGCACTTAGACCCTGCGTGGACCAACCGATGGGGGTTTTCGCAGATACCTTCAACCTCTCTTTACATCAATCTGAGGGCCCTATCTGCTTCAAGAAGATGACCATCACCCCAAAGAAAAGCCAAGCAGCGTGCCTTAATGACTATTGTCCTATGGCTCTGACGTCCATTATTACGAAGTGCTTTGAAAGGTTAGTCACGACACAAATCAATTCCGGCCTCCCGGACTGCCTGGATCCACCATAGTTCACCTTTTGCTACAACAGGTCCACAGCAAACGCCATCTGCCTGACTCCACACTCAACTCTGGAGCACCTAAATAACAAAGATACCTATGTGAGAGTCCTGTTCATAAACTACAGCTCGGCCTTCAACACCATTATTCCTAGAAGATTCATCTCCAAAATTTGTGCCCTGGGACTCAGTTCTTTCCTCTGCAACTGGATCTTAGCTTTCCTGACCCACAGACTGCAGTCAGTAAGGACAGGCCGCAACATCTCCTTCACAATCATCTTCAACACTGATACTCCACAACGATGTGTCCTCAGCTCTCTATTATACTCCTTATACACCAATGACTGTGTGGCCAAATTCCCCTCCAACTTGATTTTCAAGTTTGCAGATGACACCACAGTTGTGGCTCAAATCTCAAACGATGATGAGATACAGTATAAGAAAAAGCGAGAGAATCTGGTGCAACAACAATAATCTCCCCCTCAATGTCAACAAAATGAAGGAGAGAGTCATTGACTTCTGGAAGCATAGTAGAGGGCATGCCCCTATCTATGTCAATGGGACAAAGTACAAATGGTACAGAGCTTCATGTTTCTGTGTATCCAGATCACCAACAACCTGTCCTGGTCTCTTCATGCAAATGCTATAGTTGAGAAAGCCCACTAACGCTTCTACTTTCACAGGAGACTTAGGAAATTTAGCACATCCACTACAATTCTTACCAGCTTCTATAGATGCAACATAGAAGGCATTCTTTTTGGTTGTATCACAGCTTGGTATGGCTCCTGCTCTGCCCAAGACTGCAAGAAACTACAAATAGTCATGAATGAAGCCAAGTCCAGCAGTCAAATCAGGTTCCCAGCCACCAATACTATCTACACTTCCCGCTGCCTTGGAAAACTGCCAGCATACTCAAGAACCTCATGCACTCCAGACATATTCTCTTCCACCTTCTTCCATTGGGAAAAAGATACAAAAATCTGAGGTCATGCATAACCGACTCAAAAACAGCTTCTTCCCTGCTGCCATCAGACTTTTAAATGGACTCTATCTTGCAATAAGTTGATCTTTCTTCACACCCCAGCTATGACTGTAAATTACATTCTGAACTCTTGTCTTTCTTTCTCTGTGTATGGTGTGCTTTGTCTATATAGCACGCAAGAAATGAGACTTTTCACTGTATTCCAATGCATGTGACAATAATAAATCAAATCAAAATCAGAAACTCTACTAACGTCCTGGGAATCCGGGTTCAAATCCCGCCACGGCAGATGGTGGAATTTGAATTCAATAAAGAATCTCTGGAATTGTGAACCTACTGATGACCATGAAACCAATGTTGCTTGTTGGAAAAACCCATCTGGTTCACTAATATTCTTTAGGGAAGGAAATCCTTTGTCCTTACCAGTCTGGCCTACATGTGACTCCAGACCTACATCAGTATGGTTGACCCTTAAAATGTCTTCTGGAATGGTCTAAGGAGCCATTCAGTTCAATTAGGGATGGACAACACACGCTGGCCCGGCCATTTGACACCTACATTCCATGAATGAATAAATTTTAAAAAGCCTTACTCTCCCTTCTCCTTTGATTCCCCTTTGCCTCCAATAAGAACATAAAAACATAAGAAGTAGGAGCAAGAGTAGGCCACCTAGCCCCTCGAACCTGTCCCACCATTCAATAAGATCATGGCTGATCTGAAGTGGATCAGTTCCACTTACCTGCCTGCTCCCCATAACCCTTAATTCCCTTATCGATCAGAAATCTATCTACCCATGACTTAAACACATTCAACAAGGTAGCCTCCACCACTTCAATGGGCAGAGAATTCCAGAGATTCACTACCCTCTGAGAGAAATCCTCCTCAACTCTGTTCTAAACTGGGCGCCTCCCCTCCATATTTTGAGGCTGTGCCCTCTAGTTTTGGTTTTCTTTCTAAGTGAAAAGAATCTTTTTACCTCCACCCTATCTAGCTCCAATGCTTTATCTAACTGCTTCTTGAAAACATACAGCAATATGTTGCATGCAGCAATGCTTACATCTTGGATGGAGAGGTGGCGGTATTGTCACTGAACTAATAATCCAGCAAACCCACCTTAAAGCTCTGGGTTCCTGGGTTCAAATCGCACCACGGCAGATGGTGATATTTGAATTTAATGAAGCAAATCTGGAATTAAAAGTCTAATGATGATCATGAAGCCATTGTTGATTGTTGTATAAATCCATCTGGTTCCCTAATGCCCTTTAGGGAAGGAACTCTGCTATCCTTACCTTGTCTGGCCTATGTATGACTCCAGGCCAACAGTAATGTGATTGACTCTTAAAATGCAAATTAGGGGATGGGAAATAAATTCTGCCCTGCCCAGTGGCGCCCAGACCCCATGATTTGATTTTGATTTTGATTTGATCTATTATTGTCACATGTATTTAGTATATAGTGAAAAGTATTGTTTCTTGCTTATACAGACAAAGCGTACCATTTATGGACAAGGAAAGGAGAGAGTGCGGAATGTAATGTTACAGTCATAGCTAGGATGTAGAGAAAGATCAACTTAATGCGAGGTAGGTCTGTTCAACTATCTGACAGCAGTAGGGAAGAAGCTGTTCTTGAGTCGGTTGGTAGGTGATCTCAGATTTTTGTTATCTTTTACCATATGGAAGAAAGTGGAAGAGAGAATGTCCGGCGTTCTTAAATATGCTGGTTTTTCCGAGGCAGTAGGAAGTGTAAACAGGGTTAATGGATGGGAGGCTGGTTTGCGTGATGGATTGGACTACATTCACAATCCTTTGTTGGCTCTTGCAATCTTGGACAGAGCAGGAGCCATACCAAGTAGTATAGCCATACCATCTGTAAAAGTTGAGAGTTGTAGCTGCAAAATTTCCTTAGTCTTCTGAGAAAGTCGAGGTGTTGGCAGGCTTTCCTCACTATAGCGTTGGCATGGGGGGACCAGGACAGGTTGTTGATGATCTGGGCACCTAAAAACTTGAAGCTCTTGACCCTTTTAATTTACCCCCTTTGATGCGGACATTGATGAAAGAATTAAAAAAAAAGATTTGAGTTTCTTGGGCTCAAGAAAATTTCTCTGCTTTAGCAAAAGGTGATCACTGGGCCATAAGGAGTTAAAAGCACCCTGCCACATAGGAGAGAGACTTGCATTCATATCATTTCAAGATGTCCCCTGGTAATTTTCACCTGATGAAGAACTTTTGACGGTTGGATTCTTACAAACATTTCTGCCTGAAGGCTTTTAAATTTAATTTGTCTTACGGTTTAATGCATGTCCGGAAGGATTTGTCTCTGTTTTAAGAAAAGAGGTACTTCAAATCAACCTTCAAAAGGCAACAGTACTTCATGTGTCATACCAGTATCGACTCAGTCAAGAGAAACCTAAATAAATACACGAGAGATAGAGAAATGCAGAGTTCTGGGAATAGTATTAAATAGAAAAGGGTAGGAGAAAGCTCATGTGGAACATAAACACCACCATGGACCAGTTAGGACAAATCAAAGGATGCTTATAAAAAAACTGACTGTAAAATATTATGTCAAAATGCAAGAAAATATTCTTGTCACAAGGGACACCAGGCTGATTGGGAATCTGTATTCCGTCTGCTTTCAGGTTATTGACAAGAAACACATTTATATCTGACATTACAGAATGATGCGATCCATAACGCAGCTGCTGTTTTGAAATCAGATGGGATCAATTTACAAAGTCTGTTGTGCAATAAAGGGTCCGATATTTATAAAGTGTTTTTATGATGCCCGCTGGTTTTCATTGTCTCACTAGTAATGGTTGTGTCTTCAGTGAGCCCTAGAATTCCTCTACATCTCCCATTCCTCCTTAAAGATGCTTTAGTCTCTTGGGGAATGAAGGAAAATGGGGAACAAAGTTGAAGTACAAGAGTACAGGAAGGTAGGATTAGAAAGAGCATGTGGGTGTCCTCAGGTTGGCACGGATAAGATGGGCTGAATGGCCTCTTTCTGTGCTGTAACTTTTCTGTGGGTTCTATGATCTTATTGAATGGTGGAGCAAGTTGATGGGCTGAATGGTCTTCTCCTGCTCTTATCTCCTATGTTTTTATCTCTTTGTTCAGGCTTTTAGTCACCTGCTCAGTATCCTCTCTTGTAACTTGATGTTACATGTTGTTTGACAAGACTCTGTGTAAAAGATGTGATATAAGTGAAAGTTGTTGTTACTTTTGGAGAGCGGAGTCTCCCTGTGCCTCTCCCTTACTTGTGCTACAATATTATTCCTCTCCTCATTCAACATTGTTAGGGGAATAATTATATAGAATTGAAAGAACAGGACAGAGTTTACAGATCAGAGTCTATTCCTGTGTTCCAGATAAGCTTCAGTGCTGTCCTCACCATGATTTCCACCACCATTTTTCTAAAGAGCTTTCTGCTGAATATCTTAAAGGATTTATCAGTGACTATCTTATACTGATGATCTCTTGCTCTGGTCTGTGGTCATTCTTTCCAAATTGTGATTCAAAGAGCACAAAGTCTTTAGTGAAGTCAAGAGGTGGAATTTTCCAGTCCTTCCCACCAGCAGGATCTTCCAGTCCCGCTGACAATGATCTCCCTCCCATTCCCCTTGCCCCCTGCTGCAAGTACTCCAATGGCAGAGGATGTGAACAACTAGAACCCTGTTGACAGGGACTGGAAGATTCTGCAACTGGCCAGTGGTGGGCACCTCTGCCACTGCAAAACATGGTGCAGGGGGTGGGAGGGGGAAGGAGCCTGCCACCTTAAATTGTTGCAATTCTTATAGTGTAGGTACATCAACTGTGCTGTTGGGAAAGGAGTTCCAGGATTTTGAAACAATAACAATGAAGGAATTGTGACGTAGAGTTAAGACAGGAATTTGTGTGGTTTGGAGGGGAACACTCAGGTAGTGATGTTCCCATGTCCTTGTTCCTCTAGGTGGTAGGGATCATGGGGAGGGAGGGGTTGAATTTACTATGGAAAGAGCCTTTTTGCATGCCTGCGTTGTATCTTGTTGATGGCACACACGGAGCCCGATGGTGGACAGACTGAATGTTTAAGGTAAGGAAATAGGGAGCCAATCAGGCCCACTTTGGGGTTCTTAAGTGTTGCATACATCGAGGGAGACGGAGATTTTTCCATCACATTCCTGACTTCTGCATTGTTAATGTGGATAGGTTTCAGGAAATCAGGTGATGAGTTACTCAGCATAGAATTCCCAGCGTCTGACCTAGAACATAGAACATTACAGCGCAGAACAGGTCCTTCGGCCCTCGATGTTGTGCCGACCAATTAGGAACAAGCAGTGACCCTCTAACCTAAACCATTCCCTTTTCATCCATAAACTTATCTACTAACCTCTTAAACGCCACCAAACTTGGCGCATCTACAACTGACGCAGGCAAGGCATTCCATACCCTTACCGCCCTCTGGGTAAAGAACCTACCTCTGACATCTGTCCTAAAACCACCACCCCTTAATATAAAGCTATGTCCCCTCGTGCTAGCTTTCTCCATCCTAGGAAAAAGGCTATCACTGTCCACCCTATCTAAACCTCTAATCATCTTATATGCTTCAATAAGGTCTCCTCTTAGCCGCCTTCTTTCTAACGAAAACAACCTCAAATCCCTCAGCCTCTCTTCATAAGACCTGCCCTCCATACCAGGCAACATCCTGGTAAACCTCCTCTGTACCCTCTCCAATGCCTCCACATCTTTCTTATAATGCGGGGGACCAGAACTGCACACAATACTCCAAGTGCGGCCGCACTAGAGTTTTGTACAGTTGCAACATGACGTTGCGGCTCCGAAATTCAATCCCCCTACCAATAAAAGCTAAGACTCCATATGCCTTCTTAACAACCTTATCGACTTGATTGCCAACTTTCAGGATCTATGCACACATACACCAAGATCCCTCTGTTCATCAACACTATTAAGAGTCCTACCATTAGCCCTATACTCTACACATTTGTTATTCCTGCCAAAGTGAATTACCTCACACTTTTCCACATTAAACTCCATTTGCCACCTCTCGGCCCAGCTCTGCAACTTGTCCAAGTCTCTCTGCAAACTAGAACACCCCTCTTCACTATCTACCACTCCTCCGACTTTGGTGTCATCCGCAAATTTACTAATCCAGACCTGCTTTTATATTTGTATGGCTTGCTCAGGGAAGCTTCTTGTCAATATTCTGGCCAGCGCCAGATATTGATACAGATTCATCAATGGTGCCTGCTTCTAGCAATGCTGAATGGGGAAATGTTCCTTCCAGTATCAGCATCAAGCATTCCCATAAACTTTGTCTACACTGTTCCAACACATCAACCTCCAAAGAAAATTTCCCCTTTGCAACTGACTTTCCCATTTCTCATTTTAGTGGTTTTTATGGTCCTTTGAATAAGATTGTCAATTGAGTTGAATTATAGATAGATGATTGTGTAACACGGACACACAACACAGATAAGAATAAAGCTGAGACTACCCCAGCCCACCTCCCCTGGAGTCCTTGAGTGGCGGCTCAGTCGACAGCACTGCTAAATCATAGACTCTCTACAGTGCAGATGGAAGCCATTTAATCCATCAAGTCTGCACTGATTATAGTCCCACCCAGGCCCTATTTCCATAACCCCACATATTTACTCTGCTAATCCCCAAAACTAAGATCAATTTAGCATGGCCAATCCACCTAACTTGTACATCTTTGGATGTAGAGGAAACCCACACAGACATGAGGAGAACATGCAAAGTCCTCAGAGACCCGAGGTCAGAATTGAACCTAGGTCCCTAGCGCTGTGAGGCAACAGTGCTAACCACTGTGCCACCATGCTGCCTTTTGTTAGACCTTATGGATTCAAGTCCCATTCTATGCCAAGATTCTAAAAAGCCAACTGCCCCATGAGGAATAGGCCTAATGCTTAAGATAAAGAGAACTGACGAGATGCATTGTCTCTGTTTCTCTCTCCACAGGTTCTCCTGGACCTGCTGAGATTTTTGTGTTTCTGCTTAAATACAAGCCCAAGGTTGAGCCACCAGTGTAATACTGAGGGAGTGCTGCACTGTTGGAGATGCTGTCGTTTAGATGAGATGTTAAACCAAGGCTCCAATTGGGTGGATGTAAAAGATTCCATAACAAACAGATATTATCCCTGGTGTCCTAGGGCAGCATGGTGGCACAGTCTCACAGTGCCAGGGACCCAGGTTCAATTCCTAGCTTGGGGGACTATGTGGAGTTTGCACATTCTCCCCATGTCTGAGTGGGTTTCTTCTGGATGCTCTAGTTTCTTCCCACAGTCTAAAAGACATGCTGGTTAGGTCATGCTAAATTCTTCCTCAACAGGCGTTTGAGTGTGGTGACTAGGGGATTTTCACAGTAACTTCATTGCAGTGCTAATGTAAGCCTACTTGTGACACTATAAATAAACTTAAAAACTTAGCACTGCTGCCTCACAGTGCCTGGATTTGATTCTAGGCCTCAGGTCACTGCCTGTGTGGAGTTTGCACATTCTCCCTGTGTCTGTATGGGTTTCCTCCGGGTGATCTGGTTTCCTCTCACCGTCCAAATATGTGCAGGTTAGTTAGGTTGGACATATTAAAATTGCCCCTTAGTGTCCCAGCATGTGTAAGCTAAGGGGATTAGTGGGTTAAGTGCGTGGCGTTATGAGGATAAATCCTGGGTAAAATGCTCTGTAAAAAAGTCAGTGCAGACTTGATGGGCTGAATAGACTTCTCCTGCACGGTAAGGATTCTATGATTCTCTGATTCTTGGTTGGGCAACAATACAAAAACAGATTATCCAACCATTATCACATTCCCATTTGTGGGAACTTACTGTGTAAATTGTACGTCCTGTTTCCTCTATAAGCACAGTGACAACACTCCATTGTCTGTGGAGCACTTTTAAATATCTGGTGATTGTGAAAAGTGGTATATAAATGCAAGTCTTTCTTTTAAAAGAAGATGTTTCTTCCATCTCTCTGGGCTGGATTGAAACCACAGTCCCAGAGGGAAAAAGAGCCAGTTTTCTGGCTCACAACTACTGCAACAAACAATTGCATTTACATGGCACCTTTGATATAATAAAACTCCTCAATGCATCTCACAGAACTGCTACTGATCTTGGCGCCAAGCCGCATTATTTATGATTATTACAGGCAATGGATGGTTTGTTCAAAGATGCAGATTTGAAGGAATATTCTGAAGATAGAGGTTGAGAGGGACAGGGATGTTAACAAAGGAATTGCTGAGCACTCATCACATTGTTATAATGGGTTAGTCACAATGGGTGCTAAAGTATCACCATCGCTTTCCAATTTTATTAGCACATTCACGCTAAATGGGCTAAATAGTGAATCAACAACCCATTTTACATTCTGTCTGATCTGATTTTTCGTTGATATGGAGGTTTTGGAGAGAGTACAGAAAAGATTTACCAGGATGTTGTCTGGTGCCTCCATGTTATCTAATGGAGGGCATTAGTTACGAGGAGAGATTGGGGAAACTTGGTTTGTTCTCACTGGAATGACGGAGGTTGAGGGGGATACCTGATAGAAGTCTACAAGATTATGAGGGGCATGGACAGAATGGAAAGTCAGAAGCTTTTTCCCAAGTGGAAGAATCAATTACTAGGGGGCACAGGGTTAAGATGCAAGGACAAGGTTTAAAGAAGATGTATGAGACAAGGTTTTTACACAGAGGGTGATGGGCACCTGGAATTCGCTGCTGGGGAGGTAGTGGAAGCAGATACGAGTTTTAAAGAGCATCTGGACAAATACATGAATAGAATGGGAATAGAGGGATGTGGTCCCTGGAAAGCTCGGGGTTTTAGTTCAGTCGGGCAGTGTGGTCAGTGCAGGCTTGGAGGGTCAAAGGGTCTATTGCTGTGCTGTAATTTTCTTTGTTCTTTGTTCAAGTGACCCATCCCTAGCTTATTGGAGAAAGTCTTAATTATCCTTTGCTCCAGGTGGCATTCTTAAATATGTCTTAATTCTGTCATTAATAAGTCTGTATGATCCTGAATTCTCTTGCTCCAACCCTGCTAACTCTTCACTATTTCTGTCTGAGTTGGCATTGTTTCATATTGGGGTTCAGTTCTACTGTGCCAACTACCCTCCTGTACCCTTCTCAAGGTGATTATTCTGTCTGTAGACATCAAGCATTGGTAGATTATTAAATCACAGGGATTAAGTCTAATCCTATACTTACAAATTTAACCTCGATCAGCAGTGACTAAAATAGCATTAAGTTTAAGTTTATTCATTAGTGTCACAAGTAGGCTGCAATAAAATTACTGTGAAAATCCCTAGTTGCCACACACCAACTCCTATTCAAGAACACTGGGGGAGAATTTAGCACGGCCACCAATACATCTTTTGGTCTGTGGGCCGAAACCGGAGCACCTGGAGGAAACCCACGAAGATACAGGGAGAACATGCAGTCTCTGCACAGACAGTGACCCAAGCTGGGAATCGAACTGGGTTACTGGCGCTGTGAGGCAGCAATGCTAACCACTGTGCCATCTACATAGAAGTTGCAGGAGACAATCTGTTGGTGCAGTGGGTAATGTCCCTGTCTCTGAGCCAAAGGCTCCAGGTTCAAGTCTCATCCCAGGATTTGATGGCTGAGGAAGGCAAGGTTCGAATATCAATCTGCAAATCCTTCTGATACGCACCAGTGGCAGGTGGTAACAGTGGGAGAGATCCCTGGTCAACCATGTGATAAAAAGAAATTGGAGCTTTTACCAACACTATCCTCAATGCTACCTCACAGTGCCAGGGACTCGGATTCAATACAGTCTCAGGTCACTGCCTGGAATTTGCACATTCTCCCCATGTCTGGGTGGGGTTTCCTTCGGAGTGCTCCAGTTTCCTCCCACGGTCCAAAGGTGTACAGGTTAGGTTGATTGGCCATGTTAAATTGCCCTTAGTGTCAGGGGATTAGTAGTGTAAATTCATGGGTTCATGGGAAAAATGCCTGGGTGGGATTGCGGTCAGTGCAGACTTGATGGGCTGAATGCCCTCTTTCTGCACTTTAGGGATTCTGTGATTCAGTACATTGCTCCAGACTACAACATACTTGTAAAAAGTGTAAGTTGCCAAAGCTCCTGTGGATGGGGTGGGCTGGCTGGATTAGGGGGCCAGTCTGAATCAGATTGGTGCCTATTGATTCCTACTCTGGCTGGGGCAGAGGTGCCTGAACTGTGGCAGAGATTGTAACTTGAGGGAGAAGAACTTGAGTTAAGTTGAGTGATTCATGCCTGTATTTGTGCCCATACCAACTGTCTGCTAACTTACTACATCCAATCTCATCTATAAAACCCTCTTCTTCTCTTCCTCGTACCCTAGCTTCCGTATCAATACATCTGCGCTCTTCACCTTAGCTACCAAGTGCTACTTTCAAACACTTCCTGGCTGAAAGTTACAGTCATCCTATCCTGATTACAACGATGAGGAGAGACCCCCTGGCTGTCAAAGGGGCAAAAACTTGATTTTGATCTCTTCCATTAGTCAGTGCGTCCCAGGACCTAGCAGGGTGACACAGTGGGTTAGCACTGCTGCCTTACAGTGTGTGGGACGCGTGTTCAATTCGACTTCAGGTAACACATTTGTGTGGATTTTGCACATTCTCCCTGTGTCTGAGTGGGTTTCCTCCAAATGCTCCGATTTCCTTCCACAGCACAAAGATGAGCAGGTTAGGCTAATTAGCCATGCTCAATTGTCCCTGACTGTCAAGGTGATAAGCAGACTAAATACGTGGAGTTACAGCGCAAGGGATAGGATGTGATTGTTGTCGGTGAAGCCTCAATGGGCCGAATGATCTCTTTCTGCATCTGTAAAAATTAGTGAGAGTCCTTGCTGACATGTCAAATTTCCTTAGTCTTCAGAGAAATTATGAGAATCATAGAGTCATAGAATCCTGCAGTGCAGAAGGAGGCCATTGAGTGTACACCACAACCCGAAGTATTTACCTGAGCTAATCCCTTTGACACTAAGGGGAATTTAGCATGGTCAATCCACTGAACCCACACATCTTTGGAATTTGATGGAGCCCAGGATGGGATGCAATGCCTTGACTTGTCAGCTTGGACCTGGTTTGCCCCTCGTGTAGAGGGCTCTGACAGAACTTAATTGGCTTTTGTGACTTAGAATAAAGTATCAAAAGATACAAAAAAAATCTGTGCCTTCTCCTTTGCACTTGTCACAGTTCACTGACCGTGGCGAGCTATTGCCTGTGTGCTGCTTGTGACAAAATCATAGAGAAATCTCCCTGCATCTGTATCAGAGTCACTCAACAATACGCCCACCAAGAAACTGTGCATCAGTGCCCACACGGTGTACAGGGCAGAGTGTTACCTGTACCACACAGCAAGAAGCTACCAAAGTTCAGGCCATGCCCTAAGTAAAACATGAGAGGGCAGCTTGGGTAGTTTATAACTCATCAGAACCCCTCAATTACTCAGAATCTCACAGTCACCACAAGGGATTGGCTCTTCCTGTAATAATTTATTACACCAGCTCAATCTAATGGAGCGCCTCCAGATTTGTCACTAAAGTGGCAGCCATTATGAGCTCAGAAGTCAATAATCAGCAATCATATCTTGCTGAAAGCTCACTTACACAAACGCTGCTTCTCACATCAGCGGAGTGGGGGGGGCATATCCATCTAAAACTCCCCCTGGGCAGTTACCAAACGCAAGTCCACAGCAGTGAGAGAAAGAAGAAAAAAAGATCAATATTTTAGTCAGGCCTGTTACAGGGAAGCTGGGATGATCCGGTGTCATGATAACATTCCTTGTCTTGTTTAGCTGGAGCGGGAACAGCCTTAGAGTCCAGCCAGTCACGAACCTGCAGTCAGTTGACTGTGAAGGTTAGAGTCTTTCTGAATTAATATTTACTCGTTGGCAAGACATACAAAGCTAAAGGGACTGTGTCGAGTTGACTCGGTTCGCTGCACTATTGTCAGCGAACCGAAAGATTATGTGCTAAGCCTATTACGGATTTCAGCACGTAGTCTAAGGTGACACTTCAGTACCGCAACAACAATCTTCATTTATATAGCTTCCGCCCCCTTTAATGTAGTGAGAGAAAGGCTCTTCACAATGTCATCAAACACCATCTGTCAGTGGACCAAATAAGGAGCAGATTGGGACAAGTGATCAACAGCTTGGGAGAAAGGTTCGGTTTTAAGGAATATCTGGGTGGGCACAATGGTGCAGTGGTTAGTGCTGTCACCTCACAGCGTCAGGGACTCAGATTCAATCCTGCCACTGTGTGATATTTGCATGTTCTTCCTGTGTCTGCATGGGTTTCCTCCTATGGTCCAACGATGTGTGAATTGGGTGGATTAGCCATGATAAATTGTCCATTAGTGTCAGGGGGATTAGCAGGGTAAATATATGGGGTTACAGGGATAGGGCCTGGGTGGGATCATTGTCAGTGCAGGATTGATGGGCTGAATGGCTTCCCTCTGCACATTAGGAATTCTATGATTTAATGGAGCGCTTTTTAAAAATCATTCATGGGATGCAGGCATCGTTGGATGGGCCAATATTTGTTGCTCATCCCTAGTTGACATGTCAACCATATTGCTGTGGTCTGGAGTCACATGTCAGCCAAACCAGGTTAGAGTGACAGATTTCTTTCCCAAAGAACATCAGTGGACATCAGATGGGATTTTACAACAATTGTCCTGGTTATCCTTATTTAAACTTTTAATTCCAGATTTTTATTGAATTCAAGTTCTATCATCTGCTAGCTATGGTGGGATTTGAATTGCAGGTGCCCAGAGTGTTATTGTGGGTCTCTGAATTACTAATCCAATGACAATGGGATATAGATAGGGTGGATAGAAAGACACTTTTTCCCTTACTAGTGTGATCAATAACTAGTGGCATAGATTTAAGGTTAGGGCAGGAGATTTAGAGGGGATCTGAGCAAAATCTTTTCATCCAGAGGATGGTGGGAATCTGGAACTCACTGTCTGAAAGGGTTGTAGAGGCAAGAATCCTCATGACATTTAAGAAACATTTAGATGAGCACTTGAAATACCATAGCATACAAGGCTACAGACTAAGCGTTGGAAAATGGGATTAGAATAGATAGGTGTTTGACAGCTGGCACAGACAATGGGCAGAACAGCCTCCTTCTGTGCCATAAAACCTTATGATTCTACGACTGTATAACACTATGCTACCACATTCCTGACGAAAGACGAGAGAGGTAGAGAGGTTTAGAGAAAGCATTACAAAGGTTAAGGTGCGATCAGCCGTCCACCAATGGGGAAATGATGTTATAATTCAGGTCAGAAACTCCAAAATGTTTTATGAATCACAAGTTTTGCATCTTGAATTTGGCTAGGGTAAGCTTGAGATGTTTCACTTCGAGTATGATTCCAATGACTCATTAGGGAGTTTTTATCAAACAAAGTTAATTTAAGAATACAGTTAACAATAACTTTTACCAATTACAAACAAGAAAGAAAGCAACCATGATATAATATAAACTAAAACAACTGTATGATATGCTTCAACCAAATAAATCTCCTTTTAACCTATCCTGCCAGATGTTTAGCATAGAAAATGTGAATGCCCATGTGATACTGGAATTTAGTCCTTTGATTAGAGAATTTAAATTCTGATTTCCTTGTAAAGTTAATACCATTGCTGGCTTCTAGTTTTTCCCAGCAAATCGCTTCAAGGGACAGAGGCACTCTAGTTACGAGCTAACATGACCAGGGAGGGAGAGAGAGAAAACGCTGTGTCCAGCCTGAAGTGAAACTCCTTCTAACTAAAACACAGCAACACAAAACTGAAAGTAAAACTAAAAAAAAACTATCCAAAGGCATCTGACCTATCCATCATTCTTTCTCCAAAAATTCAGGGTCATAAAAATCCCAGAAAGTACACGAGGCCCAGAATAAAAATAAACCAATCCCCATTTAAAACATTTAAGTAGCAATAAAAGGATTTCTAAAGCAGACAATTCAGGATCTAGTTACGACTGGAGAAAACATGATAAAAATACATTTCTTATAGGTGCACTAGTGTCACAATCCTGCAAGAAACTACAAAAGGTCATGAATGTAGCTCAATCCATCATGCAAACCACCCTCCCAGCCAACGACTCTACGTACACTTCAGAAAAGCAGCCAGCATGATTAAGGACCCCATGCACCCTGGACATTCTCTTTTCCATCTTCTGTCGGGAGAAAGATACAAAAGTCTGAGGTCGTGTACCTACCAACTCAAGAACAGCTTCTTCCCTAGTGCTGTCAGGTTCTTGAATGGACCTTCCTGCATTAAGTCAATCTTTGTCTACATCCTAGCTATGACTGTAACACTACATTCTGCACCCTCTTCTTTCCTTCCCCATGAACAGTATGCTTTGTCTGTATAGCGTGCAAGAAACAATACTTTTCACTGTATATTAATACATGTGACAATAATAAATCAAATCAATGATGAAAATCAGGAGGAGAGCATCCAAGAAAATGAGACTCTGTAAAAACTCTTCGATTTGGCAATATCCCTCCTCTCTCTATGCTATCAGTGCAGCAGCCTTTAAACATTTGATCCTTACAGCCTGGAACTCATCTCAAGTCAGGCATTGAAACAGCTCTCTCCACTTCTCCAAGAGTCCAGCCTTGATTGCACCTCTGGCTGCTGTTTTGATTCTATTCTGCTCCAAAGCCCCATCTTTAAAGTGCCTTGGAATATCAAGCTGCATTCTCTGACAGTCGACACAAGTTACAGTTGCACGTAGCAATTCAGCTGGGGATGGAGAAGACATCTGATAAATTGTCTTAAGTTTTTGCTTTGAGGGTTTGAGGTCCTTGGTGTGCCAGTGACTGACAACAAGCTGTTACTCACTGTCTGCATCAGTTGCTTTCTTAGTTAATGAATCATTATTCAAGCCCCCAGTAAACAAACAGCACCAGTCTAGGAATGAGATGTCAAATCTGTTGATGTTGAGAATTTGTCTTTCTTGCTCAGGCTTCTCAGGTTTGTAACAATTGGCACCATGTCACTGAGATACATCAATTTCGTCCTGTGGAAACTGGAGTTGCTGATATAAATATTGGGAAGGAGCGGGGTATAGAGCCAACTCACCCCTACCACCCCGCCCCCTCACTGAACTCCACCTTGCCAGTTTATAGAGTCACAGAAATGAAGGCTCAGGAGGAGGTCAATTAGCCCAGCATATCAGCAGCTTCAAATGGACTTACTGTTCTAATCAACCCTTCCTAGAATCATGAGAATCATAAGATTGAGAAGCACGAGTAGACCATTCAGCCCCTCAAGCTGTTCTGTTACTCAACACAATCATGGCTGATCTGTGATATCATTTTGGCCTCAACTCCGCTCCCCTGCCATAACCCTCCAAACCTTTACAAATTAAAAATCTATCCACGTCTTCCTGAAATTTACTTAAAATCCCAACATCCACCACATCGTGGGGCAGTGAATTCCACACACTCCTGAACTTCTGAGCTTTATATCTGCTGCCATGTATTCTAAAACCCTGACCTTTGGTTCGTGTAAGGGTAACATCATCTCCACATCTGCTTTGTCAAGTCCCCCTTATCGTCTTCTACAGCTCAATTAGATCTCCTCTTGTTTCTTCTAAATTCCAAGGTGTATAAGCCTAAGCTGCCCAATCTCTGTGTGAAAGATAAACCCCTCATCTCTGGAATCAATCTAGTGAACCTTCTCTGAACTGTCTCTGATGCCACTACATCCCTCCTCAGATAAAGGGGCAAAAACTGTACATAGTATTCTAATGTGGTCTCACTAATGCTTTGCACAATAGCAGCAGCACATCGCTACCTATATATATATTCTCAATCATTTATATTCTCAAACATTTATTCAATTCCCTTTAAATGAGATTACTGTCTCTATCTCTTCAGGTAGGGCATGTCTCACCCTCGCTGCTGCTGGCCAGTTCCATTGGTTTGCCTCAAATGTCTTATCCAATCAGCTGTTTTTCAGATGGGACTTTCAAGGATATTAAATAGGTTATTACCTCCACTGGGAGTTAAACCCTTGGGTACCTGAAGGCTGGCTATTGAGAGATGGAGGGGAGAGGAAGCCATGTCACAACTAACTTCTCTTTCTAACAATGGATAACTCTCTTCATCCAAATCACTGGTTAGGTCTCAGAATTGTGTTCAATTCTGTGCACCACACTTTAAGAAGATTACCAGGGAGTTGAGGAGGATATTGAGGAGATGTATTTAAATGATATCCGGGGTGAAGGACTTGAGTAATGTGGAGAAGTTGGGATTGCTCTCTTTGGAGAGAGAAGGTTAAGAAGAGATTTGCAAGAGGCATTCAAAATGAGTAAATGGCAGATCTGTCAGTAACCCGAGGATACAAAAGAACCAGTGATTCTTTTTTAATTCATTCGTGAGAGATGTGCATCGTTGGCTGGCCAGCATTTACTGCCCATCTCTAATTGCCCAGAGGACAGTTGTGAGTCAACTACATTTCTGAGGCTCTAGACCCACATGTAGGCCCGGTAAGAATGGCAGATTTCCTTCCCTAAAGGAAATTAATGACGAGTTGGGATCTTCCAACAGTTGACAATGGTTTCATAGTCATCAGTAGATTCTTAATTCCAGATATTTTTTATTGAATTCAAATACTGCTACCTCCCATGGTGGAATTTGAAGCCGAGCCCCCAGAACATAAGCTGAGTTTCTGGATTAATAGTCCAGCAATAATACCACTGGGTCATGCTTCCCCTTGACGAAACGCTTTGTATGCGACAAGTTGTTGTGATCTAGAATGTACAATGGAAAAAGCAGAGTAAGTAAATTCAACCATCATTTTTAAAAGAAGATTTGGGGCTTTTCTTAACAGGGAGAAAACTCGTAGGGATGTGAGGAAGAGAAGGTTGTGAGAATAATAGGTTACTTTAAACAAGGAAATCACAGGCTCCTTCTGTGTTGAATGTGGATGGCAATCAAGAGCAAAAAAACCTCTAACAAAATCCAACTGCCTAACTTAGAGACATTGTGGCTAAGTGTAACACCTCAACTCACACTCGAGCTATGATGAGACCATGTAGCACATAGTTGGGGGGGGGGCCTGAAATCTAATCTATTTGTCTCAGTCCCACTCCACACAGAGCTTTGCACTTCTCTCTGTATTCTTTCCAGTTATATTAGAGCTTAGTATGGTTCCTGCTCTGCCCAAGACTGCAAGGAACTATAAAAGGCTGTGAGTGTAACCTAATTCATCACGTAGACCAGCCTCCCATCCAATGACTCCATCTACACTTTCCACTGCCTCGGCAAAGCAGCCAGTATAATCAAGGACTCTATGCACCCCAGACATTCCCTGTTCTATCTTCTTCCTTTGGGAAAAAGATATAGATGTCTGAAGTCACATACCAACTGACTTGAGAACAGTTTCTTCCCTGCCGCCGTCAGACTTTTGAATGGACCTACCTTACATTAAGTTGATCTTTCTCTTCACCCTAGGTACAATTGGAACACTATATTCTGCACTTCCTCATTTCCTTCTCTATCAACAGTATGATTTGTCTATAAAGCACACAAGAAACAATACTTTTCACTGTATGTTAATACATGTGACAATAATAAATCAAATCAAATTCTCAGTCATATAGAGGAATATCCTTGGCTATCCCCATCCCCAGTCACCACGCTAATAAAGCCAACTTATAATACACTAGTTTATATTTAAATTAAACCATGTCAGTCAAATGTTGTTGAAAATTGCTGCTATAATCTAAGGTCCAGAGGAGAGTCACAACCCAGTCATTTGTTAACCTAGACACTGTTAATGCCAAAACATCTATGCTCTTCATTCAACTTTATTCCTGAAATTGATGTTTGTATTTCCTCCCCCTTCCTGAGCAAAGATATGAATAAAGTGGCACAATGGTTAGTGCTGCTCCCTCACAGCACCAGGGACCCGGGTTCAATTCCTGGCTTGGGTCACTCTCTTTGTGGAATTTGCACATTCTCCCTGTATCTGTGTGGGTTTCCTCTGGATGCTCCAGTTTCCTCCCGCACTCCAAAACTGTGCTGATCAGGTGAACTAACCATGCAAGATTGCCCATTAGTGGCCCAAGATGTGTAGGTTCAGAGGATTAGCTATGATAAATGTGTGGGGTTATGGGAATGGGACAGGGAGAAGACCTGGGTAAGATATCCTGTCAAAGATTTGGTACAGACTCAATGGGCCAAATGGCCTCTTTCTGAAGTGATTGTATAGGTGCAACCTTACCAGCTATTTACGCCACACTCTCGCTGAAGTGAGGTCGAAGAATTTGGCAGCCAGCCAAATCTTCATTCACTGCAGTGGGATAGGAAAATCCTGTCGACATGAACTGTAATGAGATTCTGGCCAATGAATTTTATAGGATGGGGTCGAATATTGGTTTTGCCCTTTCTCAAATATCCTCCTCACTGAAGGCTGCCCAATTTCAAACTGAGAGTGAAATTGGATAGGGTATAAATTGGTCTTCAGACCTTCAACCCACTCATTTTCTGCTTAGCTTAAAAATGGTGAAGGACAATTGGCATGTTCGCTATGACACTCATCGACTTTTACAGATGCATCATAGAAAGCATTCTTTCTGGTTGTATCACAGTTTGGTATGGCTCCTGCTCAGCCCAAGACCACAAGGAACTACAATCGAACACACAAACCAGCTTCCTATCCATTGACTCCATCTACACTTCCTGCTGTCTTGGCAAAGCAGCCAGCATAATTAAAGACCCCACTCACCCCGGACATTCTCTTTTCCACCTTCTTCTATTGAGAAAAACATACAAAAAGTCTAAGGTCACGTACCAACCGACTCAAGAACAGTTTCTTCCCTGCTGCCATCAGACTTTTGAATGGACCTATCTTGCAGTGAGTTGATCTTTTTCTAGCTATGACCGTAAACTACATTCTACTCTCTCTCCTTTCCTTCTACATATATGGTATGCTTTGTCTGTATAGTGCTCAAGAAACAATACTTTTCACTGTGTACTAATACATGTGATAATAACAAATCAAATCAAATCAAGTTAAGAGGTCACAGCATCACGGAGTGTAGATATGTTGGCACAAAGGCAGAGACGCTCCTTATCCCAAACAACAGTAAAATTGTAGACAGCTGCTGGAATCTAAGGCTAGAGATTTGAGGCACTGAATCCCATTGGCATCAGCTGCTGAAACATTTATTGTCTTTAATTTTTTCCCAGTGCTGCTTATCATGCTCCCAGTAATGAAATCCCAATCATACCAGACTGTGTTTTGTTAAAGTAGCATTAAATGACCCAGACTGCTTTTTAAGCACAAAATGTTACTGAATGTGTAAAAGAGGGACTTGCATATCTGTAACAACTTTTCCAAACATCTTTATGTCTCAAAGCTTTTTAAATTCATTGAAAGGGCATGAGCATTATTGAAAAAGGCAGAATTCTCCTTTCCCCACCACCCCCCCCAAAATATACATTATTCATTAAATTTGCAAAGGCATGTTACATAACAAATCTGACATTATGCAGAGTGTAACACAGATGTGTTTGTTTCAATACTGTACCTAAGGTATCTCATTACACTTACTATTGCAAGTTATGTCAACAATATTCATTTCAGTTCAAATATTATTGTTCCATAAGTGTCATGCCTATATACTTGAGGTTAAATATCATTTCTTCCTGGAGTGATTCTCTTGTATCGGTCCAGTTTTCTGGCAATTTTTTGTGCTTCCCCTACCTTGCTTAGCGATGCTGGGGCTTCTGACAATCGCCATGGTTTCCAGCCCCTTGGCTATACTGTGCCAGAAGGAGCTTAGACAGTGGCCTTTCACCATTGAGCGTTTGTTGCGCCTGTGTCCTTCTGCATGCACTTCTGGGCTTTCTGCAACACTCTTATCATTGACAGCCTCCCTGCGTGGAGACAGCAGCAAGTTGCAGACATACCAAAGAGCACGGGTAAGATTTTCCGGCCACGCTTGTCCCGAAACCGGAAAATCCCGCCCGAGGACAACGGGCTTTTGCATGATCCGTGTGCGCCTGCTACAATTTCGTACACTAAAATTCCACCCCATAGGTAGCTAGCCCTCCAACATTAGTTGATGTTTGACTTGATATGTGTCCCGAAAAAGAGCACCCAGAGAAAAGAGGAATGGAGGAAGGGGAACACACCAAAGACATCGACATTGATCACTTGTTGACTGTTTGATGAATTGGATCAACCCGCAAATTCTCCCAAACTACCTTTGGTCAGTGGTGAGGGTTGGGGGCTGGGGTAGTGGGGGAGGCCTGAACCATTCAGCAGTACCCACACAACCCACTCCACGTTAAAGCATTCCACCAACAAGCTTTACTCACATGATCTATACTCAGGCGAGCTATCCTCCCATGAGCTATACTCATGAGAAATATACTTACATGAGCTATACTCACACGAGCTATATTCCACTGCAAGTACTCTCTGTACATTGAGGGATTACCAGCAGAAGGATAAAATGGACAAAAAAATTCAATCAAAGTGTGGCTCGACATTTTGCTGCATTAGTTAATGGAATTTTAAACCCTTTTGTAATAAAATATTTAGTATCATTGTTGCAACATAAGTAAATGCCTTTTATGTGGTCTTCAATTGTCATGTTTGAGTCCAGTGCTTTCAGACTTAATCAAGGGCACTAAGACCTGATAGGGAATACTCTCATAGTATAATACATTGCTTAGCCTGACTGCCAGACAGACTGACTTGGAAAGGATACTGGGAAGAATTTGCTTGTTATTCATTTGTGGGACATGGATATCATTGCCCATTTATTGCCCATCTCTAATTGCTCTTTAAGAGGTGGTGATGATCTGCCTTCTTGAATCACTGCAGCCCATTTGGTGTAGGTACACCCACAGTGCTGTTAGGCTGGGGGCTCCAGAGTTTTGACCCAGCGATGGTGAAGGAATGGTGATATATTTTCAAACAAGCCTGGTGAGTGGCTCGGGGGGAACTTGCAGGTGGGGATATTCCCCTGCACCTGCTGTCCTTGCCCTTCTAGTTAGTTGAGATCATTGGTTTGGAAGATATTGTCAGAGGTGACTTGATGGGTGGGATTTTCCGACCTTGCTCGGGCAAGGCTCATAAAACCCGATCCAAGGCCAAAGGAGAATTCTGTTCTGTGAGTCTCGCCCGCTCCAATTCCAACAATCGGTAAAATTCTAGCCACTGAGTTGCTTCACTATTTATGTAGATGGTACACACTGCAGTCCATGTGGTGTACATATTCCCGCAGAGCTGTTAGGGAGGGAATTCCAGGGCTTTGATTCAGTGGTGGCCACCTATCCCAATTCATTTGTCCCACTATTCAATAAGACCATGGCTGATCTTTCACATGGACTCCTTTTTCCCACCCTATTCCCAAATCCTGTAAGTCCAAAAATCTGTCAAACTCTGTTGGGAATATACTCAATGACTGAAATCTACAATCCTCTGGGGTAGAGAATTCCAATAATCCACCAGCTTCCAAGTGAAAATATATCTCCCCATCTCAGGTCTAAATGACTCAGCCTGAGAGTGTGGCCTCTAGTTCTAGACTCTCCAGCCAGAACAAACTGCCCAATGGTGAACTTAACAATATTGGTGAGCAGGCTACCTCAGGGACCAATTACCAGAGATACTTAATCAAATCTGAGGAGTGTGAATCTTCTGTGAGCGTGCAGAGTCTGTACAGGCTCCGAAATATCCTTTCTTTCTTCTCCTCAGTTTTCCAGAAGGCGTAGGTTTAAGGAGATTAGCAAAGGCAACACACAGAGACAAACAGTGTAGTGAGCAGTCAAGATCTGGGACACACTTCCTGAAGTGGAAGCAGATTGAACAACCACTTTCAAAAGTGAATTGAATAAATGTGGGGAGGCAGTGGCACAGTGGAGTAGCCACCGAGCTAGTAATCCAGAGATCCAGCTCTGGTGTGCCGGGTTCAAATCCTGCCATGACAGATGGTGAAATTTGAATTCAATAAAAATGTGGAATTAAAAGATGACCAGAAAACGATTGCTGTTCATTGATTTATCTGGTTCACTGACGTCCTTTAGGGGAGAAAATTTGCTGTCCTTACCTGGTCTGGCCTACATGTGACTCCAGACCCACAGCGGTGCGGCTGATTCTCAACTGCCCTCTGAAATGGAGTGTGTCCACATCCGGCAAAAATGAATAAATTAAAACAAACTTGAAGGAAAAGAATGTGCTGGGCCATGGAAAAGCGTTGGGACATTTTTATTAATTGGATAGTTCTACCAAAGAGCCAACATTGGCATGCTGGGCTGAATGGCCTCTTTCGTACTGAAACTATGAAATATGTCTTTGCTAGTTGTGAATTCCAACAAGCACCTACACTCGACAGGTCAAAAGGACGTCTTTAGAATGAAGAGTTCTCATCAAGTCAGGGGCAGAACATCAAACAGACAGCTCTCATGTGATGCATCAAGAAGACATTTCCTTTCCCAGTGTATTTTATAGCTCACTCTCTGATTGTGCTGAGACATTGTCTTAAATCCATGTCTAACTTAGCAGGAGAAGACAGAAAGTTATGGACCCATGCCTCACTGCAGGGACAAAATCACAGATTCCCAGTGCAGGAACTGAGGGATTGCTGCACTGTTACAGTGACAGTCTTTCAGATGAACTATTAAAGCAAGGCCCCCTCTGCCCTCACATTATTTCAGAAGAGTTCTTCCTGGCATCCTGGTCAATATCCACCCTTTAAACATCATACCAAAAATAGATTATCACATTGTTGAATCTTGCTGTGTACAAATTGACTGCTGCATTTCCTACATTACAACAATGACTACACTTCAAAAAGTAAACCTTGGCTGTAAAGGGCTTTGGGACAATGTGGGGCTGTGAACAGCGCAGTGTAAATTTATTCAAACCATAATAACAGAGGAGCTTTTGGATGTTCTTAGTTATTCCGGAAATTCTGTGGAATTTCTGTGGATCATGGGAGGTAATGCCATAATGGTATTGTCACAGGACTAGTAATCCAGAGACCCAGGGGAGCTGGATTCAAATCTAATCACATTAGATGGTGAAATTTGAATTCAATTAAAAAAAAATTAATTAAAAGTCTAATAACGACCATGAAATGATTGTTGATTGTCAGAAATATCCATCTGGTTCACCAATGTTCTCTTAGGAAGGAAATCTGCCATCCTTACCTGGTCAGGCCTACATATGACTCCAGACCCACAGCAATATGACTGATTGTTAACTGCCCTCTGAAGGGGCAGTTCAAAGACAATATAAAAAGTTTATTAATTAGGCACAAGTAAGAACAAAGAACAAAGAAAATTACAGCACAGGAACAGGCCCTTTGGCCCTTCAAGCTCACACTGACCATGCTGCTCGACTTAACTAAAACCCCCTACCCTCCCGGAGACCTTCTCCCTCTATTCCCATTCTATTCAAGTATTTGTCAAGACCCCCTTAAAAGTCACTACTGTATCACTTCCACTACCTCCCCCCCACAACAAGTTTTAGGCACTAATCTCTGTGTAAAAAACTTACCCTGTACATCTCCTTTAAACCTTGCCCCTCGCACCTTAAACCTATACCCCCTAGTAACTGACTCTTCCACCCTGGGAAAAAGCTTCTGACTATCCACTCTGTCCATGCCTCTCATAATCTTGCAGACTTCTATCAGGCCTTCTTCAACCCCCATCACTCCAGTGAGAATAAACTAAGTTTCTTCAACCTCTCCTCATAGCTAATGCCCTCCATACCAGACAACGTCCTGGTAAATCTTTTCTACCCTCTCCAAAGCCTCCACATCCTTCTGGTAGTGTGGCAACTAGAATTTAACACTATATTCTAAATGCGGCCTAACTAAGGTTCTATAAATACTTACACAAACACTGCAATGAAATTGCTGTGAAATTCCCCTTGTCGCCACATGTTTCAGAATGTGAGAGGAAACTGGAGCACCTGCAAGAAACCTACACAGACATGGGGAGAACATGCAAATTTTACACAGACAGTGACCCAAACCAGGAATCGAACCCGGGTCCCTGGTGCTGTGGAACTGCAGTATTAACCACTGCACTACCATGCCATCCATTAGGGATGGACAATTAGGGATGGGCAATAAATGCTGGCCAACCAGCGACACTGGCACCTCTTGAATGAATAAAAATAAAATCTCCAAGGTGCACTGCAGCAACTCACCAAGGTTTCTTCAAGTGCACCATGCTGAGTAGGAAACATTTTGCCATTCCTTCACTGTTGTTGGGGCAAAATCCTTGGAACTCCCTCCCGAACAGCAATTTAGCTATATCTACACCATAGGGATTGTAGCAGTTCAGGAAGGCAGCTCACCACCACCTTCTCAAGGGCAGTTAGGGATGGGCAATAAATGCTGGCCTTGTCAACGACACCCATACCTTATTACCAATGTTCAGAAAAAGCTGGTTCATGATGCACTCCAGGTCAATCTGGCACTTTTAAACCTGCTATTCGGGGTTAATAACATCAGTCACTCTGCAGTTCATGTTTGCATTAAGCAGGAAACTGATGCCTGAGGATGGCCAGGTTTTCACCATTTCCCCCTTGGACAGAGGGAAGCAGTTTGAAGGAATATCCACAGACTGCAACATCCAACGTTGCGAATCAGGCATTAGCACAGTCAGGAAAGCGATTCTGCAATCATAAAGGATAGTTCAGCGCACTGGAAAAGTATACATGGAGTATTTTCAGCATGGCTTTCTCTGTAGTAAATAGTAACAATGAGTATTCCAGCTCTGATATAATTCCTCATCTCATTTATCCATTGTCACACCATTGCTGTCTCAGTTGGTACCACACAAATTCATCAATATTACAGAATCAATCAAATGATCCAATTTTGTTAGAATAAGTATAACTAATAAGTATAATAGTCTAGGGGAAATGATAGTCTACTGGTATTATCACTAAACTATTAATCCAGAAACTCAGCTAATGTTCTGGGGACACAGGTTCAAATCCCACCACAGCAGCTGGTGGAATTTGAATTCAATAAAAAAAAATTTGGAATTAAGAATCTGATGACCGTGAAACCATTGTCGATTTGTTGGAAAAACCCAACTCGTTCACTAACGTCCTTCAGAGAAGGAAATCTGCCGTTCTTACCTGGTCTGGCCTACATGTGACTCCAGAGCCACAGCAATGTGGTTGATTCTCAACTGCCAAACAGGGGCAACTAGGATGGGCAATAAATGCTGGCCCAGCCAACAATGCCCATGCCCCATGAATAAATAACCAAAAAAAAAATGGACAAAGAAACCAGTGTCCAAGGCAGACTTGGCCAAGTTAGGCGAAGCAAGGTCCAGGTGGAGAGTCCTTTACTGTGCCACCACAATGAGTCCAGATTCCCAATCCACCTCATACAGCAGCAATGACCTATATATATTTCAGCAAATATATCCCCTGTAGCCAATTCTATACAAATTGACTCTGATTTACAAGTTTACAAATCCATGCAAAATTGGATTAAACCTGCCAAGACCCATTCACTTAGATTGATTATAGACAGCAGAGACTTTCAGAGTGAGAGGCAGTGCCTGAGAGTTTGAGTCTGTGTTCTTTCAGTAACACCATGGTCTGGTAGGTACTGATCCCCTCTGGCACCTGAAGGAGGAGGCAGTATTAGTACTACATTGAATAATCAGGTTTTCAGAATGTAACGAAAATAGGAACGGGCAAACGCTGGAAAATCTCAGCGGGTCTGACAGTATCTGTGGAAAGAAAATAGGGCCAATGTTTCACAGCAAGAATCACCCAGCCTCAAAACATTGCCTCTATTCTCTCTCCACATGAAGCTGTCAGACCTGCTGAGATTTTCCAGCAATTTCTGTTTTCATTTCAGATTCCAGAATCCAGTGACAAAAATAAGGATTGCTGTCAGTCATTGGACCCAAGGGCCGGAATGTTATCCTTCCAGTCACGTGACAGTACGTTGGCACAGTGGGTTAGCACTGCTGCCTCTCAGCGCCAGGGACCCGGGTTCAATTCTCGGCTTGGGTCACTGTCTGTGCCAGGGACCCTGGTTCAATTCTCGGTTGGGTCACTGTCTGTGTGGAGTGTGCATGTTCTCCCCATGACTGCGTGGGTTTCTTCCAGGTGCTCCAGTTTCCTCCCACAGTCCGAAACTTGCTGGTTTGGTGATTTGGTCATGTTAAATTCTCCCTCGGTGTACCTGAACAAAGTATGGCGACTAGGATATTTTTACAGTAACTTCATTGTAGTGTTAATGAAAACCTACTTGCGTCACTAATAAATAAACTTTAAACAAAAAACAACTTCACCTTCCTGTAGTCTCTCCAAACTTCTGAGTACCCAAGATTTCATCGAATTCTGTCCTGAATATTTGTAATAATTGACACCTGTCTGGGGCAAAGAAATCTAAAAATTCACAAGCATTTGAGTGAAGAAATTTCTCATTTCTGTCCTAAGTGGTTTGCTGGTGGAGTGGTCCATCCCAGGTCCGTGTCGATTACACAGTGTCCGAATCTGGATGTTAGCACTATATTGAGCATTGCGACACGCAGTAATCCACAAGGGAGTTCCCATGGTGGGCTATATATCAGGTAGGACAGATTTAAATATTAAGAGAGTGCTGTGTTGTAAATTAGGCTGCGCTGTTGGCATAATAATGTCCCGAGCACATCAAAGTCACATTTCACAGAGCTCGATGAACGCATTTTCTGTCAGGATTAATCTATTGAGGACCCTGAAAGGGACTAATAAAAAGAGTAGATTAACATGACATGATTGCTTTAACCATCTGAGTGCTAAAGGAGGGGATAATAAAGGAGTCATTTTTATGAAATTGTTACCAGCAGTTCATAGTAAATTGTTACAGAGTGTGATTTCCCCAGGGACTGGTGGCTACCAGTATTATTCCAACTGTCACCCATCCCTTGGAAGGAAAAAGATTCCACAGCTGCATTCTATTACCAAGAACAGCTGATACCCCAGTGCGGGAGTCAGGCAGTCACCATTACACGATGGCATTGCAGGCATGTTTACATTTCAACCCCAGTGTGTCACTGATAATTACCCACTGAGTGCTTACCCTGGGCATCTGCATCAATATTCTGCACAGCAAGGAATAGAGGTGGCTAGCATTGCTGCCTCACAGTGCCGGGAACCTAGGTTCGATTCCTGACTTTGGGTCACTGTCTGTGCAGAGTCTGCACATTCTCCCCATGTCTGCATAGGTTTACTCCGGGTGCTCCAGTTTCCTCCCACAGCCTGAAAAATATGCTGGTTAGATGCATTGGCCGTGCTAAATTCTCCCTCAGTGTACCCAAGCAGGTGCTGGGATGTGGCGATTAAGGGATTTTCATAATAACTTCATTGCAGTGTTAATGTCAGCCTACTTGTGACTAATACTCAAACCTAACTGACATTTTTTTAACACTGAAAGCAAAGGCAGAGAATGTGTTGTGTAACCTGGAACTGAAAACAACAGGACTGGGGGCAACATAAATCAGGTGGAAATGATTAACTAGTTCCAAACTTGGGCGTAAAGTAGGAATTTTGGTCAGAGTTTGAGGTTGCCAGCAATGAGAAAGTAAAACGTTTCAAACGTGTCCTTAGAATACAGGCAAGACTGATATTTCCGAGAATCATAGGATAGAGGGAGGCCATTTGGTCCATTGTTTCAATGCTGGCTCATTGTATCAGCAATACGGAAGTCCCACTCTTCACCTATCCCCTCAGCTTTGCAAATTTGTTCTTTACAGAAGATTATTTACTTTCCTTTTGAAAATCACGGTTGAATCTGTCATTCTTAGCCATGATTCCAGATCCCAATCGATTCACCAGGTTCAGTTATTTCTCCTCACCTCACCTCTGGTTCTTTTCCCCATCCAACTTAAATCAGTATCTTATGGTTTTCTGCGCTTAGAATCATAGAATCGCTACAGTGCAGAAGGACGCCATTTGGCCCATCGAGTCTCTGCTGATAACAATCCCACCCAAGACTCTATCCCCACAACCCCACTCATTTACTTCCTAATCCCCCTAACCTACACATCCCAGGACACTAAGGGACAATTTAGCATGGCCAATTAACCTAACCCACACATCTTTGGACTGTGGGAGAAAACTGGGGGGCACTCAGAGGAAACTCACGCAGACACGGGGAGAACATGCAGACTTCACAACGATAGTGATCCAAGGTCGGAAATCACTGTGAGGCAGCAGTGCTAACCAATGCGCCATCATGCCACCCTCTTCTGCAAATGTAAACATTTTCTCCCTTTTTGCACTGTCCAGACCTCTCATTCCCCATTCCTTGTCTTCCTTGGGAAGGAGGTCTGATAGTTCATACAGTGAATCAGCTCTCAGAGTGCTGTTTGATAAAGAGTTTCCAGGGTATAGCACACTCACTTCCCTAAGCACTCAATCCAGTGTGACAGTCGCAGTACAGGATTGAAGGAGTGTTGCATGCTTGGAGAGGCAGTCTTTCAGGTCAGACATTGAAGCAGGGCTCTATCAGTCCTCTCAGGGAGCGATAAGAGATTCCATGGCACTATTTCCAAGTGGAACAGAGGGATTTGCTAGGTGTCTTCCTCAATGTTTATCCCTCAATTGAAGCCCCAACTAACAGATTGGCTGGCCATTTATCTCATTAGTACTTCTGGGATCTTGCTGTGCACAATTTGTATGCGTCATTTTCCTGCAAAACAACAATGACTACTTCCAAAGCAATTCAAGAACAAAGAACCAAGAAACCTACAGCATAGTAACAGGCCCTTCTACCCACCAAGCTTAAGTTGATACATTTTGTTTGTCTCCTGTTTATGTGTCTTTCAAGACACACTTGGATGTTTTAATATGTCTCTCCTGGCAGTGTGTTCTAAGCACCCACGACCGTCTGTGTGAAAAGCTTTCCCCGCATATCTCCCTTAAACTTTCCCCCTCTCACCTTGAACCTGTGCCTCTTTTGTACTGACACTTCCACTCTGGGGAACAAGCCTCTGACTATCCACTCCGTCAATGCCTCTCATTATTTTGTTGACCTCTTTCAGGTCTCCTCTCAGCCTCTTTCTTTCCAATGAAAACCATCCAAGTTTATTCAACTTCTCATGGCCAACACTCTTGAGACCAGGCAACATCCTGGTGAATCTTTGCACTCTCTCCAAAGTTTCCATGTGTTTCTGGTAATGTGGTGACTAGAACTGTGTGTAATGCTCCAAATGTGGCTGAAGTGAGGTTTTTTTACAGCTATAACTCATTGGCTATATAGCAATTCTGGACTGATATTTCAAGTCCAGATGATCCTTTGTCAAAGTTAAAGAGCCTAGAAAGTGGGAGATATTATCTTTTAGCTTTGACAAGGGGTCATCTGACTTGGTTCGCCATGAGATGGAATGAACATTGAACTTCTCCTGTCACAGTGCCTTGCTTCAGGCTACTACATTCATGTAAAAAGTGTGTGCTTGTCCTGCAAATCAGACTTTCTGGGCTGATTTGCTGATCTGGGCTGAAAATCAGGAGTATCTGCTCCTCCCTGCCCTGAGACTGGAAATTCGCACCCAATGTAAATGGACCTTTCAACAGTTCGTGAAGTTTTCCATTCCATCCTCAATGATTCCCAAGGTGGGCAGGACAGGAAGATTCTGCAGTCTGAGTGAACAGCTAATACATCACCAGTATTATTAATATTCATATCATTAAGTTGACAACTGCTTGCAATTGTCTCCTGATCAGATGTTCCAGCACTAATAGACTTGCACAGGGGACAGGAGAAGGTAGTATTGTAAAGGTGGGACATGCAGGGCATGTCAACTGCTGCTCCCCATCTGTTAGATGGGACAATCTGTTAAATAGAGATCAGAATCATTTCCTGGGAGATTCTATTTTCAAACTGGGAGTCAGTTAGTTCAATTGCCCAGATGTTCAGAGTATGATGCATGAAGCACAGGTTCAATCCTTGTGCCAGCTATTATAATTCATAGAATCCCTATATAGCAGAAAGGAGCCATTTGGCCCATTGAGTCTGCACTGACCCTTCAAAAGAGCATTTTACCCAGACCACACCCACCCAACCAAATCCTGTAACTCCCTAGTCTACACATCGTAGGACACTAGGGGCAGGATTTTCCAGCCCGCACTCGCCCCAAGATGGGAAAATCCAGCCCAAGACCAATGAATCTTTTCAAGTTCTGTATCCTCCATGTGCTATGATTCCCATGGTGGGCAGAACGGGAGAATTCACCCCCAAGGGGCAATTTAGCATGGTCAAGCCATCTAACCTGCATGGTCAATCCATCTAACCTGCATGGTCAATCCACCTAACCTGCATGGCCAATCCATCTAACCTGCACATGGTCAATCCACCTAATCTGCATGGCCAATTCCCCTAACCTACATGGGGCAGCACGGTGGCACAGTGGTTAGCACTTCTGCTTCATAGCACTAGGGACATGGGTTCAATTCATGGCTTGGGTCAGTGTCTGTGTTGAATCTGCACATTTTCCCCATGCCTGCATGGGTTTCCTCCGGGTGCTCCAGTTTCCTCTCACTTTCTGAAAGACCTGCTGGTTGGATGCATTGACCCAAACGGGTGCCGGACTGTGGTGACTGTGGGATGTCTTATTGGAGTTGTTCAAGACATTGGTAAGGCCACACTTGGAGTACTGGTTACCCTATTGTGGAAAGGATATTATTAAACTAGAAAGAGTGCAGAAAAGGTTTACTAGGATACTACCAGGACTTATGGTTTGAGTTTTAAGGAGAGTCTGGATAGATTCAGACCTTTTTCCTCTGGAGTGCAGGAGGCTGAGGGGTGACTTTATAGAGATCTATAAAATAATGAGGGGCATATATCATCTAGATAGTCAATATCTTTTCCCAAAGTTAGAGCAGTCTAAAACTAGAGGGCATAGATTTAAGGTGAGAGGGGAGAGATATAAAAATATCCAGAGGAGCAATTCTTTCAACAGAGGGTAGTGAGTACCTGGAACAAGAGATAATAGAAGAGGCGGGTACAATTTTGTCTTTCAAAAAGAATTTAGACAGTTACATGGGTAAAATTGTATAGAGGGATATAGGCCAAACGCGGGCAATTGGGATTAGCTTATGGGTTTAAAAAAAAATGCAACATGGACAAGTTGGGCCGAAGGGCCTGTTTCCATGCTGTAAACCTCTCTGACTCTATGACCAGGGAAATTTCATAGTAACTTAAAAAAATCTTCAAAGTGTGCGAGGAAACCGGAATACCCGGAGAAAATCTGGACATGGGGAGAACGCGCAAACTCTGCACCGTTGCCCCAGGCTGTAATTGAACCCAGGTCCCTGGCGCTGTGAGGCAGGAATGCTAACCACTTTGTCAACGCACCGCCCATGACGGGGCAGCAGTCTCCTTGTCTTGCCCCATGCTTAATGTGAAGTGATGCCCCTCCTCATGGAGTTCAGCTCTTCCAAAAAGCCAATGGGATTCCAAAATAAAGGCCCAGCCCTCAGATAAATGACATCATTCCAACTCCCGTTCCACATCTGCTAGTGGAGTGAGCATTCATTTAATTTTATTAGTCTCTGAACGCTTTTCTCTTTTTCTGTAAAAGTGCTTAAAAATGAAGGTTAATTAGCTACAAACCAATCAGAGAATTGGGTGTTTTTTTACTGTATTTTCAGTTTACAGCAGTTAGCCAGCTTAGCTTGGAAATTACTGCAATCGGGTCTTTCATATACAGCCTGACCTATTCACATCACAGGGACTGAGTTAGTGCCACTGGACATGAGGCTTTAACCACACCCACACCCCACTGAGCTTCATAAATTCACCTTCAGCACTCACTAAATGGAGATTACACCTCTAATTTCCCATCCCATTCCTACATTCCCATAGGTTAGGTGGGTTGGCTATGCAAAAAGAAATTGCCTCTTAGTGTCAGGAGATTAGCAGGGTAAATATGTGGGGTTATGGGGATAGGGCTGGAGTGGGATTGTTGTCAGTACAGGCTCAATGGGCTAAATGGCTTCCTTCTGCACTGTAGGGATTACATGATTCTATGACTGTTAATTCCAGAGCCTGTTGTGTCCATGTGAATTCCAAATCTAGTTTACAAGCAATCTTGACCCAGCATGGTGGCACAGTGGTTAACACTACTGCCTCACAGCATCAAGGATCTGGGTTCAATCCCAACTTCGGAGGAGTGTCTGTGCAGAGTTTGCACATTCTCCACGTATCTGCATGGGTTTCCTCCAGGTTCTCTGCTTATGTCCGACAGTCTGAAAGACATTAGATTCATTGGCTGTGCTAAATTTTCCCTCAATGTACCTGAATAGGTGCAGAAGTATGGCGGCTGGGGAATTTTCACAGTAACTTCATTGCAGTGCTAATGTCAGCCTGCTTATGACAGTAGTAAATAAACTTCAATTTATACTCTTTAAGATCGATACGTTTGCCACTTGTGTGCATCAGCCAAGGACATACCATGAACACATTGGGTGAGGTTTTAACAAAATGGACTCTAGGACCCTGCAGCAAACCATTCAACCAAGGAGCCAGTTCCTAACTCTGTTTGCAATCCCTCACCATATCAAAAATAGAAAATTCTGCAAAAAAAATCCTTAATGTTAAAAAAACTGCAGCCTAGCTCCATTAAGGTAAAGATGTCACAGAATCCTACAGTGCAGAAGAAGGCCATTTGGCCCATTGAGCTTGCACCGACCACAATCACACCCATGCCTTATCCCCATAATTCCAAGCATTTACCCAAGCGAGCCCCCTTATCACTAATGAGAAATTTAGCATGGCCAATCCACCTAACCTGCATATCTTTGGAATGTGGGAGAAAACCGGAGCACCTGGAGGAAACCCACACAGACACAGGGAGAATGTGCAAACTCCACACAGACAGTGACCCAAACCAGGAATCGAACCTGGTTCCCTGATGCTGTGAAGCTGCAGTGCTAACCACTGTGCCATCGTGCTGCCCTCATAGAATGAAATGAAGGCATGTTCAAATATTTTAGCAGCTGCATCAAAACTGGATTCTGTGTATTGAATAGACTCTGCAACTAAAAATATTCTTTGACAAGCTGCTGTCACAGTGCAGTGCATCATTACTCATCTCAAATCCTGTTCCCCAATCCCAGTTTGGGAGAATATTTAAGAATTCACCCTGTCCTTTTTTTACATTTCGTGTCATGTGGCGAACACAACAATCTGATGGCTGCTTGTTTGAAATCTTACTGGACACCACTGCTCCTCAATAATAAAACACAATCGCGGCAGCATGCACTGTCAGAATGCAATGGACAAACACTGCAGCCCCAGCGTAAGTTGTGTCCTAATTAAACACAATGACGAAATGATGTCAGAGACTGCAATTACAGGTGCTGCAGTATCTGTAATCAATGAGGGATTAAAACATTAACTGTCGACAATATTTTCCTCAAGGACTTACAGATTAATTAAAATATATAAATCTACTGGCTGTTTGCTGGTGATGTTTGCTGTGAGTTGGAAGACAATTGACAGAGATCTAACTAAATGAACTGCCTGGAAGGAAGTTTACGTACAAACACGTGAACTAGGAGCAAGCGTAGCACATTCAGCCCTTCAGTTCTGCTCTGCCATTCAATTCAATTCTGATTTGATGCTGGACATCTCTCCCTCAACGTTAGTAAACGAAGGAGATAGTTATCGACTTCAAGAAATATAGTGAAGGATATGCCCGTGTCTACACCAATGAGGGTAAAGTAGAAATGGTTGAGAGCTTCAAGTTTCCAGGTGTCAGATCATCGACAACCTGTCCTGATCCCTCCATACTGACGCTATAGTTAAGAAGGTCCACCAACACCTCTACTTTCTCGGGAGGCTAAGGAAATTTGGCATGTCCACGATGACTCTCACCAACTTTTACAGATGCACCATAGAAAGCATTCCTTCCAAATCTATCACAGCTTGGTGTGGCTCCTGCTCTATCCAAGGTCGCAAGAAACTATAAAAGGTCATTAATGAAGCCCAGTCCAGCACTCAAATGACTCTGCTTACATTTCCCTCTGCCTTGGAAAAGCATGATGTAAAGATGCCGGCGTTGGATTGGGGTGGTAAGAACTCAGTAAGAATTAAGCAGCCAGCAGAATCAAGGACCCCGGACATTCTGTCTTCCACCTTCTTCCATTGAGAATGAGACATAAAAGTCTGAGGTCACATACCAAACCAACTCAAAAACAGCTTCTTCCCTGCTGCCATTAGACTTTTGAATGGATCTACCTTGCATTAAGTTGATCTTTCTCTACACCCTAGCTATAACTATAACATTACATTCTGTACTCTCTCCTTCCCTTCTCTGTGAACAGTATGCTTTGTCTATATAGTGCGCAAGAAACAATATTTTTCACTGTATGTGACAATAATAAATCAAATTAAAATCAAAAACTCCATTTTCCTGCCTATTCCAATACCCTTTGACTCCCTTGTTGGTCAAAATCTATTAACCTCTGCCTTAAAAATATTGAATGGCCCCTCCTCTGCCCGCCTCTGAGGGAGTGGTGATGTCACTGGGCAACAGCCCAGGCTAATGTGCTGTGGGCATGAGTTCAAATCCCATCATAGCAGCTGGTGGAATTGAAATTGAATTACTAAATCTGGAATGTGACACTAGTCTCAGTAATGATAACCATGAGAAATGTTTGTTGATTGATGTAAAAACCCATCTGGTGCCACAAGGTTCTGCTTTCCTGAAGCCACATGTATTTATTATTTAATAATGAGCCAATCAAGCAAGGTTTTCTTGAGTCAAAGAAAATGTCGATTTATTGGCCACTAAACCCGAAAGAAAGAAATAATAAAAATGTGACATCAATGCACAGGTGTCAGAAATAGGGAAAGTTAGATTGCAGTAAGAAAATAATTGACAGCGTATGCGATGAAATATCATTTGATTGTCCTTGAGGCAAGATTGTTAAAGGTTGCGGCCAATTTAGGTTCGCTGATTTCCTGGATGCAGTCAGGCGTGGAAGATGTTGCCATCCACATGAGACTTCGTTTTGATGGTTGATTTCTGTTACGTTGAATTCTCAAACTGGTCAATTCGCTTGTTTCAAGAGAGAAAGAGGGAGAGACAGATAAAGAGAGAGACAGAGATAGACAGAGGTAGAAATAGAGATATTGAGAGAGAGAAATAGGGATAGAGAGAGATAGAGAGAAAGAGAGAGAGATAGGGATAGACAGAGAGGGATAGAGAGAGAGATAAAGAATGAGAGATAGAGATATACAGAGATAGATGGAGATAGAAAGAGATAGGTAATGAGAGATAGAGAAAGATAGAGAGAGAAATTGAGAGAGATATGAAGAGAGTTAAAGAGAGAGTTAGAGAGAGAGATAGGGAGAGATAGACAGATAGAAAGAGAGAGAGAGATAGAAATACAGAGATAGAGAAAGAGAGAGAGGGGGAGATAGAGAGAAATAGATAGAGAAAGATAGAGAGAGATAATCTTCCTCCAGGATAATGCAACCAGCTCTGTTGTACCACAATACTTTTGCATTTCTGTGGGGTTTTGGGTGGGTCTGTCTGTAGCAGCCATTGTTTCAATACCCAGAACTTTGCATTTTAATATCTCTTTTTTAGAAAGTGAGGAATTTCAATGGGTATCTGCTCTCGGAATTGCCTTTCCTTTCACAATTCCTTAAGGGCTCAGTTTGTTATGCAGCCGTGTGGTTTAAGGTGGTTTACTCCGTTTGGAGCTTTTGGCTGCACTTATAACAAATCTGGAACATCCCCCCGAGGCTAATGGACCTTTGCAAGGCCCATCACAGCTCTCTACAATACTTGGCAGCGGGACAGGAAAACTCCTCTCTCAGAGTCTGAGCTGTAACCTGTAGCAGTCATCTTTAGTCAGTGACTGGAATTCTCTGGCCGTTCGCATTGGCGGGATTCGCTGGCCATGCCCGCAGCGCAGACCCGCCATGGGTTACTCGGCAATGTGGAGTCATTTCAATGGGAAATCAGCAGTGTGACTCGAAAATCCCATGATGTAGAGATGCCGGCGATGGACTGGGGTAAACTCAGTAAGAGGTCTGACAACACCAATTTCAAATCCAACCGATTTATTTGATAGTAAACTTGCTAGCTTTCGGAGTTTGTGCCTTCATCAGGCGATGAGGTGTTCTCATTCGCCTGATGAAGGCACAAACGCCGAAAGCTAGCAAGTTTATTATCAAATAAATCGGTTAGAAAATCCCATGGCCAGAGAATGGCACACCCCTTCCTGCTGCTGAGAAATACACGGCTGGGAGACCAGAGAGAATCCGTTTGTGTGTGTGTGAAGATGTGTGTATATAGGCATGCATACGTACAGATGTGTGCATTCAAGTTTGTATTGTTTGTGTATGTGTGTGTGAGTGTGTGTGTGTGTTTGTGCTTGTGTGTGTGTGCACGTTTGTGTGTGTATATGTGTGTGTTAGATTATGAATGAGAACAATCCCTAAATGGGGCAATGCTTTATCTTGTCTATTTGGATCTTGTTTGTCTGTCTTGTGGGGACCATGAATTGGATTCAATTAAAATTGGTTTTTGGAGCAAGCAAGGAGATGAGTAAGGTTTTCCCAATCTGCTCTGAGCATTGTCTTTGTACCTTTAAGAATGCACCAAAAGAGAGAATATCAGGATTTCAGCCCGAATGTAACTTGAACTCGGGACCAGGTGACAACTATAATGCAGAGAAGGAGGGGAACATCTACCTCTGAATACATCATCTAAAGCTCTGTGTAAGAATTGATCTTGTTCACTGCTGTTGAGAGCAAGAGTGATTTTGAGTGGAGATGGAAAATGGGGATGTAGGTTGGAGTGTATTACTGCTGCCCAATCATCAAATATTGGTGCCTAACATTACCCGTCTTGACCCTGGTGTGAAATTTCTTGTGAAATGAATACAGGAAAATCCCAATCTTTTTTCCTTCCAGAATCGGGTCAGGTATGTAGATGGGTCGAGAACTGGCTCGGGAGGAGGAGACAGAGGGTAGTAGTGGAAGGCTCTTTTTCCGGCTGGAAGCCTGTCACTAGTGGAGTGCCACAAGGCTCAGTACTAGGTCCTCTTCTATTTGTGGTCTACATAAACGACTTGGAAGTAGGGGTAGGTGGTGAGATCAGCAAATTTGCTGATGACACCAAGATGCTTGGATTGGCGGGTACAGAAGAGCAGTGTCAGGCAATACAACAGGACATAGACAGGTTGGTAGACTGGGCAGATAGATGGCAAATGGAATTTAATCCGGATAAATGCGAGGTGATGCATTTTGGCCGAAAAAATGTAGAAGAGAGTTATAGGATAAAAGGTAAAACTATACGGAGCATAGAGACGCAGAGAGACTTGGGGGTGCAGGTTCACAAGTCTCTGAAGGTGTCCTCACAGGTGGAGAAGGTGATAAAGAAGGCGTATAGTATGTTAGCTTTCATAGAAAAGGGTATAGAATACAAGAGTAGGAGTTTGATGTTGCAGTTGTATAGAACTTTGGTTAGGCCTCACTTGGAATACTGCGCCCAGTTCTGGTCTCCGTACTATCGGAAGGATGTGGAGTCCTTGGAGAGAGTGCAGAGGAGGTTTACCAGGATGCTGCCTGGTATGGAAGGACTGTCTTATGAGGAACGATTAGATAGACTGGGGTTGTTTTCCCTTGAAAGACGTCGGCTTAGAGGGGATCTCATAGAGGTGTATAAGATTATAAGGGGTATAGATAGAGTAAATGGAGGTAAACTTTTTCCGCCTTTAGAAATGGATAGGACGAGGGGTCATGGCCATAGGGTGAGGGGGGCTATGTATAGGACGAATATTAGAGGGCAGTTTTTCACACAAAGGGTAGTGGGGGTGTGGAATGCACTGCCGAGTAAGGTGGTGGGAGCAGGCACGCTGGGGCTGTTTAAGGGTCTCTTGGACAGCCACATGAGCGGTATGCAGATAGAGGGATATATTAGGACTGTTTAACTACGGCTTTTTTCCACAGGTAATTCGGTCCATACTTTGAGCGTGCATTCGGCAGGTGGTGCGGGTACAGCTCTTGGATGTTGATTCATGGGTTGCCTGGTACCTCATGTCGTAAATGAGTGCTTTATGTGGACCATCTGAAGGGCACCATGACAGCTCAGAGACTATCGATGTGGCTGTGCAGACACTTGGAATTGGGCCGGTGTCTGCGGGAGTTTGCGCGTTCTCCCCGTGGTTGCGTGGGTTTTCTCCAGGCACTCCGGTTTCCTCCCACAACCCAAAAATTCGCTCTTAGGCTGATTGGGAAACAAATTGTCCCTATGGTGAAAATTTTCCATATTAGGAATAATATATATATTATTATATAGGAATATTAAAATAGGATAATGTATTTGCTACTATATAGTATGACGGCGGCGCGGGCTCGTTGGGCCGAAGGGCCTGTTTCCCGTGTTGTGTTGCTTAAAAAAAAAATCACTTTCTCAAAGTGATGCATTCTGGTGATGCTGTTATAGATCAGTAACTCAGTAACCGTGCCTTCCAGCTGACTTTCTGAAAACAGGAATTTCAATTGTTGCTCTGATATTATTACTCTTTTCTACATTCCCTTATTAAAAATAAAAAAAGTCTATTGAATCTTGTAAACTATTAGATTGTTGGTTATAATGACCCAAATCTTCTTGTCTCCTGGCTGTTGGAGTCTGGATGTATTACAGAGACGTGTGTTGAAACCATATGGAAGTCCTGTGGACAGAGAAAGAATGGCTGCAACAATAATTTAACAACAATAATGGCAATAGTGGCTTTAAAATGGCTATTCTGGCTGAGAGCTAAACATGCTAGAATTTTTCATCAATTTATAGATTAAAACCAGATGCAGGTTGTAAAGTGCTTTGGTCTGAGAGTTGCGATCTGAAACTTCCTATGTTGGTCAGATAAAAGAAGTTGTTTACAATGACTCAGACATTGCGTCTCCAACTCACAGCTGCCATGTATGGAGTATGAACTAAGTGTAATGGATTCGTTCAAAAGTAATTTCACTGGATCTTCGAGTCAGTTTCTGTTTCTGGTGACACAGTTGGCTGGATGACACAGTATCTTCCGGAAGCAATAGAGAATTGTGGATAAAAACTCAAATGAGTTCTTTGTTTGGCCGCGATAACTCAGAGAACAAATATCGCTACAAGACCTGTACCCTGAAGAATGCTTCAGAGAGGAGAAGATAGGTTCTGCATCAAGGATATTTCTTGGCCAAGGTTTTCCTGAACTCGGTGGTATCCATTTTCAGTTAAATAATTAAAGTTGATGTTTAGTTAAAGTTGATGTTCGGTTAAAGTTAAAACTCAGTAAAGAGTTAGTGAATTGCAATTGTTTATGTTTGAGTTGGTACCAGAAGTGTTACATAAAGAAATAATTGAATTACCATCCTTGTTTGTCTCATTCAACTGGAACGCTTGGAAGGTGTTAAAATTAAAGTTGTCTCACAGTCCTAACATTCTGGCGTCCATGGGAATTACACAGAAATTATTTAGGCCAATTTCCCTGCTTCCTGGGACTCTGCAACTCCCTCCAACTCTGAGTTAGAGTTCCAATATACTTTTCTCTTGTTTCACTCCTGGGTAACTACACTACTAAACTACTGTCTGTCACTAAACCCATACTCACCTCGACTCCCACCCCAACCATTACCAAATGTCTGACTCCTCCAAACCCCCATTTACTTCCTCTGATCCTGAGTATATTCTCTGACCTATGCAATAATCCCCAGCCTGGTCCCACTGTCCCCTGACTTGCTGACCACCCCAATTACCCCCTCATTTGATCTGACTCCTCCTCTCGACCATATAACCCCGCCCTTAACCACTTGACTACATCTGACTATCTCCAACCTAACTACCCTTCCTGATCTGACTATCCCCACAATCCACGCTACCCCTTACTCTCTTGACATATCGCCCACCTGCCATTCTATCAACATCACCCACTTGTCATCATATTGATTTGCCACCTCACACAAAAGCAAATTACTGTGGATGTTGGAACCTGAAACCCAAAGAGAAAATGCTGGAAAATCTCAGCGGGTCTGGCAGCATCTATAAGGAGAGAAAAGAACTGACATTTCGAACCCAGCTGACCTTTTATCAAAGCTGAGGTGGGTACGGTCTCACCCAGTTGCCTCATCATTCTGCTACCCTACCCATTGATGAACACTGATCAATTTACTAACGCCCATTCAGAAATATTCATACTGGCCCTTTAAGCTTATTAAACAGCAGCTGGAGCTGTTAATAGCTGAGATGTCTTGTCTCTCCTCTATTTCTGTGGTGCAGTGACAGAGGGCTTGGAGGCTTGCTGCATTTCATACAATTATAAAAATCCTACAGTGCAGGAGGAAGACATTTGGTCCATCGAGTATGCATCGACCACAATCCCACCTAGGCCTGCAACCCCACATATTTACCTGCTATGCCTTTAACCCACACATCTCGGGTCACTATGGGGCAATTTAGCCTGACCAGTGCACCTAACTGCACATCTTTGGACTGCAAGAGGAATCCAGCGCATCCAAAGAAACCCACACAGACACTGGAAGAACATGCAAACTCCACACAGACGGTGACCCAAGCCAGGAATCGAATCCAGATCCCAGGAGCTGTGAGGCAGCAGTGCTAACCACTGTGCTACTTCCCTGTAAGACTGGGCGTGGTGGGAAATAAGGTGGTGGGAAATGTTGAACAGCATCGAGACAGGAGAATGACTGAGCAGAACTGCAAATCCCATCAGACAACCTGGGCTAATTCATCGACCCGAGCTTCCACTTGGGTACAAAACTACGTTTCACATTTTTCAGTTTTGCTGACACAAATCGAAAAATACTTTCCACTCTTCACTCTGTCTCTTATCGTCTCTTTCAACTTCCCACTTTGTCTTTCAATTTATGGTGAACATCACTGCCAAACATCCATTAGATTTATATTTTAATTAGGTCCTTGAGGGAAAAAATTGTTGACCTTTAATGTTTTAATCCTTCATTGATTTTGGCTGAGTGAAGTTTATACTGCACCACCTGTAGTTCCAATATCTGACATTCCATCATTATCTTTAATAAGAACACAATTACTTCTGTATTGCATGCATTTTGTGTGTATGCATTTTATTTTGCTGTGTATCTGTTGGTATAAAAGTATGCTCCCTGCTTACCTAATCCTGAGCGAGAAACCATGTAAAGAATGACAAGTTGTGAGTCAAATCACGTGGGTCAGAAACACTGGGGGTGATCTTACCAGGATTTGGTAGAATGTTAGTTTTGGTAAGAAAAATGGCATGTTTCTCTCCGGAGAAAGCATTTGGTTTTCTCTTCAGATCTTAGCATTCTCTTGTCAAAGCAAAACAGCTCGGTGAGTTTCACACCATTATGCAGGGAGGGCCTTAACATAGCGGGGTGAGATTGGGGTGCCATGTTTAAAGGGTGCCCCAATCAGTCTCCCCTCCACTTCCATTCCCTTAGCAAACCACAGAGGTTCAGGGACTCCCCTTCCACCCTGGTTGAAGTGGCATTCGCCTTCCCATCACCGCCCCCCCCCGATTGGAGTTTGTACCTCTGCCCACTTCCCCTCAATATTCAGTGTCAGCAAACTCACTCCCCACCGAACATTGGGTCTCTTCACAGCCCCCCCTCCCCTCAATTCCATCAATCCATGTGAATGTACAGCGGGGGTTGGATCAATATTGCCAGAGGGTGGCTTAATGAAATGTAAATCTAATGTAAATGTAAATACATTTAAATCAGGTTCACGTGTGTGATGGACATGAATGTGACATTGTGGCCAGCCAGAGTCAGTGAGATTTGGAAGTTATGATCTTATTGGTGAAATCCGCAACATCTAGGTTTTGCCTCATCTTAAGCCCCCGCTGGCAGTCTCAGCGACGGCGAGAGTAGGCACAAGATCCTGCCTATAGATTCCGTGAAGATTTCTAATCCAATTGATCCCACTCGTCTTGGGGACAAACCTGGATTATTCTGAATGCACTTCTGATAGGTTACAGAAACAAATGATTTGATTTGATCTATTATTGTCACATGTATTAATATAGAGTGAGAAGTATTGTTGTCTAGCTTTACAGACAAAGCATACTGTACATAGATAAAGAGAGTGCAGAATTAGCATTACAATCATAGCCAGGATGTAGAGAAAGATCAATTTAATGCAAGATAGGTCCATTCAAAAGTCTCACAGCGGCAGGAAAGAAGCTGTTCTTGAGTCGGTTGGTATGTGACGTCAGACTTCTATATCTTTTCCCGATGGATGAAGGTGGAAGAAAATATGTTGGGGGTGTGTGGGGTCAATGGGTGGGAGGCTGGTTTGTCACCAACTTGATAAGGTATCAGTATCAGTGAGTGTGCATCTGTGTCCCAGGAAGAAGTCAGTGCCTGTGACAAGGGAGTGAAGGGAATAGAAATTGATGAGTAAAGAAAACATTTCAATTCAAAACGTACCTCGCTAAGCTGGTGATAGTGTAACAATTTTTCTGAGGTGTCGCTGCAAAATGGTGTAGGGTGTAAAGAAAGATTAACTTAAAGCAAAAGTCTGACAGCAGCAGGAAAGAAGCTGTTCTTGAGTCGGTTGGTATGGGACCTCAGACTTTTGTATCTTGTCCCCACCAGTTGAAAGGCAATGGTGAAAGATGAATAACTACATTGGAATTCCTCAGACAGCTCACTAACAGGAACAGGGTCAGAAATTTAGCCCCTTGTGTCTTTTCCAAAAATCGGTGAGACTGAATCCCAAGTCCCCACATTTACCCAATTTCCCTTCAATACCCTCAGTTAACGAAGATCTAACAAATCTCAGATTCAAAACAAACAACTGCCCTTTGTTGAAGAGGGTTTCAAACCAGTATCATTTTCTGTGTCTGGAAATTAACTTCATTCCTGGAAGGCCTGGCTCCAAACCAGCCTCCCATCCATTGACCCCACACAACACCCGAACATATTTTCTTCCACCTTCATCCATCGGGAAAAGATATAGAAGTCTGACGTCACATACCAACCGACTCAAGAACAGCTTCTTTCCTGCCGCTGTGAGTTTAAGTTCCACATGAGCTTCCTGCCACCTATCCTCATCCAGTACTCATCCAGGGGAGGCGATGACCTATTGTTTGGACTATTAATCCAGAAACACTGCTAATGTTCCAGGGACCTGGTTCAAATCCTAAAAGTTAACAAAGTTTCTTTACTGGACACAAGTAGACTTATACTAACACTGCAATGAAATTACTGTGAAAATCCTCAAGTTTTCATGCATCTTGCACTTCCGCCAGCTATTTACCATGACAGATGGTGGAATTTGACTTCAATAAAAATATTTGAAATTAACAATCTACTGATGACCATAAAACCATTGTCAATTGTTGGAAAAAAATGTCTGGTTCACAAATGTCCTTTAGGGAAGGAAATCTGCTGTTCCTTACCTGGTTTGGCCTACATGTGACTCTAGAGCCACAGTAATGTGGTTAACTCTCAACTGCCTTCTGAAATGGCCCAGCAAGCTACTCAGTTCAAAGGCAACTAGGGATAGGCAATAAATGCTGGCCCAGCCAGTGACACCCATGTCTCACGAATGAATATTAAATAAAAATCAGTATCACCTGTTATTCCTTTCCTTCTCATGTGTTCATCTATCTTACCCTGAAAAACAACTGCACTATTTGCCTAAGGCTGTTTGGTCGAGTGCTCTGCATTTTAACCACTCTTTGGGGAGGGAAGCTTAAGCTCCAGGGCAGGTTGTCTAACGATGATTCAAAAGTGGTTTCCTGTTTGCAGAATGCATTGTTGCCAAGTTTTAACTTATTTATTGTTACCATGAAAGTTAATTGCTTGATTATCATGACATGTTATCAGAAGCATGGAGGAGAAAGGGTGATAGATGATTTACTCTTCATAATTTAATAATAATCCCTAAATGACTTTAGCTGTCTATTGCACTGAGTGAGGTTAACGCATGCTTAGCTGCAGGTAGGCATTATTGACCTTATTTCCACCTGGCAACTTAAAAACAATAGCCAACATATGAAACCATACTTAATTTCCTGGAATACAATATGAACTTTGACTTCAATTACCAAATTTATTGACTGGTTGGGGCTACGGTGTTGATTAATTTGCCTTGCTTGAAGATGTTAGCCTGAATGGTCACTGAAGTAGGAAGTCTCTACATCTGTACAGGAACAACCAAGAAGACAGAATTCCGAAGTCCTCTGTCCGAACACTCCCTCTGTCATCTTGCAGGGGATGAATGGAGATGGATTCTAAATTGCACTGTTGTTCTTGGAGGCAGCAAATGCCACACGTGTGATTTTGTTGAAGTACATGCCTGAAGTCCAAAGTCTCAGATTAGACCTGGCAGGAACGTGTTTGAATCATGTGTGTTTGTTTGGATTACCAGGATACCCTTTTGGAGAAGTAAGGTTTCCCTTTGGTTATGGTCCTGGGACACATTTAGGATAAATCAGGTACCCTTTGGGATGGGAAAAGATGGACGTGAATGTGCACAAAAAAAGTACATGAACTCATTGGAACTGTCAAATCTGTCAAGTTACTGCCAAACTGTTGAATAACTATCAAAGCTGTCTGGGATTTAACTCTGCTGGGCTTCAATTTAAAAAATGTGTGGCATTAAAAGAATTAGAAGCGGCTATTTTCTGTTGACATAAGCCTGATAGTTATTATTATAGGATTTGTACTGCAAGACTGATTTTACAACCTAACATCATCACAAGGCAGTTTGATTTAAAGTTCCAAGTGGTTATAGAAGAGAGAAGTTTGTTTTCTTAAAACATTAAGTACTTAAATGAAATGTTTATTTTTTATGAGGAAAAGGATTAAATATTTATGCAAAATGTTTCATTTTGTCAGAAATTAGTTGAAGGAATCTCAGTGTATTGAATGTTTTTTTTAAATCAGTGTTTTTTTTAAATAGTGATATTAATGGATATTATTTTCTGTTAGGTTAGCTCCTGAGGTTTATCCATGGAGGACACTAAGTGATTTTGCATGAGGGTAAAGTCAAGGAGTGATGATTGGGGAGCATGTGTTGACATATGTTGGCACAAAGTTGGCATGGGGGTTTGAAAGCCCATTGGGATTGGATAGAGGAACATTGGGCAGCATGGGGATTATATGGAATTATGGGCTGGGTACAGAGGCATAGGGTGGAAAAGAGGGTATTGGAGCCCTTGTGTTGGGGCAGAGATTTACTTGGGGTTTCATAAGGTGTGGATACGGGGGCATAGATTGGCATTGGGGCTGTGGGGTGAATGGAGGTTGGTGAATGAGGGTAGTATGGGTTGGCATGGATAGGTTCTGTGAGTAGGTGGGGAGGAGGTGAGAGGAATGAGGGTGGAGAGATGTTTTATTGCTTTTTTTCACCATAGTCTAAAAATTGCAAAATCTCTAAAGTCTTCCTGCTGAAAAGGCATCAACTTAAAATATGAAATCAATTCCTCTCTCTTCCAGTTGTTGCCTGAGTGTTTGCAGCATTCGCTGTCTTAAGTCAGCTATCAGATCTGGCATGAATCTTGTGGACAGGCTGAGAATAATCCGTATTGGAAGTTTGGAAAGGAATGATATTTGTTTCGGAGCAGATGGAGAACTGCTGAATATGTAGAGGGCAAAAATTAAAGAAGCCATCATTCACGGCCCAAAGACCTGGAGGCTATCAGGGAATGTGTTACATCAGCTGCCAAGAAGTACAGTCAATCCATCAAGCTGTACAAGGCAAATGATGTTCTGATCCTGCATCTGATTTGCACTCCCAGCAATCCTGGCTCAATATAGCAATTTACCTCCTTGGGCAAGAGCCAATCAGATGCATCTTCAGATAAAGAGATGGTTCATTATCTGTGAAAGATTTGCCCAATTTTCTTCTCAGGACGTGGATTGAAAGTCATCGCAAAGTTTCAAGTTATGTGAAGTGGCGTTCCTATTGCCTCCTTCAATGGTTGTGTGACACCTCAATGGCCATTAGCGGCAGGCAATACACAGTGGCCCTGCGAGCAATGTCCACATCCTGCGAATGAATTAACAAAGTGAGTTAACAAGCTGCAATAACTTGTCCCTTGCTTCCTTCAAGGCAGAGGGGTGAAGTAATTATAAAATGATTTAATGCGATTGGTAAGGACAAATGATTTCCTCTGGTGGGGCACAGGCAGAATATGCGGGGGCAGGGGCAGAGATGGGTGAGAGGCACATTACTCAAGTTACAGCAAACCATTCAAGGGTGTGGTCAGGAAGCACTTTCTCACACAAAAGGTGACAGAAATCTGAAACTCTCTCCTGCAAAAGGCTGTGGTTTCTGGTTCATTCGGAACTTGCAAACCTGAGGGCAGAATTTTCCACTCGTGTCAACTGCAGAAATTATGGTGGGCATGTGCACCAAATTGGGCATGATGGAGAAAGACAGTTTCCCACTGGCAGGAAATTAGTTTGGAATTTTGTCCTCCTGATGTTCAAGGTGGGTTCAATATAGAAACAAAGAAACGAGAAGTAGGAGGCCATTTGCCCCTTCGAACCTGCTCTGCCATTCATTATGATCATGGCTGATTCAATTGCCTGATATTGATATCCTGAATGGGTATCCTGAATTGATATTGATATCCTGAATGTGTATCCCGAATTGATATTGATATCCCGAATGGATATAATTGGTGTGCAATTGACGGGCTTTGCTTCATCAATAACTTCGAGGTTCTTGGATGCTGCTTTCTTCAACATTCAAGATGAGATGCTGCGAGATTTTGGGTGTTTGTATCAGATACTATGCAAAGGTTAGGCTGAGATAAGAGCAGCGGGGAGTGGGGAGGACAGAGGCAAGGCTAAGAGAGTCCCATTGCTGATTGGTACAGCTTAGCGAAGACCATCACCCTGAGGAAACGGAAGAAGTCAATGGAGTTTCAGGGAGATCCAGATGCTGATGAGAACGTTTGGCATGAGCAAGGATTTACAGAAGATTTAACTGATACATGGAGATGAATGAAAGTTAGAGCCACAGCGCCTTTACTTGTCTACGGTTATAGTAACTCATATTTGCCACATTCTCATAGAGGATCCCACACTACATGGGCTGGGAGGGGCAGTCAATGCCAGTTACAATTAGGATTACTGCTGCTCGGTGTGAAAAGCTGTGTTACTTAATGATGAATACTACTTAAACCAAAATCACACATCAAATAAATTTCATTACAAAGTACATTTGTGTGAAGAGTGCAAGATTGCACTTGAAAATATTTATTGCATCCACAAACTACAGACTTCAGGGCAACACTATTGTGGTTATCGTTAACTTCAATAAACAATTCGCAGATGCAAAGGATACCAGTGTCTTGTGTAACCATCATTTTGATATGGTAAGTGTCTTTATCAGAGCCAAAGAGAGGGAGAAATGTGATGGACACCCTTTAGTTTTGAAGAAGTTATACACACTCGAAGTAACTGTTTCTCTCTCCTCAGATGCTGTCAGACCTGCTGAGACTTGACCGGCATTTTCCATTTTTATTTCAGATTTCCCAAGCAATATTTTGCTTTTACTCTGCGCTGTTTCACCATGTCTTCGATGTCCTGAGCAGACTACTTAGAAATGATGATGTAGTGAAAAATAAGGAAATCCAATCATTGAGAATGTGTTCCAGTAGCTGTATATTTTAAAAAACACAGCCCATAGCATAAAACTGTCAAGTCAGAACAAGCTGTACCTGGAGGAAAGCCTGTTTGAGAACCAGCTGATTGAAAACAACCAGCCAGGTCGGAACAATCCCTGAAAGTTAAAAGTACTTGGTGTGGTAAGTATTGCTGGATTTTACCAACAGTTAGAAAACCTATGAGATATTGTTGGGGAGATTTAACCTGAAGTTAAGAAACTCAAGGGATTTAGACCTGGGGTAAATTTACAGATACTGTGAGTAGCCCAAAAGTTAGTTAAATGCATTTCTAGTTGCTCGCTTGAAAATTGGAGATTCCTGCCCATCTTCAATGGATATTTCCATGGTCCACCTCAACCTGTAGAACTCCAGTGGGATGGGAGAATTCCGGCGAATATAAATATATTTCTTAAAGGCATGATATCATCACACCACAATGTTGGACAATTTTGCGCATTGTCTCTTGTGTGTGATTAAAACCTTTCCTATTTTTGGGATTTTCTTTTCCCCATCATTTAATAACTCTGCGTGATTTCTCCAACTGATACTGACTCACCTTTTGATGGGATAGTGATTCAGGAGTCACTGTGATTGATGCATACATGTTGATCTCCATTTCCACCACTTCTTGGACCATGATGCCTCACAAAATTCCACTGGACATCCTTGTGGTTCAGGTCTTATGAGTCTCAACCCTCATTGACCTGCTGTTTGCCAACCATACACAGTGACTGCCATTTCCTCCTGTCAGGGTTATCTCTATTTACATTCTTTTCACATGCCTTGATATTTGGAAAACAGTGCCCTAGTTAGGGAAAGTCAGCATGGCTTTGTATGGGGCACAGGTAATGTCTTACTAACCTCACTGATTTTTTTGAGGTGGTGACAAAGGTGATCAATAAGAATGGAGCAGTGGATGTTGTGTACATGGATTTAGTAAAGCTTTTGACGAGGTCCCTCATAATAGGATCATCCAGAAGATTAAGATGCATGGGGTCCATGGTGACTTAGCCATTTGGATTCAGAATTGGCTTGCCCATAGAAGTCAGAGAATATGGTGGAAAGGTGCTTTCTGGCTGGAGGTCCGTGACTAATGGTGTTCCACAGGGATCTGTATTGGGACACCTTGTTGTTTGGGATATATATAAATGACTTGGACAAAAATGTAGATGGGTGGGTTAGGAAGTTTGCAGATGACACAAAGATAGGTGGAGTTGTGATGGTTTAGAAGGTTATCAAAGGATACTGTGGGATATAGACCTGTTGAGAAATATGGTTTGAGAAATGGCAGATAAAGTTTTGAAAGATCAAATATTAATGGTAAGTATACAGTTGATGGCAGGATCCTGAAAAACATTGATGTACCGAGGGATCTTGGAGTTCATGTCCATAGTTCCCTGAAAATGACCAACAGATAGATAGGAAGATAAAGAAGGAATATGGCATGCTTGCCTTTATTGGTCAGGGCATTGAGTACAAGAGTCAGGAGGTCATGTTGCAACTTTATAAAACTTTTGTTAGGCTGCACTTAGAGTATTGGGTTCAATTCTAGTCACCACATCACAGGAAGGATGTGGAGGCTTTGGAGAGGGTGCAGAAGAGGTTTATCAGAATGGTACCTGGATTAGATAGTATGAACGATAAGGAGAGGCTGGACAAACTAGGTTTGTTTTCTCTGGAGTAACGGAGGCTGAGGGGAGACTTATTAGAAGTGTATAAAATTATGAAATGCATTGTTAAGGTTGACAGTCAGAATCTTTTTTCCCAGAGTTGAACTGTTTAATACTGGGGGGCATGTACCTAAAATGAGAGGTGGTAAGTTCAAAAGAGATGTGAGGGGCAAGTTTTTTTACACAGAGAGTGGTAGGTGTCTGGAAGGCACTGCCGGGGTGGTAGTGGAGGCAGATACAATAAGGGCTAGGAAGGGGTTTTTAGATTAGCACATGAATATGCAGGGAATAGAGGAATATGGACCAATGGAAGACAGGAGGGGTTAGTTTAATTTGGTGTCATGGTCAGCACAATATCGTGGGCCAAGGGGTCTGTTCCTGTGCTGTACTGATCTATGTTCTATGAAAGATCACCCTTCTCCTTAGCTGTAGTACTCTGTCTTCAGGATTGGATACTTTTGTGCCCAATACTGGTCTTGGCACGGGTAACAGGACTTTGTTGTATCTCTGCTGCTACTAACTACTATCATTAGGCTTTCTGCTTACCCTGATGAGGCTTATCTACTTCAGCAGACAAGTGGTAGTTGTTAACTCTGACTTTTCTTAAGGCATGTTCTGTCATGTCTGTGGATGAAGCAATTTTGAAAGTTAATTCTGACAATGTCAGCAACTTACTGGGAATACACTTCTGCTTTTTAAACCAAATGCAAATGTGCCCTCAATTCTTTCTCTTGAAATTCTCCAAAATTACAATGAATGAGCAGCTTTTTTTAAACCCATAACAAAATCTCCAATTTCCTCACTGATTTCTGATTCCAGACTGATAGCTTTTAGCAATCTCCATTAGCTTGGGGTCGTCATGTAGCTCAAGCACAAAATCAGACAACAGCATGTCTTTTAGTCTCATGGAGGCAAACAAATTCTTGAGCATTTTACACAGTTCTGGGCCTGCTTCAATTAATAATATCATCCTTTCCATTTCTTCCACTGGAACATTGAAGATACTATTCGCGGAGAAATATACCTTCAGCTGCTCCAGATAAACATCGAAAGTTCACGACTATATTCTCCCAGTCACCCACTAATACGTGTGGATGCAACCTTCTTTGAAGGTTAGTTTAACCATGTGTACACTAACACTAGATTTTGAGAACTATTTCCCAAGAGAAAAATACTTCCAGTTCCTCTGTTTGTTTGCTGGGAGATTCTGCAACCAGATTTGTCCGGCTAGAGAATCCAAAATCCTGCCCTCCTCACCAGACTGTGATAACTTTGCAGGGCAGAAAAGAGACAGTTGTGTGCCACATGCAAAATCAAGAATCCAATGGAACTGGTTTAAGCTTTCTTTCATTCATTCATGGGACACAGGTGTCTCTGGCTGGCCAGGATTTATTGCTCACACTCGGTTGTCCTTGTTTAGAGGACAGTCAAGAGTCAATCACATTGTTGTGGCTCTGGAGTCACATTTAGGCCAGACCAGCTAAGGACAGAAGATTGCCTTCCCTAAAGGGCATTAATGAACCAGATGGTTTTTCTGACAATCAATGACAGTTTCATGGTTAGCAGTAGATTCTTAATTCCAGATTTTTAAAATTAATTTCAAATTCTACCATCTGATGCAACGGGATTTGAACCGGGTGCCCGGCACATTAGCTGAGTTGCTGGATTAATAGCTTGGTGACTATACTGCTAGGCTATCTCCTCCATTGCACACATATGTGTGTACAAATAGCCCTAGAGGATCCATTACATAGACAAAAAGGTTGAGGTGCAGATAGATGAACAATTGCCTGAATGACGAGCAGAATAGACTCACATAGGACTGAATGACCTACCCTTGTTCCTATGTTCAAATGATTCTTGACCACACCTATTGCAGGAGCCCATACCAGGACTAATCTGTACCAATATGTATTCAGGTGGATGAGGGGGAGGGGGACTTGTGGGGTGGAAGTGGATAAGGATGCATGATTGTCTTGTACAAGGAAAAAATATTTCAAGAAGTTAAATTTGAACAAATAAAAATCACAATTTTCCTCACACAAATGAACTTTGGAATTGGATTGACATTCTTCTTCAACTCAGCACTTGTTTCCAATTCTGGTTAGACATTTCCAGGACATGGCCTTTAGTATCCAAAGGAAGAGCACAATTCTGGAGGGTTGGCAACTTTTACACACAATCTGCTAGTTTCTTTATTTTATAAGCAATATGTTTCAAAGTTGACCTCTGAAAGTTGCACCTTGAATCCCAATTTGAAATCTGGATTATCCAGTGCAATAAACATCATCAGAAGACAGAACAGCATTGCAGTAACACAACAGAACAAACATCAAAGAAGTGGCAGATGGAATACAATGTGAAAAAGTATGAGGTTATGCACTTTGGAAGGAGGAATAGAGGCATAGACTATTTTCTAAATGGGAAAATGCTTCGGAAATCAGAAACACAAAGGGATTTGGGAGTCATTGTTCAAGATTCCCTTAAGGTTAACGTGTAGGTTCAGACAGCAGTTAAAAAGGCAAATGCAATGTTAGCATTCATGTCGAGAGGGTTAGAATACAGTAGCAGGGATGTACGTCTGAGGCTGTACAAGGCTCTGGTCAGATCCCATTTGGAGTATTGTGACCAGTTTTGGACCCATATCTAAGGAAGGATGTGCTGGCCATGGAAAGGGCCCAGAGGAAATTCACAGGAATGATCCCTGGAATGAAGAGCTTGTCATATGAGGAACAGTTGAGGACTCTGAGTCTGTACTTGTTGGAGTTTAGAATGATGAGGGGGCATCTTATTGAAACGTACAGGATACTACGAGGCCTGGATAGATTGAAGTGGAGAGAATGTCTCCATTAGTAGGAAAAACTAAACCAGAGGGCAGACCTCAAACTGAAGGGATGATCCTTTAAAACAGAGATGAGGAGGAATTTCTTCAGCCAGAGAGTAATGAATCTGTGGAACTCTTTGCTGCAGAAGGCTGTGGTGACCAGGTCATTGACTGTCTTTAAGACAGAGATAGATAGGTTCTTGATTGATAAAGGGATCATGGGTTATGGGAAAAAGGCAGAGAATGGGGATAGGAAAAAAAATCAGCCATGATTGCATGGCGGAGCAGACCTGATGGACCAAATAACCTAATTCAGTTCCTATGTTTTATGACCTTATTGTGCTTGGAAAGTGCTGGCAGAGGAGGTGCCAGGTATAATAGTGACGTTTAAGAGATAAGTTGACAGGTACATTAATAGGCAGGAAATAGAGGGATATGAACCACTTAGAGGTAAAAGGCCTTTAGTTTAGAAAGGCATCATGTGTCGGCACAGGCTTGATGGGCTGAAGGGCTTGTCCCTATGCTGTACTGTTCTTTGTTCTTTAATCCTCAGCTTCTTTGAACTTCAAGGAGATAAAAAATAGCTTGTGTGTTACACATTACCATTTTAAAAGAGAAATGAGCAGTCTGCCCCGGGGTGTTGGTAACTTACTGTCAGATAATACTTCAAACTATCACTGCAATGTCACAAATTTGAATTGAATGAAATATCTTGAACCAGAAGCAATGGTAAACATTTCATATTGGCAAACTACTCAGGGTTAGGATTCCAGCTTAGAAAAATTGCATTTTAATTCCAGCTCCAGGGAAGATAATCTTTGTTTTTACCAGCAGTCCCACTCTGCTCACAAATCAGTCCCTCTAACTCCTCTTTCGAAGGCGCTAGCAATTAAAGAGAGTATAGTGGTACTGGGGAAAGGGTGAAGGAAAATTTAGGTGGATGAGACAAAACTGGAGAGGCCATGCCCATGAGGAATGACTGAACAGGCTGGAACTGGCTACTCCAGAAAAGAGTTGACCAAAGAGAGATGTTTAAAACTGTGAGACTTTTGAATGGATCTGTCTTATATTAAGTTGATCTTTCAGGAAATGTGGCAATGTCTCAATTTTTTAGGGAATTCAAAACTAGGGGATGCAAAAATGGACTAGGCACTAATAGAGCCAACAGGGAATTCCGGAGGAACATTTTAATCTGAAGAGTTGAGATAAACAGCGTAGACTTATTGAAGGGGAAGTCAGATAAAAACGTGAAGGAGAAAGGAACACATGAAGGAGATATGGTGATATGGTTCAATGAAGTAGAATAAAGGAGGCTTGTGGGGAGCATAAACATTAGCAGATTGTGGGCCAGATGATCCATTTCAGTGCTGTCATGATTTGATTTGATTTATTAATGCATTAGTATACAGTGAAAAGTGCTGTTTCTTGTGCACTATATAGACAGAGCAAACCATTGATAGACGAGGAAAGGAGAGAGTGCAGAATGTAGTGTTACGGTCACATCTAGGTTGTAGAGAAAGATCAACTTAATGCAAGGTAAGTCCATTCAAAATTCTGATAGCAACAGGGAAGAAGCTGTTCTTGAGCCAGTTGGTAGATTACCTCAGACTTTTTTATCTTTTTCCCAACGGAAGAAGGTGGAAGAGAGAATATCCGGGATGCATGGGATCTTTGATTATGCTGGCTGCTTTTCCGAGGCAGCTGGAAGCGTAGACAGAGTCAATGGATGGGAGGCTGGTTTGTGTGATGGCTGGGCTACATTCACTATCCTTTGTATTTTCTTGCGGTCTTACACAGAGCAGGAACCATAACAAGCTCCGTGACATCCAGAAAGGATACTTTCTATGGTGCACCTGTGCAAGTGTGTAATAGCTATAGAATCATAGAGTCATAAAGATTTACAACATGAAAAAAGGCCCTTTGGTCCAACTTGCCCATGCCACCTAGTTTTTACTACTAAGCTGATCACAATTGCCTGCATTTGATCCATTTCTCTCCGTACCAATCTTACTATCTAACTGTCTAAATGCTAAAATTGCACCCCCCTCTACTACTTTCTCTGGCATCTAGTTCCAGGCACTCACCACTCTCTGTGTGAAAAAAATTGCCCCTCTGAACCCTTTTGTATCTCTCACCTCTCACCTTAAACATATGCCTTCTAGTTTTAGACTTCACTATCTTTAGGAAAAGATATTGACTATCTAGCTGATCTATGTCCCTCATTATTTTGTAGACCTCTATGAGATCACCCCTAAAGTTCTGACACTCCAGGGAAAAGAGTTCCAGTCTATCCAGTCTCTCCTTAGAACTCAAGTTCTGGTAGCATGCTAGTAAATCTTTTTGGCACTCCTTCTAGTTTAATAATATCTTTTCTATAATAGGGTGACCAGAAATGTACACAGTGTTCCAAGTATGGCCTTACCAATGTTTTATACAACTTCAATATGACATCCCAACTCCTGTATTCAATTTGACCAATGAAACTAAGCATGCCAAATACCTTTTTCACCCCCCCCATCCACCCATGACTCCACTTTCAAGGAGCTCATAATCTGTACCCCTATAACTTTATAACTCTCCCCAGTGCCCTACCATTAACAGGGTAAGTCCTACCCTGGTTCAATCTACTAAAATGCATCACCTCACATTTATTTAAATTAAACTCCATCTGCCATTCATCAGCCCACTAGCACAATTGATTAAGATGTTGCTGCAATCCTAAATAACTTTCTTCACTATCCACTGTGCTACCAATCTTGGTGTCATCTGCAAATGTAGTAATCATGCCTCCTAAATTCTCATCCAAATCATTAATATAAATAACAAATAACAGTGGACCAACACTGATCCCTGAGGCACACTGCTGGTCACAGACCTGCAATTTGAAAAACAACCCTCTACAACCACCCTCTGGCTTCTGTCATCAAGCCAATTTTGTATCCATTTGACAATCAAACCTTGGATCCCGTGAGATTTAACCTCATGCAGCAACCTACCACGCACTACCTTGTCAAAGACCTTGCTCAGGTCCATGTAGACAACGTCGATTGCAATGCTCTCATCTACCTTGTTTGTTATCCTTTCAAAAAAATCAAATTTGTGAGATGTGATTTTCCAGTCACAAGCTATACTGACTAACCCTAATCAGTCCTTGCCTCTCTAAAATGCCTAGAGATCGTGTCTCTCAAAACACCTTCTAACAAGTTACCCACTACAGACATAGCGGCCAAATTTCCTTTGCCTCCTGAGAAAGTAAAGGCATTGGTGAGCTTTCTGAACTATAACATTGGAATAGAGGGACCAGGGCAGGTTATTGGCGATCTGGACACCTAGAAACTTGAAGCTCTTGACCATTTCTACCTTATTGATATAGACAGAGGCAGGTCCTCCAATATGCTTCCTGAAGTTGATGACTATCTCCTTCGTTTTGCTGACATTAAGGGAGAGATTATTGTCATCACTCCAGTTCACCAGATTCTCTGTCTCCTGTAAATTATGTGCAATGTAAATTCATTAATAGAGCAGAGTATGTGAGTTTGAAGCAGATGATTCTCTTAGATCTTTGACTAGGCAGAACACTAAGACAATTAATGAACAGCTGCAGTCCCACATCAGAATTGTAACATCAAAAGTTAACATGGAAGAATTTCTTTCCTGCATTTGTTTGCATTTCAGATTTCCTCGGGGAAGTTGAGCTGACTCTGAACTGGTTACTTCTGAGTCATATAATCAGATGGAAACCCTTGAATAACAAGCATAAACAATGCAGAGGATCTAAATTTTTAATTGACCCTACAGCATAAAAGACATGTTGCAATCATCCCTCATGTCTATATACAGTTGGTTGGTTAGTGCATGACAGTAAAGCAGGGAAGTATTTCTTTCCTGGGGGTATTTTCAGATGTAGCTCAGCAAATAGCACCTGTGCCTCTCAGGCAGAAGGTTGTAGGTTCAATCCTTGCTATAGAGACTTGGCCAGGGACTTTGTGCAGATGCACCAGTGCAGTGATGAGGGATTGGTTAACTGTTGGACTAAGATCTCATTGGGTGTATATTCACAGATATATTCAGGCAAATTGCTTTTTCATTCCAGCTCTGGGGGAACTAATTCTTCTTCTCACCATGGTTTCACTCCACTTGCAAGATCAGTCCCCCCTACTCCTCTTTCGATGTCCCTATTTGTACAGATGTCACAGTCAAAGAGGGTATAGAGGCACGAGGGAAGGGTGAAAGAAGATTAAGATGGATGAAAGAAGATTAAAGTGGATGAGACCAAAATGGAAAGGTCATGCTCATCAGGAACAACTGAACAAGCTGGAATTGGCTACTCCAGAAAAAGATTGACCAAATATAGTTGACTTCATCCTTACCAATCTGCCGGCTGAAGATGCATCTGTCCATGAGTATCAATGAGAGTGACCACCATATAGTCTTTGTGGAGACGAAGTCCCACCTTTACACTGAGAACAAGCTCCATCGTGATGTATGGCACTATCACCCTGTGAAATGGGACAGACTTCAAACAGATCTAGCAACTCAAGACCAGGCACTGTGGGCTATCAACAGCAGCAGAACTGTACTCCAGCACAATCTGCAACCTCATGACCCAGCATATCCCCCTCTCAACCATTACCATCAAGCCTGGGGAACCAGTGCTGGTTCAATGTGGAGTGCAGGAGGACATGCTAGGAGCAGCACTAGGCACCTGGTGAAACTACAACACAGAATTACTTCCATGCCAACAGCAAGTGGTAGGCGGAGCTAAGAAATCCCACAGCCAGCGGATCAGATCTAAACTCTGTAGTGCCTCCACATCCAGTTATGAATAGTGATGAACAATTAAACAACTCACTGAAGGAGGAGGCTCCACAAATATCCCCATCCTCAACAATAAAGGAGCCCAGCACATCATTACAAAACATTTGCAGCAATCTTCAGCCAGAAGCGTTGAGTGGATGATCCATCTCGGCCTCCTTCAGTGGTCCTGAACAACTCAGTTGTCAGCCAATTAAATTCATTCCACGTGATATCAAAAACAGTCAGAGACATTGGATACTGCAAAGGCAATGGGTCCTGATAACATTGCAGCAATGGTACTGAAGATTTGTGATCCAGAACTTGCCTCTCCCCTAGCCAAGCTCTTCCAATTCCAGTGCTGTGTAAATTACATTTCAGTAAAGTCTGGCAACACCAATTTTAAATCCAACTGATTTATTTGATAGTAAATCTGCAAATCGGTTGGATTTAAAATTGGTGTTGCCAGACTTTACTGAGTTTACCCCAGTCCAACACCTGCATCTCTACATCATATCTTACATTTCAACAGCGACTGTACTTCATCAGTTGGGAACTGTTTTGGGGGATACATTGGTCATGAAAAGTGCTATATAAATGTAAATATTTCTTTTCTTTGTAGGCAGGTTCAACTTTAGCTAGGGTAAGATACTGGGTAATATTTGTGCCTAAGTTAATTGGTGAAGATAAGGCCACTGGGTTGGTGTGTTTAATGTTTCGTTCATCAACATGAGTCAGCAGAGGAGGGGAGAAAGTCGAGCAACTCATTAAAGAGATAGGGGTGTAAGCACAGGAGCTACATTCTACTCATCCACACAGTTTAATGAATAAGTCGATATGAAGCTGGTATTCTCATTCATATTTCCATTCAGGTTGCCATGATCCTAGAAACCATTGGATATAAAAACTCTTTTGTCCCACTGCTTTCAGACTTAAATAGCATAGGGAAATCTCCAGACGCTGAAAATGAGCATTACACAGGAATCGGAAGAAAGATTAATTCAGATTGCAGTTTGTAGCTAGATATGTATTATTAATGACAGCAGATATACACACATGTGAATTGAAGACTTTCTGTGATGTCACACGCAGATGGAATTACTGCCTTGAAATTCAATGGGACGAGTCCATTACATTCTGTTTACTTTGTGGACTGTATGCTCCGGTGCTTTCTGTTTGCTTTACTCTGGGTGGCAGGTACCCTCTTATTATTGAAGATTCGAAGGGAAGATGATGTGCCAAATTCGACTGTTCATGGCGATGCCTGAGGTTGAACGGAGTGGACAAGAGGGTGAGATAGATTGAGAAACAATTATTTATTAGTTGACACAAAGCTCGATGGAGTGATGGATTTTAGAAGTTGTGGTGAGTGTGGCAGGGAAAGGGCCCCACGTTTGCTAGGCTGAACTAATGCAGGAGACAGAGCAATCGAACGGCGAGGATATGGAGGGGAAACGGCATTCAAAGTCTTTTTAACATTGATGCCAACTCTGAGTGCGGCTCCTTCCTGAATGTGTGACTGGCACTTTTTATATTCTGTAAATGATCAACTCCACTCCACATTGCAAGCAAGTGGAAAGGGTTCTTTGTTCAAATGTGATTTCCATAGGCTGACAATATTGTACTGCACTTCACAGAAGACACTCAAAATAGACAATTAATGGACACCAAAAATGGAAAAGCTCAGTTCTCAAGGTTGCGATGAGTTCTGGCTGATAATGTGTCAAAAGAAGATTCACTGAGATGAGTAAGACACCTTTTTCTCCAAAATGAAAACATTGATTTTTATAACATTTCCTCCCCTGAATGTGAACAACCTCTTATGTACAGTTCCATTAAGCTGTTTACCTGATAATGACACACCTGAGAGTTATTCTTCTTTTATTCTCAGACCCAGGAGCAGACTGATCAAGGTTGTTAAAATTATGAAGTGGTCCAATGAAGTAGAAATTGAGAAAACACTTTCATTTGTGAAAGAGACCAAAATGAAGAGCCCTAAGTGTAAGGTAGTTGGTATAAATCTAGAAGGGAATTCCAGAGAAACCTCTTTACCAGAGGATGGTTAGAACTTGCGACCACACAGAGCAGTTGCAGAGAATGTGTTTAACGAGGAGCTGGATAAATATGTGAAGGAGAAAGGAATGGAAGATTTGTGTTGATAAGGTGAGTTAGAGTAAGATGGAAAGAGACTCTAATGGAATATAAAGTTGGACAAAATCCCCTAATATTTGGCTGTAATTTTAAGGAATGTAAATTCATTTATATTCATGATTTGAGCTTATTTGTGATCATACAGAAAATACAACAACAGCAACAATTAATGAACAGCTGCATCATCCACATCAGAAATGTAACATTAAAAGTCAACATGGAAGAATTTCTTTCTTGGATTTAAAGAGGCATAGAATCCAGCAGTGCAGAAGGAGACCATTTAGCCCATCGAGACTGCATCGGCAACAATCCCACCCAGGCCCTATCCTCATAATCCCATGTATTTACCCTGTTAATCCTCTGTCCCTAAGGGAGAATTTAGCATGGTCAATCCATCTAATCTGCACATCTTTGAACTGTGGGAGGAAACTGGAGCACCCAGAGGAAATCCATGCAAACAAAGGGAGAATGTGACCCAAGCCAGGAATCAAACCTGAGTCCTTAGTGCTGTGAGGCAGTGCCATAATTTAAGGTTCCTTCATGAATCTGAGCAGGCTCCGAATGAGTGATTCTAACTCAATATTCTTTAAATTGAGTGCTTAGTTGCTCAGGCCTTCACTCAACACTAACACATACACAGGAGTCACCAGCCAGTGATAAAGAATGACAACTGTTTCCTCCCAAACCCTGGCATGCTCACATCAAACATAATATCCTTCCTGCTAAACCAATGGACATCAAAGATCTCAGGAACTTGAGCATGTGCTGAAAAAGTGCTGGAGTATGTGGGGCTGGGGTTTGCACCCTCAGTACTGATGGTCGCAAGCGCCTTAAATACTCAAACTCTTGACCAGTTACCTTGGGTGGAATTTTACTACCCAGTTTCAATAGAGATAAACATAGAACATAGAACACTACAGCACAAACAGGCCCTTTGGCCCACAAGTTGCGCTGATCATATTCATACCTACCAAGCCTATCTATAACCCTCGATCCCATTAAATCCCATGTACTCATCCGGAAATCTCTTAAAAGACCCAACAAGTTTGACTCCACCACCACCAACAGCAGTCAATTCCACTCACTCACCACCCTCTGGGTGAAAAACTTATCCCTGATATCCAGTGGGACTATAAAATGCGGTGAGCCATTCAAAGCACTGCTGCTTCAGAGCTCCAGAGACCTGTGTTTGATTCCCAGCTTGGGTCACTGTCTGTGTGGAGTTTGCACATTCTCCTTGTATCTGCGTGGGTTTCCTCCTGGTGCTCTGGTTTCCTCTCACAGTCCAAAGATGTGCAGGTTAAGTTGATTGGCCATGCTAAAAATTGCCCTTAATGTCCCAAGATGCACAGGTTAGAGGGATTAGTGGATAAATATGTAGGGATATGGGGGTAGAGCCTGGGTGGGATTGTGGTCAGTTCAGACTTGATGGGCCGAAGGGCCTCTTTCTGCACTGTAGGGTTTCTATGATTCTATGACTTTGGTGGGAACGGAAGATCCCACTGACAGGAAAGCAGTAAAGTTCAGTCCCTTGGCTGCAAGGGTCTAAATTTCCTGGGTTTGATCAAGGCGTCGGCCTGAAGCTCAAAGCCAGCTCAATGCTGGCCTTGAGGTAACTGGGAAATTCCGACAGCAATCTTCAACATCTCCATCCCGAGCAGCCACACACTGGCTGGAGCCTGAAATCTTCCCACACAACTTGCTTCCCTTTCCAGAAAGGACAAGGTGGAAAGCAAAAGCAATATTATTGATGTGTAATGAGCTGCAGTTGAGCTCAATGGATTGAATATTATATAGGATTTATAGAAACATTATGAATATGTTCATTTGATAGGACAACCAGACCACCTCATTCCATGCCACTTGAATTCTGCAATATCATTTTCATCAATTTCTTCCAGAATAAATCCAGCCGGAATTTATCCAGCAGGAAGAATTCTCCAGGAAAGATTAAAAGTGATAGGCCGAAAGCTTTGAAGGGAAATTATTTTAGACAGAGAGTGGGGTTAGAGATGGGGGTAGTAGAAGCAGAAACTAGCAATGTCAATCTTTGAAGTTTCAACTGACCTCTAACACCCACACAATGGAGAGATTTACACATTTGTACTGTCCTTTATGTGAAAGTTCTTCCTGATTTGGGTCCAGAGCAACAATGGTATAATTTTGAGATTATATTCCCTCTGAGGAAATCATTTCTCAGGAAGGGATTTGTTGGACAATGGGGAAAGTCAGGCAAGTGGGACGAGCTGAGTTGCTCTTGTAGAGAGCCAGCACTACCATAATGGGGTGAATGGCCTTCTTTCATGCTGTAACTATTCTACAGGATGGATTTTCCATCCCTTCCCACTGGTGGGATCTTCTGGCCCATTGCATGTGCAGAATGGGTGAGTGATGCGAAACACTGTAGATTTTGACGGGATATTATTTGCAAGGGCGTTTCAACTTGAAACTCCAGTTCATGGTGGTGCATAGTTTTGTTTTGGAATGGTGCGAGGAGTCACGTAAGATTCTCAATGAAAATAATCAGCCCAATCATTGTAGAAGAAAGACTAATTACTAAACTAAAGAAAAGACAAATACACATGACTGGATTATAACACTTGAATACAATTAAATATATGAACTACTAAATACACACACACAGTTTATATAGGAATTGCTCCTTATTCTAAAATCCCTGAAGTCCTTTGGACTTCCCCAATCCCAAACAATGTCCAAATTATAAATCTGTAAATCAACTCCAGCTTATAGTTACACACAATACGAGGTTGAGGATGAAGTCTGGGAAATGTACTTTCCTAATCCAACAAAGATATTCAAGCTGCCTTTGCAAATGGGTTCCTGCTAAATCGTGGCTCAAAGATGGTAAAATGCCCTCTCAGACTTTGAGCTGTAAAACTGGTCTCTCCAACTCATAGATGTAACAATGCCATCTTGGAATTCTTCAGGTGCTGACAATTATACCTGGGTCCTCTGTGATTTCCACCTGTGTCTATTTGGGCTGTCTGCATCACTCACATTCTGCGGCTTTTGAAATTAGCAACTGTATACCTCTACTGATGTCTTAGTCATCTAGATATGCTGTTTCCTGATGATAGCTATTTACACCTGATTCTGTCTGGTTGCCTGCTAATCTAATTACTGGGAAGGGTTGCATCTCATCATTCTCCTTGAATGCTGGTTACTGCCACGACAACTGGAAGATCTCACCAGTGGCCATTGGCACGCTACCTTCTTCACAGTAAAAAACTGTAAAACTGCCACTGTGTGTGTGTGTCTGTGTGTGTGTGTGTGTGTGTGTGTGTGTGTTGGGGAGGTGGGGATAGTGGCGAGTGGGGGTTGGCAGACAGGGGTAGGGAGTGGTGGTAGCGGGCTTCAAAATTCTGGTTTATGATACTGACTGCGCTATTAAATCATGTTCACATGCCAAGCTCATCAAGCATTTCATTTCCTCCAGTTTTAGTTAAGAGGTGCAAGCCAAATTGATGCAACCTGCCCTGGCTATTGAACTGCCAAGCACAGTGTCAATCTGGTGAAGTGGGTTGCAGCTGTGGCAATTTTGCGATGATTTAAAATTTGATATTTGCTTCTGTCAGTATCCTGTCTCGATGATATAGACCTGTTAACCAGTGTAAGACTGCAGCATCAATGGCCCATGGCTAAATGAAAAGTGTGAATTTAGATATATTCAACTACACTTGAGGGAATATTTATCTGGGATCAGCCACTGAAGTTGTTCATTCTGTTGTATAATAAGTGATAAAAATCACACAGCCCGCTCTGGCCATTGGAGCAATTAATATTGATCGTTAGGCTGAGTTTGTTCCAATTTACAATCTTTTTGGAGTACCAAGGGAGGAGTCCAGCCAAATGGAGCAGCAGTGAGGGAGAATCCCTGGTCAGGTGGAGCACTGAGGGGTGAACTGTAACCACACAAATCCTAGTCGATTTGGAAAGAGTGAATTCAACATTGATGTCACAGATACTATGCAGATGGAGCTCAGAGAGGGAGCGAACAAAGAGAGGGAGCAAAGTAATTCCCTTATTTAACACATTCAGAGGGCCTGGAGCTAAGGAGCGAGGAACTGAAAGAGCTTGGGGACTGAGGAACGGAGCTTAGCACAAACTAGTGAAAAAAATTTGACTCAACAAAGAGATTGTAAACAGCAAAGAAATTACAGCACAGGAATAGGCCCTTCAGCCCTCCAAGCCTGCACTGACCATGCTGCCCAACTGAACTAAAACCTGCGATCCTTCTGAGAACCATATCCCTCTGTTCCCATCCTATTCATGTATTTGTCCAGATGCCCCTTAAATGTCACTGTTATATCTGCCCTACAACCTCCCCCAGCAGCGAGGTCCAGGCACCCACCACCCTTTGTGCAAAAAACATCTCCTTTAAACCTTACACCTCACACCTTAAACCTGTGCTCCCTAGTAATTTACTTTTACAGCCTGGAAAAAAGCTTCTAATTCTCCACTCTGTCTTTGCCACTCATAATCTTGTAGATTTCTATCAGGTCCCCCTCACAACCTTTGTCGTTCCAGTGAAAACAAACAAAATTTCTCCAATCTCTCCTCATAGCTAATGCCCTCCATACCAAACAGTATCCTCGTAAATAGATGGTGAATTTTTGTTTCATTACACTTCACTGAGTCTTTAATTTGTTTCTATTCAATTTAGTTAACCTAATAAACAGAAGCATGGCAGGTTACCTGAGTCATGTAGGATGCACATCCTACGCTTTGTGGGAACTCCAGGATACCATCCAGGACAACCACGCCTGCAGTATGTTATCCACAGGAAGAGCTCTAGATTTCAGAGGTTAACCAGTAGCTGGTTTTAGTGTGATGCATCTATGAGGCTGACAGAAATGGGGATAGCATATTTCTGAATGTGGTCTTCTGCACGGCATGGTGGCATAGTGGTTAGTGCTGCTGCCTCACAGCATCAGGGACCTGAGTTCAATTCCAGCTTTGGGTGACTGTTTGTGTGGAATCTCCCCATGTCTGGATGGATTTCATCTAGTTTTCTCCCACAGTCTAAAGATGTACGGGTTAGGTAGATTGGTAAAAAAACAAAAGGAGATTACCAGATGGTCATGGAGGACAAGGAAGGTGGCACAAGAATCACCTGAGTGCATCTCGGTCTCTGAATGACAGTTCCTCTGGAGAAGGATTTATATTCATGGAACGCTGGGACCAGTGTGGACACATTGGGATATTTACTGATACATTCAGACTAATGTCCTCCTGAGGTAGTTTGCTTCTGCTTTTACGAAAGGGTTAAACTAACTTGGCAAGAGATGGGAATCAAGATACAGTATTAAAAATGGGAACACGGTGCAGGAAGGATTGAGCAAGATATAGCAAAACGAACAAGGAATGCAGCAAATTTAGATCGACAGTGCATTTGATTTGATTTGATTTATTATTGTCACATGTATTAATATACACTGAAAAGTATTGTTTCTTGCATGCTATACCATCAAAACATACTATTCATAGAGAAGGAAATGACAGAGTGCAGAATGTAGTGTTACAGTCATAGCCAGGGTGTAGAGAAAGATCAACTTAATGCAAGATAAGTCCATCCAAAAATCTGACAACAGCAGGGAAGATATTGTTTTTGAGTTGGTTGGTATGTGACCTCAGACCTCAAGCATCATTTTGCCTAAGGAAGAAGGTGGAAAAGAGAACGTCCGGGGTGTGTGGGGTCCTTAATTATGCTGGCTGCTTTGCCGAGGCAGCGGGAAGTGTGGACAGAGTCAATGGATGGGAGGCTGATTTGCGTGATGGATTGGGATACATTTACGACTTTTGTAATTCCTTGCTGTCTTGGGTAGAACAGAAGCCATCCCAAGCTGTGATACAACCAGAAAAAATGCTTTCTATGGTACATCTGTAGAAGTTGGTGAGGGTTATAACTAACATGCCACATTTCCTTAGTTTTTTGAGAAAGTAAAGAAGTTGGTGGGTTTTCTTAACTATACCATCGGCATGGAGGGGGGCCTGTATGAAGTATGATTATTAAGATTGATGAGTTGCAGGAGCAGTTAGTCAAATGGGAATATGATGTTGTAGCAGTAACAAAGACTTGGTTCAAAAAAGAGCAGGATTCAGGACTAAATATTCCTACATAGAAGGTGTTGAGGAAAAATAGGGAAGGAGAAAAAGCAAGAAAGCAAAAGGCATGGCAATATTGATTAATAACATTTTACTATTGAAGAGAATGACAGTTTTAGTGAAATTAAACACAGAATCTATCTCTGTGGGTGGCACCATGGCACAGTGGTTGGCGCTGTTGGGTTCGACTATTGGCTTGGGTCGCTGTCTGTGAGAAGTCTGCAAGTTCTCCCCACGTCTGCGTGGGTTTCCTCCGGGTGCTGTAGTTTTCTCCCACAGTCCAAAAGATATGCTGGTCAGGTGCATTGGCCATGTTAAATTCTCCCTCAGTGCAGAGAGTTTAGCCAAACAGTGTGGCTACTCAGGGATTTTCACAGTAACTTCATTGCAGTGTTAATGTAAGCCTATCTGTGACACTAAAAAATTATCTTAAACTTATTTGGTTGGAGAAAAGGGACAATGCTGGTGCAATTATAATCCTGAATTTGGAACCTCCAAATTTTGGCAAAGATATAATGAAGCAAATTTATAGGGAAATTACAGACATACTACAGTTTTTGTAGTGAGTAACGATAATAGGAAACTTTAAATTAACTGCGATATTAATAGTATAAAAAGTAGAGCAGGGAAATGTTTCCAAAGTTCATCCAGGAGAATTTTATTGATTCGGAATGTTTGGGGTTTAACAAGGAAGGAGACATTGGAGACATTGGTTCTGTGGATTGAGCTGGGTCAGGTGGATCAAGTGTCAGCTGGGGAAGACTTCCCAAAGAGTTTGATTTGATTTGATTTATATTTGTCCCATGTATTAATATACAGTGAAAAGTATGGTTTCGTGTGCACTACACAGACAAAGCATACTGTTCATAGGCGCATTGACTATGCTAAATTCTCCCTCAGTTACTGGAACAGATGCCGGAGTGTGGCAACTAGGGGATTTTCACAATAACTTCATTGCAATGTTAATGTAAGCCTTACTTGTGACTAATAAATAAGCTTTAAATTGGTAGCGTACATAGGGGAGAAGGCATGGAGAGTGTGCAGAATGTATTGTTGGAGTCATAGCTAAGGTGTAGAGAAAGGTCAACTTAATATAAGGTAAGTCCTTTCAGAAGTCTGACAGCAGCAGGGAAGGAATTGTTCAAGTTAATTGATACATGTCCTCAGACTTCTGTATCTTTTTTCTGATGAAAGAAGGTGGAAGGGAGAATGTCTGAGATGTTGATGATCCTGATATTATAAGGCACTGGTTATTTATAGGTAAGGAACAATCAAGAATTAAAAAATACCTAATTGCAGAGGAGCTAATTTCAATGTAATTAGAATGTATCTGTTCCCGCTGAATTGGAATCAAAGATCCAGGCAAAAGGATAATGGATCACTGGGCTTCCTTCAAGGAAGAGGTTCAGATATAGTGGACGGGACATTCCAATGGAGAGGAATGGTGGGGCAAACACAAGTAGAGATTCTGGAAATATGATGAACATGAAAATGTGGGCTTAGAAAAATGGTAGGTTGACAAACGAGAATACAAAAAGAAGGGAGAGACATAAAAGGAAGTTGAGACGTAACAAGAGATTGATAATTACCATAAAAGGCAATCCAAAAACTCTTCTATAGGCATATAAATAGTACAAAACACAGTAAGGGGGGTAGTTGAGATGATTAGGAAAAAGGAGACGTAAGTGTGATGTATGTATATGAAGCATGGTGGCACAGTATTAGCACTGCTACCTCACAGTGCCAAGGACCCGGATTCAATTCCGGTGTTAGGTCATTGTCTGTGTGGAGTTTGCGTGTTCTCCCCATGTCTGCGTGAATTTCCCCTAGGTATTCCGGTTTCTTCCACACTTCAACGATGCACAGGTTTGGTAGATTGGCCATGTAAAATTGACACTCATGTCTAGGAGATGAGCAGGCTAAATACGAGGGGTTACGGGCGTACAGATTGGGTGGGATAATGGTCAGTGCAGACTTGATGGGCCAAATGGCCTCTTCCTGCACTGCAGGGATCCTACGATTCTATTCTATGATATTGGGACATGCCCATTTAAGAGAACGGGTCGGGTGACTCAGGACTTAAACTCGTCCCTGGGATCAGGTTGCCTCGCCAGTCTTGTGCTGACTGTGCTGGGATAAAGATATGTTAATAAACTGTTCCAGTTTGTTTACTGTCACTTACTTCGCGGTCTATTATCAGTCTCAATATCAGATCTCTGACATAATAATGAGCATGGAGTCAGAAAATGTGGCTGATGCACTAAAAGAATACTTTGCAACTATCTTTACCAGGGATGAGGATATTGTCAAATCTGGAGTAAATCAGGAGCTTGTTGAGTAATTGGATAGACCGACATTCGAGAAAGAGAATGTATTTGAAATGTTGCCTGCCCTTAAAGTTGATCAGCCACCAGGCACCAAGGCTGCTGAGGAAAATAGTGATGGAAATTGCAGTGCTGGCCATAATTTTCCAATTTTCTTTAGTTACAGGGGTAGAGCCAGAGAAACTGTGCATGGCGAAAGGTAACATTTTATTCTCAACCCACTGAAGACCTTTTATTGTTTAAAAATAAAATAGTGGTCTCAGTTGCCAGAATGTCACTGTGGAGGGGGGAACCACTCCTTAGTGGCTCCAGTTGTGACCCACTAACAATCACACAGGCAGTGAGAGGAAGGGAGGAAGGAAGAATTAAACAAGGTATCATTGACTGCAAACCCCACCCATCTATTCACTGCCCATCCCCGCCCCCCTCCCCCCAACTCCAATCTACCATTGGAAAGAAGCTGCCTCTATCTATTAACCAGCTTCGGTACCCCAGTATTCCATCTGGAAAATTCCAGAAAGATCTCTCTCCAAGCACTTCCATTGGCCTAATTGGCTACTTGCTGCTGGTGCCTGGGCAGCTGATCTGGGACATCATCCATGGAAATACACCAGCTCCCAATCTGCCACTTTCATACCTTGAAAATCCTGCCCCAAATGTCATTAAATTATGAATTGGAATAGACCCTGAGAAACTGTCTCCAATCACGATCCTTCCTTCTAAAAACAAAAACCTGCAACCTTATATTCCACCTATTAGCACTTTGTGATTTAGCGCTGAAGAAGAAGGAATGACTCGAATTTACATCGTGCCTTTTATGATCTCAGGACTTCCCTGAGTTGTTTGTGGCAGATGAAATACACTTAAAGTGTATTTACTCTTATAGTGCAGGAAATACAGCAACCAATTCGCACACAGCAAGTTTAAAGTTTATTTATTAATGTCACAAGTAGGCTTACATTAACACTGAAGTTACTGTGAAAATCCCCCGGAACCTGTTCAGGTGCACTGAGGGAGAATTTAGCATCACTAGCGCATCTAACCAGCAAGTCTTTTGGTTTGTGGGAGGAAATTGGAGCACCCAGAGGAAACCCATGCATTCACTGGGAGAAAGTGCAGACTCCATACAGATAATGAGCCAACAGTGCAGAGGTGCCTCAGTACTGCTCTGGCCATATCAACTTAAGTGCTAAAGTCTGTAGGGTGAGGCTCAAACTAGTGTGATGATACTGTGTCTTTAAGAAATGTATTTATCATATTTTTGTGCAAGATCTGTTGTAGCAGTTTGCTTTTATTATCAGAGCCAGTCTGACCAAGTACAGCAGCACTGCATTATAACTGCAACAGCATAATTGGTCTTAATTGCTACAAAGTTTGTTTCAATCTAAATTAATGCAGAGTCCTATTACTTCATGCATTCTCCTATGATATTGCAGAGCTGGGGCTGATTGACAAATAAGGTCAAATGACTAGGTGTAGGTTGGTTTTCACAGAGAACTCAAGGACAGTCTACTCTTTGTGATCTTTATAGAGGGGTCACTTTTTCTACACTTTTTGCTCTGTTTGAAGTGGAAACTGGAATGTGGAAAGGAATAAATCTCTCTGAGATTCTAGTGTTTGGGATGGAGTTGTTGCATGAGAGTTAGAAGAGGCATCTGTCTGGATCACCCTACAGAAGTGCTAACAGGCCAAAAACTGATTAGTAGATAAAAATATTTGTTTTTCTGGTTCTAAGAAAGGAATTTACATCTATCAGGCATACTGCTAAATTGGAACAATAGAGATAGCTAGCTGTTAAGAATTATGTTTTGCCATGATTAAATATTTTAATTGGAAAAGGCTATGCTAATTCTTTTTGTTGTATTCTAGCTATTTTCTTAAATAAAATTTGTTTTGATAAAAGCTTCTTCTTGGATCCTTAAATCATACTTAGAGTGGTCCTTAATATCAAAACTGCCTCTCTAACAGCACTGTGGGTGTACTTACACCACGGGGATTGCAGTTGCTCATGAAGGCAGCTCATCACATCTTCTCAAGGGGCAACTAAGGATGGGCAATTAACATAAGACCATAAGACACAAGAGCAGAATTAGGTCACTCGGCCCATCGAGTCTGCTTCACCATTCAATCATGGCTAATATTTTTCTCATTCCCATTTTCCTGCTTTTTTTCCATATTCCCTGATCCCCTTATTAATCAAGAACCTATCTGTCTCTGTCTTAAAGACACTCAATGACCTGGCCTCCACAGCCTTCTGCGTCAAAGAATTCCACAGATTCACCATTCTCTGGCTGAAGAAATTCCTCCTCATCTCTGTTTTAAAGAATCATCCCTTTAGCCTGAGGTTGTGTGAGTCACCTGATGATGGGGCAGCACTCTGAAAGCTTGTGATTCCAAATAAGCCTTTAGCCTGGTGTTGTGAGACTGCTTACTGTAGAATAGTGAATGTGTGTAGATGCTTTGCAACCTGGATTTTTTGTGGTACTATAGCAGCTACTAGGGTTATGAACTCTGGATGTTTCCCTGGAGTTTTCATCATATGACCTCCTGCCCAAAACGAATGTCCTGCTACTGGTCAGCAGATATGTCCACTGTTCCCACAACCAATACTAAAGAAATTCTGTCCAATTCCTAACATCCAGTCAACCAGCTTTCCTTCCTCCCAACATTCAATAATTCGATATGACAAATCAGCAAAAATGTTGAAAGAAATTTTAGGTTAAAGTTTATTTATTAGTGTCATAAGTGCGTTTACATTAAAGCTACAGTGAAGCTACTCTGAAAATCCCCTAGTGGTCACACTCTGGCACCTGTTTGGGTACACTGAGGGAAAATTTAGCATAGTCAATACACCTAACCAGCAAGTCTTTTGGACTGTGGGAGGAAACCCATGCAGAGACAGGGAGAACCTACAGCTTCCACACAGTCAACCAAGGCCAGAATCGAATCCATGTCCCTGATGCTGTAAGGCAGCAGTCCTTGCCACTGTGCCTGTGTTTTATATAGAAAGGGTTTGTTCTTATATAAAAACGCAGCATTTTATTTTAATGCCTCTCTCATTGTTCTCCCTGCGTTGTTTGCAGTAGTGTTCTGGATATTAATCTTTAACCCCTGCAGACTCTGAGACTAATCTGAAGAGTTTGTCACCCTAAACCCACCGATACAATGAATGGGGCTGAAAAAAGGAGAAGCTTTGCTCGGGAGGGTTACACAATAGATGACAGATCCTGAACTGAATGTCTTCAGTGTGACAGACAATGCTCTTCCAGCCGGTTGCCAGCCGCATTTCACTTGACCTTAAGTGGAAGGGACATGCCTCTTACTTTAATTCAGCATCTCAGCTCCTGACAATGGCAGGAATCGTGTCAGCGACAGCTCTTGACCTTGGGGTTATATTGTCCCCTGTATGAGACATTGACAAAATCAAATGAGCTGTTGACCGGGTGCAGAATAATGTCCTGGCAGTGTCCCCGGGCGCCTGGAACCACGCTTTCTACACTGGCTAAACCCCGGCACCAGTCTCCCAGGCTGAAGATTCAGCTAAGAGGAGTGGTCGAAGACTCATTATAATAAGCAGCGTCAAGGGCTGGCACAAACGAAGACACCTATAGCAGTCAGGAGTGAGGGTCCTTTAAGTGGAGAACACATTAATCTGTCATGGGTTGATTTTTTTTCTCCTTCATTTCTGCTCTGTGCATGCACACACTCACACACACACACACATCCACACACTCACACACACACATACTCTCCAACACTCAACTGAACATCGCCAATGGTCTGCTGGATCTGAACCACACAGACTGTGTTACAAGATGGGAAATACTCCTTCTCAAGGCATGTCATCCAAATCTCCATGCATTGTTAAATAGAAGGTATTTATTTGTGTTCTCAAATGCAGCGTTGCTGGTGACTTGGTATGGGGCGGGGGGAGATCTGTTAGTGCTGACAGAGGCTGACTGGTTCTGTTGATGGCACAGAAAGGGGGAGAAAAAAAGGGAGGGGGGGCTGTCAACTCTCCTCCAGGTAAGTAGACAAGGCAGGCTCTTGCAAGGAGGAAAAAGCATTGCTGCCTAAAGCTCACTATCTTTCTCTGTGTGTGTACTGCATGCCTGAAGGACAGTAATCTTGTCATTCATGTACAATGTCGTTATCTCTGGGTATCGCTGGGAGTAGGAGTACCGGTGCTGAGATGAGCTGGGTTGCTCAGTGAAAGGAGGCTGTGGCTGTTTCGCTCTCTCTCTCTCCTCTCTCTCTCCCCCTCCTCTCTCCTCTCTCTGCCTCTCTGTTTCTGTCTCTGATTGTGAAGCTCTTGATTCTAACTGCTATTGTGTATGGAAAGAATGTGTCATTGCACACATGCTGGTTAGGCACACTCTATACTTCCCGGCTGTTTATTTTGAATGCTGGTTCTATTGCCAGGAGGATAGCTGGGTTTAACTGATATGTTCTGTGCAAAAAACCCCCCAGAACAACCTGTGCAATATCGGGGGACGAAGATCATTTTGCTTCCTCTGGCAATGAATCTATTGCTTTTACCTTGATGCTGGAGTTAAATATATTTTGTAGCTTTTTTTTGTTTGAATTGCAATTTTTTCAGTTTGCAAGAAAAAATGTGTTTTATTTTGCATTAAGTAGATTGTACACACATGTGCATACAGTGTTTGACTGCAAGGGGGGGTGTGTGCTCCATCTGTGTTTAGTAGCACTGGTGTATTTTAAAACTAGAAGCACTGGGCGAGCTAGGTGTGTCCAGTTATCGAAGCTATCCAGGCTCAGGGGATTATTAGGGAGGGGAGAGTGAGATATGAAAAGGGAGGGTGGCGGGGGATTATAATTGTCAGGGAAAAACAAAACAGGATGGGCAGTTTGGAAATGAATTGATTTAGACGATGTTCTTACACTCACCGCTGCTCCCTTGCTGGAATGTTGACAGCTGGGCTGCATGTATTCGAGCAGTTATGTAAATAATTTATTCCGTTTCCTTTTACGAAATGACCTGAAATATTGAACTGACGGCGAGGTACAGTCAACTCCAGGACCGGCCTGTGAATCTGTCACTGGGTAGAGCCAAAATCAGGGAGGGATCCAGTTGGCCGTGATAAAGGGGGGCAAATTTTCAGGAAAATGGGGGGGGGGCACTTCAGAAAAATACAATTGAAAGAACAAGTTGCTTGCTTCAGTCAAAGGATTACAAAAGAAAAGATGTTTTCAAAATATAAACTGGATGCGTGTCGTGGATAACGATAATGTCTTCATCAATATTTATTTGATGAATTGCCCAACAAGGGGCGGAGGTGCTAACAGGCTGATAAGGAACATCTTTTTGTGGCTACATCTTTTTGGGAACAGGCTGATAAGGGACATTAAGGGGAGATTGAGGAGAGGTATTCGAAGTCATGAAGGAATAAATGAGGAGAAGCTGTGGCAGGAGGAAGGTGGGTAGCCAGAGGAGGGGGTGGGGGAGGGAGGGTCAGTTATGTGGTCAAAGATCCAGAAGTGAGATGGAGAGGATGATTTTCAGGCAGCGAGTTGTTGCGATCTGGAATGTGCCGCTTTGAAAGGGCGGTGGGTGCGAATTCAATAGGAACTTTCAAAAGGGAATTGGATAAATGCTTGAAGGGAAGCGAAATGACAGGGCAGGGGAGTGTGGGGATAACTGGACAATTCATTTAAAGAGAGGTTTCCTCCTGTGTTGGATCATTCTATCGCTCCGATTACAATCCAAATCACCAGGACTAGAAATGGAATCCCGAATAAACACCTGCATTTTATTCATTATTATTATAACAATGACATAACAACGTCATGTTCAATGTCATTTTTAAATGTGGATTTGGAGATCAGATTTATATATTAATCTCAGGTCACAGTACAATTCGCTGACACCGAAATTAGCAGTTGACTGTATAAAGCACATTAACTCATGTAAATGTTCCTAATGCGGCTCATAGTTTGAGTAACTCTGGAAAAGCAGTATTTTGTTGAAGTTAAAAATATTTTTGAATTTCTGCACGCATCCGTATTCTGTCCATTGTCCCTTTGATGTGTCTATTTGCAAGGGGAAAAAGTATTTGTATTAATGACACCTGGTTTCACGACCTCAGAACATATTTCGGAGCACTTTACAAACAACAGAGCTCCATTCTGAAGCCCAATGTCAGCTAATTTGCACATAGCTAACTCCCACACGGATCATGGCGATAATGAGCAGATAAGCTGTTTTGACGTGATTTTTTTCTCTCTCTGAGGGATATCTATACATTGGTCAGGGAGTTGTTCCTCTTCGTATTTGTGCGAGGGGGATTTTTTTTTCTGGCATTCGCCTGAGAGGGCAGACTGGTCCTCGGTTTCAGATCCACCTGCAACTGTGTAGCACTCCCTCAGTATTGGCACTGGGAGTGCAAACCTAGATTAAGCGCTCAGATCACCGGGAGCAAGGTTTTGGACTCAAGAGTCCGCTGATGGAGAGGTGAACATTGCCTCTGACTGACACTCCGGTGCAGCTCTGAAAGCAAATTTTTAAAATATATTCTATGGATGAAGACGTATAAATGTATATTCCGTGGATAAAGGCGAAGATCACCAGGCTTCTGTTTATTATGCGTTCTTCTATCTGGCTGTATGTTCTCAGCTCTTAGACATTTCCAGTGGGATTTGTGCAGCTCCGAACAACCAGTGCTGACAGACACTGTGGTGATTGTCCCAGGCATTGCAATCCTCAGAGTTTGCTCAGGCTCTTTAATTGGGCTGAGATATTCCCTGGGCTGAGGCTGCAGGAATCCAGTCTTCGCATCCCTCCCCATCCTGAATATTAAAAAGGAAAGGATCTTTTTTTTAAAAAAGTATGAAGCAAAAAAAAACAACTAGCTTCCCGGAATTCCCGGGATTCTGCGGCACAGAGGCAGGTGCGAGGTTATAGAATAGGTCCCAACTCTATCCCAAAGCCCCCGGGATGATGGTGCTGTTGATATTCCTGGGATGTCACCGACAATCGCTAGCTCCCATCAGCTGAGGTCCCATCAGCTTTTCCCCACGTTTAGGTTGTAGAAGGAGAGACCCAGCTCAGCCTCCCCTCCCCCAACCCCCACTCCCAAGACAAGGGACCTCCTTCCCCCAGACAGGGGAGTCGATCTCTCAGGATCAATAACCCAGTGTGGTCATTATCTGCGCCTCTCACGATGCTTCCAACAGCCTCTTACGGGCAACGGATGTCCTGGGAAGGCTCCAGACCGCCCCTCCCCACCCCGTCCCACCACCTCCCACCTGTCTGTACATTGCACAGACAGAGTAAAGAGGCTGCAGTCAGAATATCCATCCGTGTCCCCAGCTCAACAACCAGAATTTAATGCACCAGTCTAAACAGACTGGGGGAGAGGGGCATCTCTCTCTCTCCATTTCCCCTATCTTCTCCACTCCACCCCAACCTCGTTTGATCAGGACAGAGGAGGAAACTTCCCCCAAAATAGTGCCGTGGGATTTTTATGTGCATCTGGAAAAATAGACGCAGCTTCAGTTTAACACCTCATCGGGCATCTCCGGCAGTGCAGCACTCCCTCAATACTGCACTGGGTGTGAGGGTCTAGAATAAGTGCTCTGGACTAAAACTTGACTCACACGAACGGCAATGGACATTAGCAGTAGTACTGAGACTGTACCCTACAACACTCGTAGACTACTTTTTCAAAGACTCAATAGCCAGCATTAAACTGAAGCACTCTCAGCAGAAGTAGCCAATTCCAATTCTTCCGTGTTATTGGATGAACTAACCACTGTTGGTGGTACTGTTGACCTCAGTTTCCCCATATCAGGAAGAGGAAAGTGTTGTCCAGTGATCCCTGCTGAAAGAGCACATTAGTGGGCCTTAGCTGAGAATGGATACAGCATGTCTTGACAGTATGGGCTGTTCAGTACTGTGAGGTTCTTATTGTTTAGACTGGCATTTAATATGTAGCCACTTGGTCTAAAGTGACTGGAATTCATTGCACTCACTGCAAACTCCGATAAATAATCCTCACCGGCTGCACATGGTTTCGATGGTGACCATCCAGCAAAGGAGGCAAAGTAATCAATAGGAAAATACTTCCTCCAAAAATCAGTAAGAGATCAAATAACGGTAATGGACTTGAACTACGCTGCTCCATGCCACTGAGATTGGAGGGGAAGGGGCTTCATGTTACCTCTCTTGTCCAATATGTCGAACTTCATATCGGTTTCATGTTACACAGAGCTTTATATATTAACCCAACAACTTCAGAGAAAACTGAATATCTGGGTCATTGCATCATTGCTATTTTGGGAGTTTGCTGTGGACAAATTGACTGCTGCGTTTCTGATAGTGAATCCACTTTGAGAAGTTTCTTTTTGCATGTTGGGCCATCCTGAGGCCATGAAGGGTGCTAAATAAATGTAGGTTTTTTTTAACTTTGTAATTAAATAAAATAATTTAGAGCATTGCAGGCGTACAATGGTGATGCTTTTGTGTTTTTCAAATATATTTGGCTAGGTAAAATAGAAATGTTAAACCTGCCATCATCTGTTTCCTTACCTGCTAAGTTCACTGATCATATGCTGGAATGAGGGGTGACTCAAACTTAGTTAGTCTCTGACTAACATTCCCATTAACTCCAACATCTTGCTACTGGGGTGGTATGAAGTGCACAGCAGCATTGTGGTATGATTAGCCACTGACAATCCAGAAACCTGGTTTAGTAACCTGGAGAATCAATTTCAAACCCTACCTGGGTAGCAGGAGAGTTTAAATTCAATCTTGTTGCATTGGGAGATGGTGGCATGTTAGTAAACTGGCCACTAGATCATTAATTCAGAGGCCAAGGCGTGGGTTTAAAATTGCACCACAGAAGCAGGTAGAATTAGGATTGGATAGAGGAGGAGATGGTTTAGTGGTATTATCACTAGACTATTAATCTCAGCTAATGTTCCGGGGACCTGAGTTCGAATCCCACCACAGCTGATGGTGAAATTTGAAATCAATAAAAAGATCTGGAATTAAGAATCTACTGATGATCATGAAACCATTGTTGTAAAACCCATCAGGTTCACTAATGTCCTTCAGGGAGAGAAATCTGCCATAATTACCTGGTGTGGCTTACATATAACTCCAGAACCAATGTGGTTGACTCTGAACTGCCCTCTGAAATGGCCTAGCAAGCCAGGGTTATATTAATCAAAGGGATGGGCAGTAAATGTTTTGGCCAGCTAGCGATACCCATGAACCATGAATTAATAAAAAACTTAGATTCAATGAATAAAATCCAGAATTATAAGGCCAGTCTCAGTAATGATGACAGTGATAACTATCCGACAGCATCCCCTGGCCTTTTTGTGGTGTCTTTCCTGCAACAGGAGGCATTGTGCCATTGACCAGTGCAGGATCTTTTTATCCCATCACTATCAATGGAATTTCACATTGATTCTACCTCGCCAGAAAGCCTGGGGAGTGCTGTCGAGAGGACCAGAAAATTTCCCAACACGAACAGCCGGAAAGTTCCTGCTATAAATAATTGTGAAGACTCATCTGGTTCACTAATGTCCTTTAGGGAAGGAAATCTGCCATCCTTACCTGGCCTGGTCTACGTGTAATTCCAATCACAACAATGTGGCTGACTCTTAACTGGTCTCTGAAGTGTCCGAACAAGTCTCACAGTTCAAGGGAAATTAAGGATGAGCAACAAATATTGTTCTTGCTAGTGACGCCATGGAGGAAGAGTGAAAAGTAAAGTTCAGTTCATTTATTAGTCACAAATAGGCTTGCGTTAACACTACAATGAAGTTACTATGAAATTCCTCAAGTCGCCACAGTCTGGCGCCTGTTCAGGTCAATGCACCTAACCAGCACGGCTTTCAGAATGTGGGAGGAAACCAGAGTGTTTGGAGGAAACCCACACAGACACAAGGAGAGCATGCAAGTTCCACACAGACAGTGATCCAAGGAGGGAATTGGACCCGGGTTTCTGGCACTGTGAAGCAGCAGTGCTAATCACAATACTACCGTGCCCAATGTGCTGAATGAATGCATGTTATTGTACAGCCATTGTCACTTGGGAATGATATCACAGGATTGTTGGTGGAACTTTGTGCCTTCTGGAAAGGACATTGGGGCAGGGGTGGGGGCAGAGAGGGCTTCCACTGAAATTGAAGCATCAGTTGCATACTTCAGTCTGCAACTTTGCATCACTGGGCACTGCAGGAACTCCAAAGCCTGAGACAGCATCAACTTGAGCAAAACTGCACAAGACTTCTGAACGTGTAGCAAAGCCAGGTCATGCTTCAAGACATAGATAAATAAAGCTATTTCATTGAAGTGATGTTTCCAAAACGATGTCCACATTGAGTTGTTTGGGTTGCTAATGGAAACCCAATTTTAAGTACTATTTAATGAAGCATAAACAGAACTCAGTTTCTCTGAAAAGACAAACAAGAAACAAGTGATTGCTGATTTAAATTACCAGTATATACAGAGTGACATGCCTACACTGCCAGTGCAGATGAACTAGTGTTAATCAACAAATAGCTTTCGCCACAGAGGCAACAGACGAATGTCAGAACTACGTTACATGATCTGATGGTTGCTGTTAAAAAATGCATGAGCTATTTCTCTCTGAACTGTTGACGTGGTTGAGGTCTAAGGATGTATCCTGATAAGTGCACGATGATATACACTTGGTATTCTGAATTGAGGGAGGGGCAAGAGGCAACGTTTTAAACTGTGGTTGGGTTTTATTCCTGGAGGTTTCATCATGTGACCTCTTGACAGCTTCGCCCTCATACTCCTGCCATTGGTCACCTGACAAGTCCATCATCTCAGGGCTTTCTCGTGTCCAATCAGAGCAATGGATAGACTCTTAGTGATCTTATTGGATGATGCTTACCTATCAATCAAGCAACCTCCTTTCCAAATGTTGAAAGAAATGAATTAATCATGCCTGAGTTATTTTAAGTATCTCTATTGTTTTACTCTTGGGTCTTACACACAGCAGCTTTCTGGAGATGAATCTTTAATTACCGGTTATGCAACAGGAAGGTAAAGGACACTTGGGGCGGGATCTTACAACCTCACTTGGGCAAGGCTCGTAAAATCCTGCCCGAGGCCATCGGAGAATTCTGGTCAGCGAGCCTCACCTTAAGGTCTGTCTGTTGGCCTCAAATAATAGGTGTTAATTTTCCAGTTAAGATGTGAACAGTATCTAAGCCCAATAGATTATGGTACAAAAATGTTACAATTGCACATACCTGTATAAGCATATTAAAACTCTATCTATGTGAAACTTAGGCAAAAGGTCTAAGCTAATCGCTAGGACTAAACTAAAATCGGAATAGGTAATGGAGACTTATTCACTCACTGAGTATAAGTTGTCTTAGCAACATGCACACTATAGCGTGAAACTACATTAAAGACTTTGGGAGCGATCTTGCTGCCCGTTTGTGCCACACTCACGCTGCAGCGAAGACGGAGAATTTGGCAACAAGCTAAATCTCCATTTACTGCAGCGGGATGGGAAAACCCCAGTACCATGAATGGTTGGAAAATTCTGGCCTCTGGCTTTCTCTCCATCAGATGAGAGACCAGGAATCTCTCCCACTCTTATTGTCAATCTTAACGTATTTTTGAATAACTTGCAGGTTAAAACTATATTATGAGCACCACTTCCTAGGCCATCAAACCCTAGGGTGGGATTTGGAATCAAACCATTAGTAGGGACATTATCCACTGCACCATAAGACTTCTTTTCCATTAAGCTAAGAAAGAAACAGTAAATCAAGAAATTGTTGCTAAGTGACAGCAAGCTTCAGAAATCCAGATATCAACTTTGACATTATATCTGATTCTAGGATGAACTTCTGCTCCATCACTAATACTGCTTCCTTCTCCATAACATCATCCAGCGAAGTTGTACATCTGCTGCTGAAACCCTCCAGACTTCACTATTACAATGTTCTCCTTTCCAGTCTCCTGCTTTCCACTTCCCACAAACCTGAGTTCATCCAAAATTCTGATGGCCATTTGCAACTGGTCCCATGCACCCATTGCCCGCTATGCCCATCACCAACACTGGCTTCCGATCAGCCAACTCCTCAATTTCAAAATTCTCTTTCTGGTTTTCAAATTGCTTCATGATCTCCCCCTCCCCCGTTTCTGTAACCTTCACCAGCTCTACATCTCTGAGTTCTCCATATTCCTACAATCCTGCTCTTTCTTGCTTCGCCAATTTTAATCATTTCACCATTGACAGCAGTGTCTCCAGATTCCGAACTCAGGAAGATCCTCCCCACATCCAATAAAACTCTCCACTTTTCAATCTCCATCTCCTTTCAGATGCTGCTTAAGTCTCTTTAACCCCAGATTTAAGCGGTATGGTTGTTTCCCTTGTGGAATCCTGATGAGTTTCTGTCCTTTTCTAGGGTTATGGATAAGGCAGCACGGTGGCACAGTGGTCAGAACAAAGAACAAAACAGCAGGGAAACAGGCCTTTCGGCCCAACGAGCCTGCGTCACTACCTCAATGTTCCCACTTCTACCCATAATCCCTGTCTATGTTTATAGATCTATGCATTGGAACCAAATTTGCGAGACAATTTAGGGAGAATTTGTTTTGCCAATCAGTCTAAGAGCACATCTTTGGTGTGTGGGAGGAAACTGGAGCACCCAGAGAAAACCCATGCAAACATGGGGAGAATGTGCAAACTCCCACAGACACAGGCCCAAATCCATGTATCTGCACAGCACAGCGATAGTCAGCACCAGGGTCCTGGGTTTGACTCCTGGCTTAGGTCACTGTCTGTGTGGAATTTGCATGTTCTCTCTGTGTCTGTGTGGGATGTCCAGTTTCCTCCCACAGTCCAAAGATGTGCAGGTTAGATGGATTGATCAGAGTAAATTGCTTTTTAGCATCAAGGGGACTAGCAGCATAAGTATGTGGAGCTACAGGGATCTGGTCAGGGTGGGATTGTGGTCAGTATAGGTTTGATGGACTGAATGGCCTCCTCCTGCACTATAGGGATTCTATGACTAACCAAGCTTTTCGTCATTTGACTTAATTTGCCTGAAGTGATTGGATGCCCCATATTCACCTGAATAATTGCATGGGGACTGGATGTTTGATGTTGCATTTACATTACAATACAACAAAAACAGAAGATGCTGGAAAATCTCAGCAGGTCTGACAGCATTGGTGGAGAGAGAACAGAACCAACATTTCCAGTCTGGATGATCAACAGGTGTTGTCAGACCTGCTGAGATTTTCCATTTTATTTCAGGTTTCAGCATCTGCAGTATTATCTCTATCTTGTTTATATATTAGTTTTTTCTAATATAATGATTAATAAGTTTGTTCCTCCTTGACTCAAAAAGTTCTTGATGGGATTCTTATCACTGCTCATGCTGGTGGGATTTCTCCAGCCTCGCTGCAGCGGGAGCGTGGCGTGAATGGGAAGTGAGATCACGTTCTTTATTTAATTGGCCCCTTACTATTCACAGCTTAAATGGTAAAATGCGTGCTGGATGACACAGTGCACGGTGGTTAGCATTGCTGCCTTGCAGCTCCAGGTTCGATTCTTGGCTTGGGTCACTGTCTGTGCAGAATCTGCACAGTCTCCCCGTGTCTGCATGGGTTTCTTCTGGGTGCTCCGGTTTCCTTCCGACACTCCAAGATGTGCTGAGGTGCATTGGCCATGCTAAATTGCCCCTTCGTGTCACAGGATGTGGAGTTAGAGGGATTAATGGGCTATATATGTGGGGTTATAGGAATAAAGTCTAGGTTGGATTGTTGTTGGTGCAGGCACTCGATGGCCTGAGCTGCCTCCTTCTGCACTGTAGGATTCTAAGATTTTGAGAAGGATATCCTCATTAAAAGAAACATGAACATGAAAGAGATTGAGTAGAGGGGAACAGGTTCACCCCCTTCGCACTTGGTTATAACAGTCATCCACTCATTTTACACCCCTGTGTAAAATTAAGGTGTAAAGTTGTCTGAGGTTTAAAATAGTAGCCAATCCAATTTGGCTATGTTGCAATGATTCTAGTCACCTCTTCCCACAACCTCCCAGCCCCAACCCTCATCAATGACTTTGTGTGGTTGATAGTGTGTGGTCAGATCCTGTTTGGAGTATTGTGAGCACTTTTGAGTCCCATATCTAAGGAAGGATCTGGGAAAGAGTCCAGAGGAGGTTGATGAGAATGATCCCTGGAATGAAGAGCTTATTGTATGAGGAACGATTAAGGATTCTGGATCTGTACTCATTGGAGTTTAGAAGGATTGAAGGGGGGATCTTATTGAAACTTACAGGATACTGTGAGACCTGGATAGAGTGGACATGGAGCGGATGTTTCCACTAGTAGGAAAAACTGGAATCAGAGGGCACAAGCTCAGGCTAAAAGTACAATCCTTTGATGCAGAGATGAAGAGGAATTTCTTCAACCAGAGAGTGGTGAATCTGTGGGAACTCTTTGCCACAGAAAGCTACGGAGGCCAGGTCATTGAATGCCTTTAAGGCGGAGATAGATAGGAACTTGATTAATAAGGAGATCAGGTGTCATGGAGATAAGGCAGGAGAATAGGGATGGGAAAAATATCAGCCATGATTGAATGGCAGAGCAGTCTTGATGGGCTGAGTGGCCTAATTCTGCTCCTATGTCTTATGGTCTTATGATGTATCTGCAGGCGATGAGACTGTACCAGCAGTGGAAAATGACACTCAGAGAGAATTGTGGATGCACAGCCCATTATTTTAGTCCCTGTGGGTGACAACAAATTTCAGTGCAGCAAATTTACCCCATCACAAAGCTACTGAATAAAGTTTGAAAGACATTCATCATATAGACAATGAATTTCAGATAACAGTTTAAACACATCCAGCTTGTCATACTGTCGTGGCAGTTATGCTGCACACTTAGTAATTACAAGAGCTTCAAAAGTGCTGAGATAAAATCTGCCTGCGCTGCACACTCGTTTATACTGTACATAAAATATTTACAGATTCTTTTTATTCCACGTTAGCACTCGCGCATCAAGTATTGGCAACTGAGCAACATATTGCTCAAGAGGCAGGTGGGACTGTCCCTCCTTGTGAATGAAGGAGAAAATACCCTAGACAAGCACTGGGTGTATGTTCCAGCCCTTTCTCTTCCTGGGAATGTCAGCACCAGCTCTGGGTAGCAATCTTACTCTGCGTTGGAAGATTCTGGGTTCAAATCCTACTCTGGATATTTAAGCCAGTAAACATGTTAGTCAAGAACAGGTGCAGTGTTTGATGTGCTGTCCTTGAGATATTAAAGTGCTGCTTTTGATGGATACAAAAGCTCTCACTGCACAATCTGAAGACATGTAAGGCTGCTTTCCTGGTCAGTATTTGTCCGTTAGAGGTCTGGCAACACCAATTTTAAATGCAACCTATTTATTTGATAGGAAATAAAATAAATATCAAATAAATCAAATAAATAAATCTATTGGATTTAAAATTGGTGTTGCCAGACCTCTTACTGAGTTTACCCCAGTCCAACGCCGGCATCTCTACATCAGTATTTGTCCCTCAGATCGCTGGAGCAAATGCTCAGGTCCCTTATCATGTTACGACTTGTTGGGGCCTTACTGTACGCAAATCAGCTGTTGTGTTTTCCATATCTCAACAGTGGCTATATTTGAAAAAGCAATGGCTGCGTCATAATATGAATCATTGTGCCCCTACAGTGCACAAGAGGCCACTCGGCCCATTGAGTCTGCACCAACTCACTGACAAGAGGTTTTCTGGTCATTCTGGTCCCAAGGCTGGAAATTCCTACCCGAGGTCATGGACCTTTGTGCGGTCCACACCTGCCCGTTACGATTCCTGTGACAGATGGAACAGGAGAACTCCACCCAGAAAGTTTTACCCAGATCCTCTCCACCATCCTATCCCCATCACCTGACATATTTACCATGGCTCATCCATCGAACCTGCACACCTTGGAACACTAAGGGGCAATTTAGTATGGTCAATCCACCTAACCTGCACATCTTTGGACTGTGGGAGGAAACTGGGACACCCGGAGAAAACCCACGCTGACACGGGAGGAATGTGCAAGCTCTGCACACACAGTGGCCCAAGCCGGGAATCGAACCCAACCCTGTGTAATTTTAAATGTGTCTTGGAATTCAAAATTTAAAAAAAGCATTCAAGTTTAGAGGGAAGAAAGTTATTTTTCCTTCAGGGTTAATGTTTAGAAATCAGAATTTATTCACAAATTAAAAGGATTGTGGACCTGAACGAGGGGGAGAGGGATGTAAATGGAAAGACCCATTCATACATCTCATTCCTTCCATTGACCAAATGCTCCATCATGGGTTCTTGGCTAAGAGATCTAGCTACCCAAGTGAAAGTCTTTCTGCCCTCTGATGTGAGCCTCTGGAGCATTCTGTTTAACCTCACATGCTATGTTATCCATTGTTGGCCAATTATCCTCTCTACTGTGATGCTTTCATATTCAGGATCATATCAGTCTTTTCTAACCATACCCTTCCTTAGAAATACCCCAACACCTTCTCAATCAGCTATCCCTCCGATTCTTTCCCAAAGTTTTTGATGAGCATGATAATGAGCTCTTCCCAACCCTCAGGGACGGCACAGTGGCACAGCTCCCTCAACATCACTGGAGACTCCTGTTTGATTCCCAGCTTGGATCACTGCTTATGTGGTGTCTGTACATTCACCCCATGTTTGCGTGGGTTTCTTCTGGGTGCTCCGGTTTCCTCGCACACTCCAAAGATATGCAAGTTAGGTGGATGGGCCATGCTAAGTTGCCCCTTAGTGTCGGGGGATTAGCAGGGTAAATATGTGGGGTTGTGGGGATAGGATCTGGGTGGGGTTGTGGTTGGTGCAGGCTTGATGGGCCGAATGGCCTACTTCTGCACTTAGGGATGCTATGAGATAATGTTTTAAAAATGTCTTTGAATATTTCTCTTCAAGATATGCAGATATTGAAAATGAGAAAAGGAATGTTGGCTGGCAGTCAGGCATTATCCAATTGGGCAATGAGTCTTTTTGTTTTCCAATTGGTAAAGGAAGGCTGTATGTCACAGGGCGAGATGTGTTGGTAACCAATGGCTGGTGTGTGAGGTTAGTCACGTGATGAAATCTCTAGAAATATATTTAATCACAGTTGGCATCTCTACTGCTCAAAGTCTAACCGAGTGACTCACTAAAGACCCAGAGCCAAGGTTGTCACAGTAGCAATGTCACGGCTGAGAATACTTTAACAAACTAATAAGACCGTTCTCAGAGAAGGTCCACTGGATAAACAAGAAAGGGAAACATATTTATGTAGCATTTATATAGCGCCTTTAAGGTAGCAATGTTTCTCAAGATCCTTCACAGGAGCATTAGCAAACAACGTTTGATATCAAGCCATATAAGGGGATTAGGGTCATTCACACCACTGGGAATTTTCTGGTGTGCTGAGCACCAAATTCTCCATCCTCGCTTGCAGCGGTGATGGGTGTGAAAGAAAACTCCAGCCACTGGCACACATGACCCAAAGCTATGTTAAAGAGTTTCATATTGGGAATTGTGAAATGTGCCGGGGATCGTGGATTTGAGGTAGGATATAGATTTTACGGAGGGAGTTTCAAAACTTGTGACCCTTGGGCAGATGGAGGCACGTTCACCATGGTGAAGTGAAGAAAATCAGGATGCAAAAAAGGCCAGAATGGGTTTAGCTTAAACATCTATCAGCAGGAAGATGTTAAAAGCCATTATTAAAAATGTTATAGCGAGGCACTTGGAAAATTCAAGGCAAACAGGCAGAGTCAACATGGTTTTGTGAAAGGGAAATCATGCCTAATTAACTGGAGTTCTTTCAAGGAAGCAGTAGGATAAAGGGAAACCAGTTAATGTACTATATTTAGATTTCCAGAAGGCATTTGATAAGGTATTGTTTGTCAGCTAACTGGTAGTCATCAATTTTACATTTTACTACACACAGCAAAGGTTACTGTGGAAAATAAGAGTTCATGATGTAAGGAGTAATATGTTGGCATGGATTGAAGATTGGCTAGCTACCAGGAAACAGAGAGTTGGCATGAATGGGTCTTTTGGTGGTTGGCAGGATGTGATAAGTGGTACACCACAGGGATCAGACCTTTCATAATTTATATCATTGACTTGGATATAGAGGCTCAAGGTTTGGCTGCAAAATTTGTTGATGACACAAAGATAGGGTTGGAAAGTTAATTATGACGAGGATGTAAGGTGGCTACAAAGGGAATTAGTAGGTTACAGTGAATAGGCAAAAAACTGACAAATGGAGTATAATGCGGAGTAAAATGGAACCATCCATTTTGGCAAAAAGAGTAAAAAAGAAGCTTATTATCTGAATGGTGAGAGATTGCAGAGGGATCTGGGTGTCCTAGTGCATGAATCCCAAAAGACTAGTACAAGATAGATACAACAAGTAAATGTGAAAGCTAATGGAATGTTACCTTTTATTGTGAGAGAGATTGATGACAAAAGAAGGCAGGTTATGCTTCAGCTGTGCAGGGTGTAAGTACTGTACATCCACCGGTTCCCTTTGTACAGACCACATCTGGAGTATTGTGCTGTATTAGTCTCCTTACTTAATATTAAATGCATCAGAAACAATTCAGAAAAGGTTTACTAGACTAGTAGCAGAAATAAACGGGTTGTCTTATGAGGAAAGGTTGGAGAGGTTAATTTGTATCCAGTAGCACTTAAAAGAGTAAGAGGCGACTTGATTAAAACCTTTATGATCCTAAGGAATGTTGACAGTGGATGTGGAGAGGATGTTTCATCCTGTCAGAGAGCCTCGAACTAGCGGTCACAGTTTAGAAATAATGCGTTGGTCAGTTGAGATGGAGATGGGGAGAAATGCTCCCTCTTATAGGGTCCCAAGTTTCTGGAACTCTCTTCATCAAAAGGCAGTGGAAGTAGAATCTTTAATTGTTTCAAGGCAGAACGAGATAGATTTTTGGTTAAGAAGGAGTGAATGGTTATCAGGGAGCCAAGGATATGGAGTTGAGGTAACAGTTAGATCATACATGATCTTATTGAATGACCGAGCAGGATCAAGGGGTGAATGGCCTATTCCTGCTTCTAATTCATATGAAGAACCATAGAACCATAGAATATTACAGCAGGGAAACAGGCCTTTTGGCTTTCCTTGTTTGTGCCAATCTATTTTTCTGCCTAGTTCCACTGACCTGCACCTGGACCATCTCCCTCCACACCCCTATCATCCAAGATTTCCTTGGACAGGTACACGGATGTATGTCGGTACGTTTGTATATTTGTTGACATGTACGAGGTACAGAGGTAGGAAAGGCTGAAGGCAGTAGAGGGATTTGAAAATTTTGTCACCAGATCAGGAACTCCTTTAGATCCCTGAACACTGGAGCAATGGGGAAATAGACCTTGGTAGCTGTGAAACTCAGTCTCAATTAGATTAATATTTTTACTTGTTTTGTTTGTCACAGGATTCAAGGAGAGATAACATAAAGTTAAGGTGTCAAAAAGGAATTTAAACTAAGGCATTTTTTATTTTTTAGTAGATAGATTTATCAGTGAGGAAATGGGGCATGAAACCATGGCAGGTTTAATAAAATATACTACAATGGATCATTGATCCTGGAATCGCAGCAAGGAATCTGGTAGATTGGGAAAGATAAGCCCAATGGGTCAATGATTTAATGCTGCCCAAAACATTCACTATTCCGAATATATATGATTGTTTGTTGAAAGAAATTTATATTTTTATGAAGTCTTAGGAAGTGTTGGAAAATCTCAAAGTACTTTGGAGTGGCATGGTGGCACAGTGGTTAGCACTGCTGTGTCGCAGCACCAGAGGCCTGGGTTCAATTCCGGCCTCAGGTCACAGTGCGGAGTTTGCACATTCCCCCTGTGTCTGCGTGGGTTTCTTTCAGGTGCTCTGTCCAATGGTGTGCAGGTTAGATTGACTGGCCATGCTAAATTGCCCCTTAGTGAAAGGGGGATTAGCAGGGTAAATATGTGTGCTTATGAGAATAAGGCTCAGGTAGGTTTGGCGTCAGTGCAGGCTCGATGGGCCGAATGACCCCTTTCTGCACTGTAGGAATTCTGTGGATTCTATACCTCACACCTTACATGTTTCTTTCAAAGTATAGTGATTTTTGTAACACAAACTATAAGGTATAAAAACCAAATAAAGGAGTTACATTTGCAGTCTCATTTTTCAGTTCTGATGGTAGTGTTCAGCGAGATATTCAGGGTATTTCTCGCCACTGACACGCAGAGAACTTTCATAAAATCATAGAATTTCTACAGTATAAAAAGAGACCATTTAGCCTCTATACAAACTGAAAACTGCTAGCCCCTTTCCTGTCTGTCAGGAGTGGTTCACTCCAGTGGGGATTTACAATAGGGAGCTGGTGGCTCGATCCTATTGGACTGAAGAGACGGCATTGAGGCTCCTTCCAGAAAGCCAGAGGGTAAGGGGGTGTGCCCCCTGGGCGTTAACAGTTTGTCAGTGCCAACCTGGCCTCCTGGCATTGCCCAATGGGAAAAGTGACAATGCCCAAGGGGGACCTGGGCACTGCCCATCAGAGACCAGAGGGGTGGAGCCTATTGGGGGCAGGGCCTATACGAGGCGATCAGTGGAAGTGGCAGAGGGGGATTCTGCTGCCACTCTGCAGAGAGATTGGTGGATTGTGGGCAGGGGGGTATATGGGTAACTGGGGTTGGCCATCTATGTGGGAAGGGAGGGGTTGATGTTGCTGGGGGCAGGGGTTGGGATGATGGAGGAGGGTCAGGATTGCCAGGAATGGAGGGGTTGGGAAGATTGGGTGGGGCAGGCTGGGTCTCAGTTGGGGGGTGGGGGGAACATCGTTGCTGGCCTAGAGATGTCTGGAAGCCCAGAGAGTGGAGTGGGGAATAGCACAGCCAGCAATGGGGAAAGATTGGTCAGTGATTGGGAAGGCCGGCAGTGCGAACGGTTACATGTGCGTCGATCTCCGCGGTGACAGTTCGGTGCACGCGCAATGGCTCCCTCAGCCCGATGCTGCCGGCCTCTCGGGCGGGAATAGAGCCTACCCACAGCTTCTCAATGGGAATCTCGCAAGGACATTCTGTGATGCGCAGAACGCCAGATATTCATTTTGAAAATCCTGCTAAAAAAAACAGCGGGAGCTATTGCAGATAGATTTTTTGGGGGGGAGAGAATTGTCCTCTTACATCTTCAAAGTAGCACTGTGGGATTTTTAACATCCACCTGAAAGGGAAGCTGTTATCACTAAATGACAGCACCTCTGGCAGTGCAGCACTCTGTTAACACTGCATTGGAACGGCAACCGAGATAGTGAGTTTGAACCCATGACCTTTAGATTGGCACCAACAGAGCTTGCAATGGCAGGTTGTTAATGAAGTTTTTTTGGTGGTGCAGAGGGCGGATTGCCTTCAGTGAAGCAGCTGTGTAAATTGTACTTTGTTCCTGTGTAATGAACCTTTCATTTCTGTTTCTATGTGAAGGGCTGCTGACGAACAAATTACCCACTTTATCCACAGATCAATGACTGGAACAATTAGAGCACTAATTTGGTGTTTTTACCGCTCTGCATTTTTTGATTAACCATTTGAACATTTCGTGTTCAACATTTGGAATTACATCACCAGGGATACCACAAAGTGACGATTGTTTCTGAAGCTGGGACGTGACGGTGACAGAGAGTGGATATAAAATAGGCCAGCCAACAGAAACTTTATCAGCTGATTTAACATTGACCTGTCCTCCTGTTTATTCCAAATGTTAGGTCACTTATTAACAGAGAATCAAAGTAAAGTTGATTTATTAGTGTCACAAGCAGGCTAACATTAACACTGCAATGAAGTTACTGTGAAAATCCCCTAGTCGCCACACTCGGGTTCCTGTTTGGGTACACTGGGGGAATATTTATCATGGCCAATGCACCTAACCCGCGCGTCTTTCAGACTGTGGGAGGAAATTGGAGCACCTGGAGGAAACCCACGCAGACACAGGGAGAATGTGCAGACTCCACACTGACAGCCATCCAAACTGGGAATAGAGCCTGGTTGATGTGAAGCAGCAGTGATAACCACTGTACCATCACGCTGCCCATGTGCCACTGTGCCACCCATTAACAGAAAAGTGGGTTAACTGCTAAGATCACCATCGGGAGTGGACCATTCAGCCCCGTGAACTGGTAAGATAATGGCTGATCTGCATTTCACCTCCATGTAACCCTGGTTCCCACTTCCCCATGACCCTTATTATTGTGTAACAAATATCTGTCCATCTCAAGAGTTGACATTTTCAATTGTCCCTAAACATCCGCAGCTTTTGTGGACGGGAGTTGCAGATTGTGTGAAGGAGTGAAATCACCTCTAAATGACCTCTCTCAGTTTAATATTATGCCTTGTTCTGAACTCCCACCGCAAAGGAAATAAGCTTCTCTCCAACAACCCTATCAAATCCTCCAATCATTTTAACTACCTCAGTTAGTCACCAATTAATCTTCTATATCCAAGGGAACATGAGGCAAGTCTATTCAAATCTTTTCAGTTAACGTTTTATTAGTGTCACAAGTAGGCTTACATTAACACTGCAATGAAGTTACTATGAAAATCCCCTCGTCACTACACTCCAGCGTCTGTTTGGTACACTGAGGGGCAGCATGGCCACTACACCTAACCAGCACATCTTTTGGACTGTGGGAGGAAACTGGAGCACCTGGAGGAAACCCATATAGACAAGGGGAGAATGTGCAAACTCCACACAAGCAGTGACCCAAACCAGGAATTGAACACTGGTCCCTGATACTGTGAGGCAGTAGTGCCAACCACTGTGCTACCGTGCTACCCAATATCATTCAGATGAAATCTGACTCATGCTTCACCTCATCCCATTCCCCAATCCCTGAGGATTTAAACAATACCCCTATTGCCTCGATCCTCTATTATTTTGTAATCTCCTCCAGCCTCACCACTCTTCCTCTTTTCCGTCCACTCATTTTGTTAAACTCACAAAGATGCCAAAACTCTACTGATCATATTGAAATGCAATTTCCTTACTGCTTTTTGTCCCTATTTTCCTCCTCTTCGGACAGAAGCACCAAGCTAACCCTCCCCATGAACTATACTGCTTTACCCAACTGTGTCGACTCTTGAGTGTCAGGAGGCTGTTCAACAATGGGAATCTGTCAACCTTCCAGGAGGTTAAATCCACACTGACCAGAGGACAGGTCACTGAAAAACTGATTCGCCCCAGCCTAGGGACACTGAAGCCAAATGTCGTCCTCCCACTGCTTTTGGTGAGAGTAAGCACTGACCACAGCACAGCGACACAGTGGTTAGCATTGCTGCTTCACAGCTCCAGGGACCCGGGTTCAATTTCTGGCTTGGGTCACTGTCTGTGCAGAGTCTGCATGTTCTCCCCGTGTCTGCTCCGGTTTCCTCTTACAGTCCAAAAGACGTGCTGGTTATGTGCAATGGCCATGCTATATTGTCCCCCAATGTACCTGAACAGGTGCTGGACTGTGGTGACCAGGGGATTTTAACAATAACTTCATTGCAGTGTCATTTCATTGTGGAACTAATAAATAAACTTTAAACCCAGGGGTATTGCTGATACATTACACCGCTTTGAGGTAGCCAGCCCCTTGAGATCGAAGTTGACTTCTTTCCGCTCCAGGATGGGTTCCAAGGAAGCTGCTATCTCCAGCGTGTGATCCACAGACTCTGTATGTTGAACCTGAATTTTCAGAGGCAGAAGAGTGGAGGAGTGTCGGAGCACTGACTGTGGATGTCCGGCCCCTGAATCCAGCACTCATCGTTTTCACTGGGTATGGTGGGGAGGGAAAAGGAAGGAGACTGTAACAGTGGGAACTGAATAAGATGGGAAGAGGATCATCTTAGAATTCCTACAGTGCAATGGGAGGCCATTCGGCCTATTGAGTCTGCACCAACTCCCCGGCAGAGGATCTTAGCCAGGTCCTTCCCATGCCCTATCCCTGTAACTCCATGCGTTTATCCTTCTAAGCCCCCTAACCTGCACACTTTTGGATGCTAAGGGGCAATTTAGCACAGCCAATCCATCTAACATACACATCTTTAGACTGTGGGAGGAAATCAGAGCACCTGGAGGAAACCCATGCAGACATGGGGCGAATGTGTAATCTCTACACAGACAGTCACCCAAGGCCAGAATTGAACCCAGGTCCCTGGCACTGTGAGGCATCAGTGCTAACCATTGTGCCACCCATGTGGATATAAATATTGGCATTGACCATTTGGTTAGATTTGGCTTATTAATCTGCTGCAGATCTCTCTATCTCCATACAATGAATGCAATGTCCCACTTTGCCATCAAAGGTTTACCTCAGTCACCTTCTGAATGTTATTGCAAGCCAATACATCAGTGAGATCTCAGACAGGAGAGGCAGGTGTACAGAATGATGCAGCATTGTTGCAGATGCTAGCACACAGATGATAACAAATCTATGCAACGTTCTGTTATTGAATATGTGCAGAGAGTATGAATAAAAGTGACAGATGAATTAGAAATCTGGATCTTTGGGACAAAGGGAAATGTATCTTATTAAAGAACATTTAGACCATTCACTAACTCTCCAATAATCGTGGCACCTCCTTTTCTCTATGCTGCATGGTTAGCGGAGAAAGCTGATATCTGGATATTCCTGCAGATTGCAGTTTGCAGGAAGGAATAAAATCACAGAATCCTACAGTGCAGAAGGAGGCCGCTCTGTCCATGAAGTCTGCACCAACCACAATCCCACACAGGCCCAGCCCTACAACCTCAAGCGTTTAGCATAGCTAGTCCTCCTGACACTAAGGGGCCATTTAACATGGCTGATCCACCTAACCTGCAAATCTTTGGATTATGGCAGGAAACCAGAGCACCCAGAGGAAACACATGTAGACATAGGGAGAACATGCAGACTCCGCATAGACAGTGACCCAAGCTGGAATTGAACCCAGATCCCTGGCGCTGTGAGGCAGTAGTGCGAACCACTGTGCCACCCAAATGATTGGAATTACTGAATCATTCATCTGAACTCAGTCTTTAGGTGGCCAACTTACTCACTTAACAGGGTCAAGTGGGAAGGAAATATTCCCTCACTAACAGTAGCTTTCATTTAGATAGCAGCTTTAACACATAAACATACAACATATGCAAAACTCAGTAAGGAGAGGTGATTGTTTATTATATTATGGCTAGACTATTAATCCAGAAACTCAGCTAATGTTCTGGGGACCCGGGTTTGAATCCCGCCACAGCAGATGATGGGAGTTGAATTCAATAAAAAATATCTGGAATTGAGAATCTACTGAAACCATTGTCAGGAAAAATCCATCTGGTTCACTGATGTCCTTTAGGGAAGGAACTCTGTCATCCTTACCCAGTCTGGCCCACATGTGACTCCAGAGCAACAGCAATGTGGTTAACTCTCAACTGCCCTTGGCAACCAGGGATGGGCAATAAACGCTGCCCATGTCCTACAAATAGATCTAAAAAACAGCTGGCCTATCGATTCTATCCTAGTAAAACACTACAAAACATCTCAAGTCGCTTGAAAGGAAAATGTTTAAACAAAGCTGAGGCACTGAGTCACATGAGGGGAAGGAGGAGGCTATACAGCCCTTTGAGCATGTTCCAACATTCACTGAGATCATGGCTGATCTGTAACTGAACTCCATCATCTGTGTTTTTCTGCTCGCCGCTCAATGTTTTTAGGTAATAAAAATGCATCAACCTCAAACTCAATGTATGGAGGCATTGGGACAGTTGATCAAAGAGGTCAGTTTAAGGGGCATTGTTAAGGAAGAATGAGGTGTGCAGAGGTTTAAGGTATTGGTGGCTCATGATATGGTTCCCAACAGGGGTATGAAGGAAATCGGGGATGCGCTGGAGGCCAGAATTGAGGAGTACAGAGATCCTCGCCAAAGGTGATACAGAATGTGCGCACCGCTGGTGAGAGGGATGGCCTTGATGAACCATCCAACTGAAACCATAAACGAGTCTTTCTCTTGTGTTTCCGCTCTGCATTTTGCCATTTATATTCAGGTTGCACACAGAGACTGCGATTTCTGTATAAAAGTGATTGTATAACCGGAACCCTTATCACGTCTCTCACAAGTGCTTTGCTTAATGGGTTCTTTGAAGTACAATTGCTTTTAACTAACTTATTGTATGCAAAATGCTAAGAGGCATTTCTGAGAAAAATGATGGGCCACCGTGTAAATTCAATTCCTCATTACACAGTCACAATTACATTGGAATCGCACAAAGATTGTATATTACTCGCACTAAGTCCCACTCGCTCATTTATTGGCTCAGCTAGTCCCTTTTGGGTTTTCTGCTACACATGAACCTTCTCCAAGCTTTCATCTTCATGTTGCCTTCTGCTTCTCCAACCCACGGAATGTCAAATTGGTGGCACAGTGATTAGCACTGTTGCCTCACAGCGCCAGGGATCTGGGTTCAATTCCAGGCTTGGGTCACTGCATGTGTGGCGTTTGCGTGTTCTCCTTGTATCTAGTGGGTTTCCTCCAGGTGCTTCTGTTTCCTTCCAAGGTCCGAAGATGTATTGGTTAATTTAAATTTATATATTAGCGCCACAAGTAGGCTTACATAAACACTGCAATGAAATTACTGTGAAATTCCTCTAGTCGCCACACTCCGATGCCTGTTCAGGTACATTGAGGGAGAATTTAGCATGGCCAATCTCACCTAACCAACGCATCTCTGGATGTGGGAGGAAACCAGAGCACCTAGAGGAAACCCACACAGACACCAGGAGAACCTGCAAAGTCCACACAAACAGTGACCAAGCTGAGAATCCCCTGGCGGTTAGGACAGTAACTTCACTACAGTGTTAATGTCACCTTACTTATGACACTAATAAAACAAAATCATTCCCTTATTTGAATCTTGCTCTGGCCTTTGCCCCATCCTCCTCACATCCTCTCCCTGCACTCTTCAATCATCTGCCTGCAGACTTCCCTGTTGCCTTTCTTTGGCTCTCTCCCCATCCCTGGCAAGATTTTCAGTTACCTGACTCCTGGTTTGTGGACTGTCCTTCCAAATGCAAGCCTCCATCTCAAAAACCAACCTCACATCCTGCTCATTACCTCCTCTTCTAACTCTCAATTCCAGGCTTGATCTGTTCCTTTGGTGCTTTAATTTCTGTTGCTCTCTGCCTATCCCACACTACCCCATCTCCCACGCCCTTCCCCCCACATTAAATCACACACATATGTGGTTGTACTGAATGCACTCCATAGATACGCATTGCTGCAGAGTTAGACTGACCTCCATTATGGGTAGTGCAGTTTTCCTCAAGAAGTTTCCAGATGAATAAGTACCTAAGTGATATGATCTCAAAAGATTACAGTTGCGTAGTTGCCGTATAATGCACATGATTGCTGGTGACAGCATCACAGCCTTGCTTTGTGCAATAATATGCCAGACTTTTCCACTAGAATCATCTCACTCTCTAACACTGCTGCAATCCTTTGAAAATTGTCATCTCACTGTATGAACACTTAAAATAAGCAAGAAAATATACAACACTCCACCTACTCAATAAGAACAATAGCGACCTATGTTGTCAGGCATTTGGCCAGGAAAATTAGACCATAAGAGATAGGAGCAGCAGTAGGCCACTTGCTCTGCCATTCAATACGATGGGGCAACACATAGAACAGTGATTAGCACTGCTGCCTCACAGTGTCAGGGACCCGGGTTCAATTCTGGGCTTAGATCAGTGTCCTGCAGAGTCTGCCCATTCTCTGTGTCTGCGTGGGTTTCCCATGGGTGCTCCAGTTTCCTCCCACAGTACAAAGATGTGTGCGTTAGATGGATTGGCCATGCTAAACTGCTGCTTAGTGCCAGAGGGCCTAGCTAAGGTAAATGCATGGGGTTATGGGGATAGGGACTGGATGGGATTGTGGTTGGTACCAAATTGATGGGCCAAATGGCCTCCTGCATTGTAGGGATTCTATGAACTCTATCTGATGTGATAATCCTTAACTCTATTTTCCTGCCTTATCCCTCAATCCCCTTACCAATTAAAAATCTGTCTGTCTGAGCCTCAAACATACCTAATGATCCAGCCCCTACAGCCCTCTGCGGTAAAGATTCCTCAGATTCACTAACCTCTGAGGGAAGGAATTTCGATCTTACGTAGACAGCCCCTTAATCCTGAGATGATGACCATTGGTTCCCAACATTGCCTTTAACTGTCTAAAGCCCAAGCTTGGGAATTCCAGCCGATAAAAGGTTAAAGAGATTGGGCCAATACCCATCAGAGTTTAGGGGAACTGGATAGGGTGGACATCAATTGAGATAAGACCCTTATAGATCCTTTTATAAGACCCTTGTCAGACCCCACTTGGAGTACTGTGCGCAGTTCTGGTTGCCTCACTATAGGAAGGATGTGGAAGCTATTGAAAGCGTGCAGAGGAGATTTACAAGGATGTTGCCTGGATTGGGAGGCATGCCTTATGAAGATAAGTTGAGGGAGCTGGGACTCTTCTTCCTGGAGAGACGAAGGTTGAGAGGCGACCTGATAGAGGTTTATAAAATGTTGAGAGGAATAGATACGGTGGATTCTCAGAGGCTATTTCCCCAGGCTGAAATGGTCGCTACGAGAGGACACAGATTTAAGGTGCAGGGAAGCAAGTACAGAGATGTTAGGGGTAAGTTTTTTACTCAGAGAGTGGTGAGTGAATGGAATCGGCTGCCTTCGGTGGTGGTAGAGGCGAACTCGCTGGGGTCTTTTAAAAGACTTCTAGATGAGTACATGGGATCTAATGGGATTGGGGGTTATAAATAGGTCTATGGCCTGGTAGGTATAGATGTGATCGGCGCAACTTGTGGGCCGAAGAGCCTGTTTGTGCTGTAGTATTCTATGTTCTATGTTCTATCAATGCCAGAAACCTCTGACCTTGCCCATGGCTGGGATTCTCCAGTCCCGCTGCAGTGAATAGAGGTTTGGCTGATTGCCAAACTCTCTTTTCTCGCCGACAGTGGGGTGGGGCCGAACAAGATTAGAGAATCCCAACCCAGCTTCACAGCACCAGGGACCAGGGTTTGATTCCAGACTTGGGCTGTCTGTGTGAAGTTTGCACATTTTACCTGTGTCTGCGTGGGTTTCCTACAGGTGTTTCAGTTTTCTCCCACAATCCAAAGATATGCAGGTTAGGTTGATTGGTCTTGCTAAATTGTCCCATAGTGTCAAGGGGATTAGCTAGGCTAAATGGATGGGGTTATGGATATAGGGCCTGGGTGGGATTGTGGTTGACGCAGACTCGATTGGCTGAATGGCCTCCTTCTGCACTGTAGATTCCATGATGAGGTTCTCCTCTTCTGAGGGAGATTAGAATTAAGGACACAGGTTGAAAAGAACAGATTTACCTTTTAAGATGGAAATGAGGAGAATTGAGTCACAGAGTAAAGCAGCGAAACAGGTTAACACATTATTGCAACCAGGAAGCCCTGATGAAGGGAATGACTTCAATGCTGTGGTGCTGTCATCATCAATTCTATACAGCGATAACACCATCGTAGACTTTTGAGATCATATCAATTAATTGATTATTCACCTCAAAACATCCTGTAGCAAACTGCAGTACACAAAATAGCTGCCAACTTAATCCTTTAATAATATGTACTTATGTAGTGCATCTAGTATGGGCAATGCACAGGAGGCTAGGATTGGAGGAGTTATTTGTGTTTGTAGTGCTGAAACAGGTAAGATGATGAAGCAGTGTGACACAGTGGCACAATGATTAGCACTGCTGCCTCACAGGGACCCAGGTTCAATTTCCGGCTTGGGTCACTGTCTGTGTGGAGTCTGTACGTTCTCCCCGTGTCTGTGTGTGTTTCCTCCGGGTTCCTCCCACAGCCCAAATGACATCATGGTTAGATGCACTGGCTGTGTTAAATTCTCCCTCAGTGTATCTGAACAGGTGCCAGAATGTGGTGACTATAGGGTTTTCAAAATAACTTCATTGGAGTGTTAATGTAAGTCTACTTGTGGCACTAATAAACAAGGTGGAGGCAGTCCCACTGACAATGCAGAAGTCAGAGATTGATGAAATCTATTGTTTCTCTGTTCCCTGGTTGTTTTCAGCTGGAATATCATTCTCTAAGTGCCACTATAGAGTTCTCCGTACTTATCCAAATGGCCAATATTCATCCAGTCGGTATTGACTTCCTGGTTAACCAAAGTTTATACTAAAACTGAAATTTTCATTGGGATTATTGGAAAATGTCCAGGAGTGTATTCTATAGACTGGAGCACAGCTGTGACTATAGAACCATAAAGGTTTACAGCATAGAACAGGCCCTTCGGCCCAACTTGTCCATGCAGCCCTTTTTTTTAAATCTCGAAACTAATCTCAATTATCCACATTTGGCCCATTTCCCTCTATACCCATCTTATCCATGTAACTGTTTAAATGCTTTTTAAAAGACAAAGTTGTACCTGCCTCCACTACTACCTCTGACAGCTTGTTCCAGACACTCATCACCTGTGTGTGAAGTAATTGCCTCTCTGGACTCTTTTGTATCTCTCTCCTCTCACTTTAAACATGTGCCCTCTAGTTTTAGACTCCTCTACCTTTGGGAAAAGATATTGACTATCTCGCTGATCTGTTCCCCTCATTATTTTATAGACCTCTATAAAATCACCCTCAGCCTCCTATACTTCAGAGAAAAAAGCCCCAGTCTATCCAGCCTGTCCTTATAACTCAAACCATCAAGTCCCAGTAGCATCCTAGTAAATCTTTTCTGCACACTTTCTAGTTTAATAATATCCTTTCTATAATAGGGTGACCAGAACTGTACAGAGTATTCCAAATTTGGCCTTACTGATATCTTGTACAACTTCAACAAGCTGTCCCAACTCCTGTATTCAATGTTCTGACTGATGAAGCCAAGCATGCCACATGTCTTCTTCACCACTCTGTCTACCTGTGACTCCACTTTCAAGGAGCTATGAACATACACCCCTAGATCTCTTTATTCTGTAACTCTCCCCAATGCCCTACCATTAACTGAGTAAGTACTGCCCTGGTTCAATCTACCAAAATGCATTACCTCGCATTTGTCTAAATTAAACTCCAGTTGTATTAATTAGCCCACTGGCCCAATTGATCAAGATCCCGTTGCAATGGGAGATAATTTTCTTCACTGTCCACTATGCCACCAATCTTGGTGTCATCTGCAAACTTACTAACCATGCCTCCTATATTCTTATCCAAATCATTAATATAAATGACAAATAACAGTGGACCCAGCACTGATCCCTGAGACATACTGCTGTCACAGGCCTTCAATTTGAAAAACATCCCTCTACAATTACCCTCTAGCTTCTGTCAAGAATCCAATTTTGTATTCATTTAGATACCTCACCTTGGATCCCGTGAGATTTAACCTTATGCAACAACCTACCATGCAGTACCTTGTCAAAGATCTCGCTAAAGTCCATATAAACAATATGACCTGCACTGCCCTCATCTGTCTTCTTGGTTACTCCTTCAAAAAGCTCAGTCAAATTTGTGAGACATGATTTTCCACTCGCAAAGCCATGCTGACTGTCCCTAATCAGTCCTTGCATCTCTAAATGCCTATGGATCCTGTCTCTCAAAATACCTTCCAACAATTTACCCACCACAGATGTGAGGCTCACTGGCCTGTAGTTCCCAGGCTTTTCCCTACAGCCCTTTTTAAACAAAGGCACAACATTTGCCACTCTCCAATCTTCAGGCACCTCACCCGTGACTATCGATGATTCAACTATCTCGGCCAGGGGACCCGCGATTTCCTCCTTGGCCTCCCACAATATCCTGGGTTACATTTCATCAGATCCCAGGGATTTACCTACCTTGATTCTTTATGTTGTTGTTTTAAGGTGACAGTTTCCAAATGCTTCAGATAATGTGTGATCTATGATAAAAATTCACTCCCAATAATTCTGAGTCCATTCTCATGTCATGCAAGCACAGGATTCCAATTTATTTCATAGATTAGGATCTCTAGCCAGCTCCAGTTTTACCACTTGTTGCTTCACTTGTTTTTTGTAAATCACCCTCGCTGTTAAAACCGATAACAGAGAATTTCTGGCTGTTATTGGCAGGTGAGAGGTGGCCGATTACTTGACTGTCCGACACTTGGGCAGAACTGATTGTTTGCCATTCAGCATTACCCTCACCCAGTCAAAGAGCCTCATTTTCAGACCAGCTGATTGAGTGTAAGATTTATCACTTGGTGTTGCAACTAACAGGACTGGAACTGTTTCTCTAAATGCTGCCATAAATCCACTGTGCTCCTACCTCACTGAGAGACCAGTGCTAAAAATGCACAATTTTCCCATCTGTAGTCAACAGCAGATAACCTGAAACCTGTGTCACTGTAAATAGCAGAGATTAAAGCTGACAGGGAAGTTGAACAGACTGGGTCTTTTTTCTCAGCTGAGGGATGACTTGATAGAGATATTAAGATTATGGAATGGTTTTGATGAGATAGATATAAAGAAGATGACTCTCTGGTGCAAGAGGCAAATTCACAGTCATTAATACACTTACTAATGGGTTATCGCCAGGAGTGGTCGAGGTGAAATACCGTTGACACAGTTAACGCAAAACGAGATAACATGAGGACGGCACCATGGCACAGTTGTTAGCACGACTCCCTCACAGCTCCAGGGACCTAGATCAATTCTAGTCTTGGGTGATTGTCTATGAAATCTGCATGTTTTTCTTATGTCTGCACGGGTTTCCTCTGGGTGCTCCAGTTTTCTCTCACAGTCCAAAGATCTGTAGGTTAGGTGGATTGGCCGTGCTAAATTGCCCCTTAGTGTCAGGGTAAATATGTAACATTAAGGGATAGGGCCTAGGTGGGATTGTTGTCAGTGCAGGCTCGATAGCCTCTTTCTGCACTGTAGGGATTCTATATCCTGGTAGGTTAGATAGAAAGGTATGTGTGGAGCACATACATTGGCATGGACCAGCGGAACATTCATTCCGAATCACAGAATTATTACAGTGAAGAATGAGGCCATTTGACCCATCATGTTTACACCAGCTCCCAAATGAGCAGCTTATTGATTAGCAATTTCCTGTCTTTTCCCCGTAACCCCTTCCCTTCCAGATAACAGGCTGGTACAGAATTCACAGGGGGTTCTAGCCTGCCTGAAGGCAGGTCCCTGATTATTGAACCACTGAAATGTGTCCTGATTTTGAAAGGGGAGGAAGCAATTCCCAAGCTTTCCTCAGCTGGAACTCGGCTCAAAATCCATGGTGTTGACATTCTACACTAACACTACACCCACACTAACAACTGAGCAAATGCCTCCCTTTCAGAGGATCATTAATGCTTTTGTGAGCTTTAATAACATTTGAATCTGATTTAATTTTAACAATTTACGTCTCCTCGGATGTATTGTCATTAGCCACATCAACTGGAAGGAGCAAGGAATGTCTCCTGTGATACGTGGGTTGTATTTCTATTCTAACTGTGTTGCTGTGTTGACTGTGTAATTCCTATGTAAACAGAAATAAATACAAGGCATTTTAAACATTCCCTTAAATAAAACCATCCCCCTTATCTGCTTTATAAAAAGAACAAAGATAGCAAAGAGGGAATTTCCCAATTATCACTGCCAGACAGACTGCGTATTCCCCTCCGTTCCATTATTTACAAAGTAGCTTCCCAATCATTCCTGCTTCATAAAATCTACTCCCTATACATTTTCAAAAATCAAATTACTTCCCATCCAATTTTAAGCAATTGCATCAGCCCTGCATATCCAATCCCACTAAATCCCAGTGCTCCGTTAACAAGGCCGTTCCCTATTCACTCCCGTATCTATGGAACGGGGAAAATGGCTCCCATTGTAGACCATTCCAATGGAACAAGCCACTCTCTGGTCAAACAATTATATGGGCTGGAAGGATCTTCCACTCCCGCTGATTGCTAACCCCTGTCATGGGTTTCCTGGTGGCAGGTCGGGTCGGGGGCAATTGAATACAATGAGAAATCCCGTTGACAGTGATGGGTCCTGCCATTGGTCAGTGGTGCGCCACCTCCTGCTGCTACGAAACACGGCGTTGTGGAGGTGGGGTGGGGACACAGAAAATCCAGCTCATAGAATTCAGTGCCATTTATAAAATAAAATAATCAAAACAAAGAACAAAACAGCACGGGAAACAGGCCCTTCAGCCCAACGAGCCACGCCGCCACCCCAATGTTCCCACCTCTACAATGGTCCCTGTCCCTGTTTATAGATCTATGGATTAAAAACCAAATTTGAGAAATCCACAGCTCTCTAATCCTACGTTTCCTGTTCTTCCTCTTAACCGGCAATCCTTCGAATGTGGCTTTAACGGTGAGACCAGGATTTATTGATGATTGTTGGATGATTGATGGTCAGCTGAACTGCTCTAGTCTACAAGGTGCTTTGGAAAAATTCATTCATGAGAGATGGCTGTTGCTGACTAGGTCAGCATTTACTGCCCATCCCTTAATCAGAGAGAGGATCTTATAAGAGTCTCTGGGCTCTTATTGCTGTGCCTCTGGAATCACATGTAGGCCAAACCAGGCAAGGATGGCAGATTTTCTTCTCTAATTACTGAACCAGATGAGTTTTTCCCTGACAACCAACAGTGGTTTCATAGTCCAGATCTTATAACAATTCCATTCGGATCCACAAGCTGCTGTGGTGGGATTTGAATTGGGTGAATCACGGGGTGTCTCTGAATTACCAACCCAGTGACAATGCCACTAACCCACTGCCTCACCTTGTGTTCCTATAGTGCTGTTAGGTAGGAACATAGAAACACATGGAGGTCATTTATACCCTTGTACCCCTTCCAATGAGATCGGGGGAATGCGGCTTTCCCCAGCCTTTGTCCTACTTTCCTGAATATTCTTCATTAACAAAAAGCTGACATTCTTGGATTTACGAGTTGCAACTGAGCTCTTTGTGGGAGGGTGTTTGAAACTTCTATTATTACTTTATAAGTGAATTGGGCATTTCCTAATTTTATATCTCACTTGAATTTTTACATTATGTTCTTACTCCTAGATTCCCCAACAAGGGAGCCAGTAATAATGGTGAATATGGTTAAATTGGTGTGTGTGACTTGGAGGGGAGTTTCCCACTGGTGGTGCTTGATATGGGTGGCACGGTGACCAGTGGTTAGCATTGCTGCCTTACAGCATCAGGGACCCGAGTTTAATTCCAGCCTCAGGTGACAATCTGTGTGGAGTGTACACATTCTCCCTGTGTCTGCGTGGGTTTCCTCCAGGCACTCTGGTTTCCTCTCACCATCCAAAGATGTGCAAGTTACGTTGATTGGTCATGCTAAAAATTGCCCCTTAGAGTCCTGAGATGCGTAGGTTAGAGAGATTAGTGGGTAAATATATGGGAGTAAGGCCTGTGTGGGATTGTGGTCAGTGCAAACTTGATGGGCCGAAAGGCATCCTCCTGCACTGTAGGGATTCTATGATTCTACAATTTGCTATGCTGAATTGCCCCCAGTGTTAGGGGTTAATATATGGGGTTAGAGCCTGGGTGGGATTGTAATCGATGCAGATTTGATGGGCCGAATAGCCTCCTTCAGCATTGTAGTGACTCTATTCTATGATATGGACTCTATGATATGTTTGCCCTTCTAGGTGTTAGTGATGTTAAGAAGTGTTCACAAGTTGTCAAATTTAATTCTTTAGATAGTGCAAATCTCATCGAATCGTAGAGTCTCCAGAGTATGGAAGGAGGCCATTCAGCCCATCGAGCTTCCACCGACAACTATCCCACCTAGGCCCTACTCCGGTAACCCAACATATTTATCCAGCAAATCCCCCTGACAATTTTAGGGGGATCTGCACATCTTTGGAGTGTGGGAGGAAACCGGAGCACCGGGAGGAAACCCACGCAGACACGGGGAAACGTGCAAACTCCACACAGTTCCCCAAGGTCAAAATTGAACCTGGGTCCCTGGCGTTGTGAGGCAGCAATGCCAACTACTGTGTCCGTTCATAATCTCAAGTATCTCAGCCAATGGTGGAAGGGGCAAGTTTTTCAATTTGTGGAGGGGCTGGGGGGGGGAGAGGTTGGTCAAAAATAATCAAAACCAAATATTCCTCAAAAAAAAGCAGATTTTTTAACTCCATCAAATAAATAAATTACAACATCATTTACTCGAAATCTCAAGAGTTTTTTGCTAAAGTTCTGCATGATCACATTCTCAGTGAAGTGAAAACTGAAAATGATTGAGGTACAAAAGTTGGATAGAGGAAGAGAAGTCAAAATGCTGGTTAGCGATAGCAACGGCTTCGTGGGTAGTGGTCTCACCTCTGGCCCAGAAAGTGTGGGTTCAAACCTCACTCGAAGGACTTGAGCCCAGAATCTAGTTTGACCCATCGAGGAGAGTACTGAGTGGCATGGGGCAGTTGTTTGGATGAATAATAAATAAACTTTAAAACACTGGGCAGGATTTTCCAGTCACACTTGCCCCAAGACCGGAAAACCCTGACCGAGATTTATGGATCTTTGCATGGTCCTGTCCTGCCCGCTGTGTGGTGGGCAGAATGGGAACATTTCGCCCATTGAGTCATTAGCCCATTGGCTTGATTGGGAGCACATTCCCTGGAAATTGCCTCCATCAGTCAGTGGGAATGGAAAACTGTAAGAAGCCAATCAGGTGTGAGTTAGCAGCAAGAGACATTGGCTGTGCAATGGACAGGGTCAGTCTTGGGCAAGGTTAGGGGTAACAATTTCACCTATAGCAGTTTGGATATGTAACGGATGGAGCCTATTACTGGCAGGATGAAGAGAACATCATGAAACTTAATGGCGGGTGCATAGAACACGGGGAGCTCTCACTGGCATCTTGTAAAACTGGCAGGGCCTCAAACAGGGATTGTGTGTGTCAGGCAAGATCTCAGACCAGCTGGATATAAAGGAGAGGAGTGTGAAGCTGATAGGGTACAGAATGAAAACCTGTGTAACCTGCTGCGTATCTAATGTACAGAACCATAGAAAAATTGCAGAAGAAGGCCATTCAGCCCATATTGTCCATGCCAGCCCAAGGACACCAGGTGCCCTTTCTAATCCCACCTACCGGCACCCGGCCCATAGCCCTGTAGCTTACATCACTTAAGGTGCAGATCCAGGCACTTCTTAAAAAAGTTTCGGGTCTCTGTCTCCACCACTAACTCAGGCAGCAAATTCCAGGCACCCACTGCCCTTTATGTAAGGAAATTCTTCTTCATGTCCCTTCTACACCTTTTGACAATTATCTTGAGTCTATGTCCCTGAATTGAGATTGCAACCAGTTGTGTTTGTAACAGGAAGGGTGCGTAACCGGTTAGGTGCATGAGGAGATGGGTACATAACTGGATAGATACATGAGGAGATTGGTGTGTAACCGGTTAGATACATGAGGGGATGAGTGTGTAATTGTTTAGGCACATGAGGAGATGGGTACATAACTGGTTTGGTACATGAGGAGATTGGTGTGTAACCAGTTAGATACGTGAGGAAAGAGGTATTTATCTAGTTGGGTATTTAATGAGCATGGTGTAGAACACACAGGGTATATAAAAGCACGGCCTATTACGCAGGGTTTTGCAGGGGTCCACTATTACTCTGTTCTCTGTCACACTGAATGTTCAAATCGGCCCTTGGGTCTGTTGGGGGTGGTACTCCAGGAGGAAGGATGTTGGAATCCTTACGAGATGTTTATGATTGCAACAGCAATTTTCCCATTTACATCTATGCTCTCCCTGATGGGAGAAAGTGTAAGATTGTCAGATTTATGGCTGAGAGTAATACAAGAAGAATAATGAAAAGCAGAGATGCGGCTAAGGATTTGGACAGGGATTTGGATCAGTTTTGCGATTGGGCAGACAGATGGCAGATTGAATTTAACAATGACAAATGCAAAGTATTGCTTATTGGATGAAATAATGTGCAATATAAATACAAAATTAATGGAATACAATTAGCATAATGAGATACAGAAAGAGACCTGGGTGTAACAGTGCAGCGATCACTGTCAATCTGGCGTGGCAGTCTACAAAAACTAATTGAGCTTTTGGATATATAGTCCAAACACTAAAGGACTGAATATACTGATTGCAGAAGTGCCGTGCACACTTTCCATTACTAGATACGTAATTGTTGGAGCAAGTGCTATTCCTCCAATCTCGCTGCATCAAACTGCCTCTCTGACAGCACTATGGGTGTACATACACCACAGGGATTGCAGTGGCTCATGAAGGCAGCTCATCACCATCTTCTCAAGAGGCAACTAAGGATGGGCAATTAACCATAAGACATAGGAGCAGAATTAGGCCACTTGGTCCATCGAGTCTCCTCCACTATTCAATCATGGCTAATATTTTCCTCATCCCTATTCTCCTGCCTTTTCCCCATAACCCCTTGTCCCCTTATTAGTCAAGAACTATCTATCTCTATCTTAAAGACACTCAATGACCTCTTCTGCGGCAAAGAATTCCACAGATTCACCATTCTCTGGCTGAAGAAATTCCTCCTCATCTCTGTTTTAAAGGATCTTCCCTTTAGCCTGAGGTTGTGCCCTCTGGTTCTAGTTTTTCATACTAACAGAAATATCCTCTCTACATCCACTCCATTCAGGCAGGGAAATGTAAATGTAGTTGTGGAGAACACTGGGATACAGGGTTGCAAACTGGAAAGTATTGAAGTAGATAAGGAGGATGTGCTAGATATTCTTGAGGGTTTGAAGTTAGATAAGTTCCCTGGGCCAGACGGGATTTACCCTAGGATTCTCTGGGAGGCGAGAGAGGCGATTGCAGAGCCTCTGGCTCTGATCTTCAGGTCGTCGTTGGTTACGGGTATAGTGCCGGAAGACTGGAGGATAGCGAATGTGGTTCCATTGTTCAAGAAGGGGAATAGAGACTTTCCGGGGAATTATAGGCCGGTGAGTCTTACTTCTGTTGTGGGCAAAGTATTGGAGAGAATTATTAGGGATAGGATTTATAGTTATTTAGAGAGAAATGAATTGATTGGGGATAGTCAGCATGGTTTTGTGAAGGATAGGTTGTGCCTTACTAACCTTATTGAGTTTTTTGAAAAAGTGACCAAAGAGGTGGATGGGGGTAAGGCAGTTGATGTGGTATATATGGACTTTAGTAAAGCGTTCGATAAGGTGGCCCATGGAAGACTTCTGCAGAAAATGCAGATGTATGGGATAGAGGGTGATTTAGCTAATTGGGTTAGGAATTGGCTAGCAGATAGAAGACAGAGGGTGGTGGTTGATGGGAGATATTCATCTTGGAGTTCGGTGACAAGTGGTGTACCTCAGGGGTCTGTTTTGGGGCCCCGGCTGTTTGTAATTTTTATAAATGATCTGGATGAGGGTATTGAAGGATGGATTAGTAAATTTGCAGATGACACTAAAGTCGGTGGAGTGGTAGATAGTGAAGAGGGGTGTTATAGTTTGCAGAGAGACTTGGACCAGTTGCAGAGCTGGGCCGAGAGGTGGCAAATGGAGTTTAATGTGGAAAAGTGTGAGGTAATTCACTTTGGCAGGAATAACAAATGTGTAGAGTATAGGGCTAATGGTAGAATTCTTAATAGTGTTGATGAACAGAGGGATCTTGGTGTATGTGTGCATAGATCCCTGAAAGTTGGCAATCAAGTCGATAAGGTTGTTAAGAAGGCATACGGAATCTTAGCTTTTATTGGTGGGGGGATTGAATTTCGGAGCCGCAACGTCATGTTGCAACTGTACAAAACTCTAGTGCGGCCGCACTTGGAGTATTGTGTGCAGTTCTGGTCCCCCGCATTATAAGAAAGATGTGGAGGCATTGGAGAGGGTACAGAGGAGGTTTACCAGGATGTTGCCTGGTATGGAGGCAGGTCTTATGAAGAGAGGCTGAGGGATTTGAGGTTGTTTTCGTTAGAAAGAAGGCGGCTAAGAGGAGACCTTATTGAAACATATCAGATGATTAGAGGTTTAGATAGGGTGGACAGTGATAGCCTTTTTCCTAGGATGGAGAAAGCTAGCACGAGGGGATATAGCTTTAAATTAAGGGTTGGTAGTTATAGGACGGATATCAGAGGTAGGTTCTTTACCCAGAGGGTGGTGAGGGCATGGAATGCCCTGCCTGCTGCAGTTGTAGATGCGCCAAGTTTGGTGGCATTTAAGAGGTTAGTAGATAAGTTTATGGATGAAAAAGGAATGGTTTAGGTTAGAGGGTCATTGCTTTTTCTTAATTGGTCGGCGCAACATCGAAGGCCGAAGGGCCTGTTCTGCACTGTAATGTTCAATGTTCTATGTTCTATGTTCCATCACAGTATCCTGAAAGTTTCAATAAGATCCCCCCCCTCATCCTTCTAAACTCCAACGAGTACAGACCCAGAGTCCTCAACTGTTCCTCATATGCTGGTCTAGTCAGCAACACCCACATCTCATGAATGGAAGAAAGAAAATAGCAGAAATGATTCTAAATTTAAGAAAGTGAAGTCCATAAAACCATGGATGGAATTTTTTACGGGAATTGTAATGGGCGGGGCAGGACCATGCAGAGGTCCATTGACTTCAGGTGGGAATTTCCAGTCTTGGGGCGAGTGTAGCTGGAAAATCTCACCCATATCTTGCAACAAAGGAAGAGGCCATTTGGTCCTATGTGGCAGTGCTGACTCGTTGAAAGAATTCTCCAATTTGCTCTTGGCTATAGCCCTATATTTTTTTTTCTTCCCAAGTCTTTATCATTGTCTTTTGATTATTTTTATTGGAAATGATCCCACTTCCATTTCAGAAAACTCACTCCTGATTTGAACAAAAATATTCTCATCAGTTTTTCTCTGGCTCCTGTGCTGATTGTCATTGGTAATCAATCCTCCGGCCAATGGAAGCGGTCTCTCCTTCTGTACTCCAGCAAGGCCTTTCTGAGTTTCGAGGTCTAGAGAAAAGTTCAATGAATGCCGTTTTCAATTCAATTTTCACCATTCAATAAGATCGTGGCTGGTCCGGTCTTGATCTCAATTCCAGTTTCCTCTCTGCCCCCATAACCCTCAATTCCCTTGTCGATCAAAAAGTTGTGTAACTCTGCCTTGGATATATTCAATGACCCAGACGCGGCCTCCACTGCTTTCCGGGGGATAGAATTTCTCTGACTTAACGAGCCTCTGAGAGGGAAAATGCAATCTCCTCATCTCCAGCTCAAAAGGGAGACCCCTTATTCTTAAACTGTGTCCCCTCAGTCTCATCTTCCCTCAAGAGAAAACATCCTCCAGGGTCCACCGTATCAAACCCCTCAGGATTTTTAATGCAGTCCAAGGTGTGTGGCTTAGGTGGATTGAGCACGCTAAATTGACCCTTAGTGTCAGGCAGATTAGCAGGGTAAATGTGTGAAGTTACGGGAGTGGGGCCTGCGTGAGATTGGGGTCAGTACAGATCTGATGGCTGAATGGCCTCCTTCTCTACTGTAGGGATTCTATGATTCTATGAGCCATTTTACAGTGGGAAGAAAGGCAGAAGGGATTAAAAAGAGAAAATTTAAGTTCGAGGGGGTGTGCTGACTGATGTTGGAACTCTGATGGCAGCAAGGGCTTAGGAATAAAGGAAAGAAAGTCGCAAGAGTAGAATGTAATCCTAGAGACCAGACATACCCACAGAGACAGGAGGAGCACAAATGCTGTTGTTGTATCCTATACTGCATGAACTGTAATCCCACTGTTAGAATCTGTAATAACCAAATGGAAAGAAATGGTATTTAATCATTAAACACGAAATAAAGCCACTGCTCTGGGGCATACATACACATGTCCCAACTGGGACAAAGTTCTGCTGACCCTTCCCAGTGATGGCCTTGTAAAGGTGATGGGTTCCACAGGCAGGTCATTGTTACCAGGGGAACTCATATTCAGCCCTGGGAGATTGGTTACAGGTTCCCCATGTGGGGGTTATCACAGAATCATTGGGCTGGGTTTGACTCTCATCCCCAGATGTTTTTGAATGTGGGGGGCTTGTTAATCAATTGGATAACTACTTACTGTCACTTACCCACCACCTCCTACCCCTAGCACAATTACACCAGCAGCAGGAATGGTATTGAGTGACCAATTTCCAGAGAATCAATTCATCCCTTTAGTGAATAATTAATTTCTACTGACTGGCTTCATCCAGCACCGACCTGGTGGTGAGAGAAGCTCAGTTAAAGGCCAATCTGGCAAGTTTCTCTGTGCGGGCTGGTAGTGGGCAGGTGGGCCCCAGTTTAATATACCATCCACAAGATTTTATAATAATGTAGGTTACTCTTCCCCCATGCGGAATTTCAGACCCTTTCCCCTCCTCCAGCTCCCCCACCTCCATTGCCAGGATCTGGCAAGACATCCGTACCCTCACCCAAATCCTGACCAACACCATTTGCCTCTGTCCCAAAGAACTGAAGCCTTGGGGATTCCTTTTTCCTGAGGGGCAGAATTTCCGCCTAATAGAACATAGAGCATAGAACAGTACAGCACAGTACAGGCCCTTCGGCCCTCGATGTTGTGCCGAGCTTTGTCTAAAGCCAAGATCAAGCTACCCCACTCCCTATCATTCTGGTCTGCACCACGTGCCTATCCAATAACCGCTTGAAAGTTCCTAAAGTGTCCAATTCCACTATCACAGCAGGCAGTCCATTTCACATCCCAACCACTGTCTGAGTAAAGAACCTACCTCAGACATCCCTTTCTAATGGCTACAGGCAGCTGGTATCTTCCTTGGAGGGGAAATTGGGTGGTGGGGGCAGGGGGTGTTTGGGGGGGGGGGGGGTGTGGGGAGGCCAGACATTTTAACCGGGGTGGAGGGGAATCCAATCTGTTTGTAATTCTGTTATATATTTAATTCTTTTCAACCATCACAAGCTCAACATGAAAATTTGAACCAAGTCTCAGGCTTCTCTGGCAGCCCTTCCTTAAACAATGTGTACGAGCTTCACTCCGCAGATTTTCATATATAATCCAGGCTCACTGTGGTACTGAAGGTGACTGAAGGTCAAAGGTGACTGGCCAGATTCTCCAGCCTCGCAGCTGCGTGTTTCTCACAAGCAGGGGGTGGCCCGTTGTTTGCTTGCGAGGGGATTCTCCAGTCCTGCTGCTGTGAATGGGATTTCCCACTGATGACACCCCACGCCAATGGGAAACCTGCGGGCAGGGGTGCATTCTCAGTGGGGCTGGAGAATCCTGCTGGCGTGAACAGCTGGAGAATTCCGCTGACATGTTTCAGATGAGTTAAGGTCCCCTCAGGTAGATATAAACAAATCCAGTTAAATTTAATTATTAGTCACAAATAAGGCTTACATTGACACTGCAATGAAGGTACTGTGAAATTCTCCTAGTTGCCACAGTCTGGCGCCTGTTTGGGTCAATGCGTCTAACCAGCACGTCTTTCAGAATGTGGAAGGAAACTGGAGCAGACCCACGCAGACATGGGGAGAATGTGCAAACGCCACACAGACAGTGATCCATGCCAGGAATCGAACCCAGGTCCCTGGCACTGTGAAGCAATAGTGCTAACCACTGTGCTACCATGCTGCCCCTATCACTGCAGTATCATGAAGAAAATCAGGGGAAGTGTCTTGGCCAACTGGCGTGTAGGGTCCCTCAGCAAACATCACCGCAGCCGATCATCTGATTCTGTATCTTGTGGCTATTTCTGGGAGTTTACTGAACTGACAGAAAATGAGAGAGAGTGCCTTAGCGCATTAAACAAATGATACTTAACTAATCGGGTGAGAGGGTTGGAGCAATGAGTTTTAAGTTTATTTATCAATGTTGCAAATAGACTTACATTAACAGTGCAATGAAGTTATTGTGAAAATCTCACTAGTTGTTACATTCTGGTGCCTGTTTGGGTACACTGTGGGAGAATTCAGCAAGGACAATGCACCTAACTGACATGACTTTCAGAGAGGGAGGGAATTGGAGCACCCAGAGGAAACCCACGCAGACACGAGGAGAACATGCAGACTCCACACAGACAGTGACTTGAGGCTGGGAATCAAACCCAGGTCCCTGGTACTGTGAGGCAGCAGTGCTAACCATATGATGGGCTGAGATACTCGACTATTCAAGTTTATCATTGGAAGTGGTGGAGCAATTAGGCAGGTTGCATTCCCTTCCCCCACCAGTGACCAGCCACCCTCTCCCCCCACTACCCCCCTCTTTCACCACCCACCCCCCCACCACTCCCTCCTCCCCCATCTCCTCACACCCCTGACATCAGTCCAGCATCACTATCAGAGGTCAGTCAGATATTCTCTCATAATTTTTCTAAAATTCATGACTACAATTAAAGTCAGGGAATTTTTGGAGAGAGAGTGGATGGAATAAAGCAGCCTGCATTCCTTGGAAAAACTGCTCTTTTTCTTTTCCCTGGTATGTCTGCAAGGCTGAAAAGGGAATTGAAAGGACGTTTCAAGGGCATTTCGTTCAATGTGTTCACTTCAAAGGGAGACAAATAATGGGTCAGGAGCTGGAAATGTTACACAGAGAGGAACAAGTGGGGACCATTCACCCCCTTCCTGATTGCCCTGGCTATTCAAGTAGCTGATGTCTCTATCCTAACTCCAGCTACCCCACTCGATTTTTGTAACCTCAATGACCTTTAGCTCAGAGAGATCCATCAAACTCCATTTACAACTGAGATCCAGCCATAGCAGTGAGTTCCATGTTTCCACTCCCAGTGCTTCCTGACCTCACCCCTGACTCTGGTTTTAACGTTACTGCCCCATAATTCTGGTCTCCTCCTTGTTCAGGAGAAACAACAGCATTCCCTCCATCCTCTTTTTTTAGCATCTCAGTTAGATCACCCTGAGGTCAATCTTCTGTTCTCAAGAGAGGCGATGGCCTATTGGTATTATCACTAGACTCTTAGTCCAGAAACCCAGTTAACGCTCTGGGGAACCCGGGTTCGAATCCTGTCACGGCAGATGGTGAAATTTGAATTAAATAAAGAAACATCTGAAAATAAGAATTTATTGATGACCATTAAAACCATTGCTGATGGTCAGGAAAACCAGCTGAGTCAATAATGTTCTTTAGAGAAGGAAATCTGCTGTCCTTACCTGGTCTGGCCTACATGTGACTCCAGAGCCACAGCAATATAGTTGCCTCTCAGCCATCTCGGGATGGGCAATAAATGCTGGCCCAGCGCGCATCTCCCATGCCCCACAACAAAAGACAAAAAAGGAAATGCAAGCCTATTTGATACAACTTGTCCTTGAAATTTAACTCTTTTAGTTCCAGTAACATTCGGGTGAGACACTAAGGATTGCAATTTTTTTTGGAATTTTCCAGCTCTTCCTGTGGGATCTTCCAGTCCTGTCGATAGTGAAACCTCCTCCCCTTCCCCCACACACATCCCTCCCCCCCATAACCCCCACCACCATGGCCAGTGAACGATGCAAAATGTCGTTGACATTGGCAGGACCAGAAATTTTCACAATCAGCCAACCCCCAGTAAGGGATTTTCACAGGAACTTCATTCCAGTGTGAATGTAAGCCTATATGTGACTAATAAATTAACCTTAACTTTAGCGAGCCTTCTCCACCACCAGAAAGCAAGGCGGGACTGAGCGTGGAATCTTGACCCATTCTCTCAACATCATTTCCTGTGTTTCTGTAGTGCCTTCCTTACAGTGAAGTAGCCCAAGGCCCTTGCAGTGGGCATTATCCAACAACATTCAGCAAAGAGCCACAGATCCTGAGATTCAGAGACCAACCCAGGTTCATTGGTTGAGTGCTTTGTGGTATTTCAAACTTCAAATTTTGAAGAATTGTAGCAACCCATGGAATGATACACAGCCTTCTATTTTTATCATTACTCTGTCATTGCATTCAAGAAAAAGGCCTTTTGGCCCATTATGTCTGTACTGGCCACCAAGCTTTTGAGAATTTTTTTATCACTGTCATTATCCAACTGAATGGTCGCATTGAAGTTTGATTCTGAGTCAGGCTGGAGCCCCCTCTTACAGATTAAACACTTCCTTGAGTAAATAAGAGATTTATCCTTTGAAACCCAACACAGTTTGCCAAAGGACTCTGACCTCTTTCATAGCCACAGAGGTGGCACCGTGATTAGCACTCCTGCCTCACAACACCAGGGACCTGGGTTCGATTCCTAGCCTGGGGCACAGTCTGTGTGGAGTTTGCATATTCTTCTCGTGTCTACATGGATTTCCTCCCGAGTGAGCTGGTTTACTGGCATAGTCCAAAGATGTGCAGGTTGGTGGATTGGTCATGCTAAATTAATTCTATACCAAACCTGCTTCCGATCATTCCACTACACAGATGTTAGTGTTGAGGTGTCACAGATGCCTGAGTGTGTCTCGGTTAGTTCTCTTGTGTCCGATTCAGCAGGTTGTGGGTTCAAGTCTTACTCCACAAGCTGAGCACATCATCTGGGCTGACATTTCAGTGCAGCGCTGGGGAGTGCTGCATTGTCAGGGAAGTATCTGTCCTTTGCAAGGGATGCTACACTGAGGCCCCCTCTTCCCTTTTCAACAGTCAGGAAATATTTCCAAGGTGTAAGGCAGAAAGAGAGAAAGGCATCTATCTGCCTGGTGTCCTGGCCAATAATTACCCTCATCCAGCATCATTTGCTTGTCAATATCACAGTGCTGTTCCTGCTAGCTTACTGTGTACAAATTACTGTTACATTTTCTACATTACAACAAGACCACAGTTCATTGGCTGTGTGACACTTTGGTATGTTGTAATGTTGCAATAGTAAAAATGTGGGTTCTTCATTTTCTTTTTAACATCACTCATTGCTGAGTGATAAGCAATAAGGAACCACTAATGAATATTCATCCAGTCAGAGAGTTGTTGTGGCAATCTTACCGGCTTGTCACGCCGGTTAATCAGCGTGGACAATAACTGCAATCCACTCCTGCTACTGGCGTGAATCACACTTTGTTTTTTTCTGCAAAGTGCCATAGAATTGTGTCTGAAAGGTCGATGAAGAAATGGATGCGATTCTTTCCTGTTTTTACGCTCATTTGACACTTAGAGTGTTTTTGGTAAGATTGCTCCCAAGGAGTTCTACAGCACAGAAACAGGCCTTTCGGCCCATCATGTCTGTGCTGGCCATCAAGGATTTGAGAATTTTTTTTATCACTCTCATTATCCAACTGAATGGACGCATTGAAATTTGATTCTGAGTCAGGCTAGAGTCCCCTCCTTACAGATTAAACATTTCTTTGAGTAAATAAGAGATTTATTCTTTGAAACCCAACACAGTTTGCCAAAGGACTCTGACCTCTTTCATAGCCACAGAGGTGGCACAGTGATTAGCACTACTGCCTCACAACACCAGGGACCTGGGTTCGATTCCTAGCCTGGGGCACGGTCTGTGTGCAGTTTGCATATTCTTCTCATGTCTGCATGGATTTCCTCCCGAGTGCTCTGGTTTACTCTCATAGTCCAAAGATGTGCAGGTTTGGTGGATTGGCCATGCTAAATTAGTGTCAAGGGAACCACCTGGAGTAAATGTATGGGGATAGGGCCTGGGTGGGATTGTGGTTGGTGCAGAGTCAATGGGCCAAATGGCCTCCTTCTGATTTTGTGAGCTTTCTTCTCTTCCCCAGTGGCAGCCAAGGCATCAGACATCTGGGCCCAAAGTTCAGGAATGCCCTGCTTAAACCTCTCCATCCTTCTATACCAACACCCACCCCCCCTCCATTTCCCTGTTTCTTCCCCCCACCTCCCCAACTCTGAGTTATTCCTTAAAACCTAAAAACTCTTCGTGGTTTGATATAAATTTTCTATGCGATAATTCTCTTGCTAAACACCTTTGCATGTTTTATTTCTGAATGTGTTGTAGAAATACAGGTGACTGTTAGTTGTTGAATCAGACAATAGTCTCAGTGAAGAGGTGAAAGAAGCAATTGTGTGTCTCACGGTATCTGTGCTGACCACCCGTTACGTCTCTAACAGGGCGCAGCGGAGAAGGTGGGAGGAAGAGGGGTGGCAAGAGAGACTATTGGTCTAGAACAAAGCAGTCAGGAGCTGACATGTGACAAACAGTAAATGTTGTTTATATCCGCACTCACAAGTAAATAAATAGACAAAGGCAAAACTGCAACACTCTCATTAGTCAGTGGAATTGAGTGACACATGTACCTTTCTCATCAAGTTGGGCATTGAATTATGGTCTCTCACTATCTTGTACATAAGCTCAGCTGGCGCACAGTAAAGGAGTCTTCTTTTATTGATAGTCACCTTGCATCACCGTCCCACTGAAGTAAGCACAGACTACATCACCCAGTCATAGCAGCTCTCTGAAGTTAGCCTCTTGATGACATTGCGTTCCTAATGTTATGCATCCAACCAATTAATTCACTGCAGCAGTGTTGGATTGCTTGCTGCCTTGAGGGAGATGTCTATGAATGAAGACTTGGCTCCAAGTGACACGCAGAACACAAAAAAACTGCCCAGAACTTGGCACTGAATTATCAAGGTGATTGGATGAAGCCACAGGGTAACTGGAGGAGATTTCATTTCAAACAGTAAGAGGAGCTCTCAATGAACTTTGCGTTGTAGCACGGTGACACAGTGGTTAGCGCTGCTACCTCATAGCGCCAGGGACCTGGCTTCAATTCCAGCCTTGGGTCATCCTCTATTTGAGTTTATTTATTGCTGTCCCAAGTAGGCTAACATTAACACTGCACTGAAGTTGCTGTGAAAATCCCCTAGTCTTCAAATCTGGCCCCTGTTTGGGTACACTGAGGAAGAATTTAGCATGGCCGAAGCACTTAACCCACATTTCCTCCCACATTTTCGATGTGGGAGGAAACCGGAACACCCAGAGGAAACCCATGCAGACACGGGGAGAAGGTGCACACCCCACACAGACAGTGACCCCAAGCTGGGAATCGAATTGGGTTCCTGGTGCTGTGAGGCAGCAGGAGTAATCATTTTGCCATCATCTGTGTGGAGTTTGCACATTCTCCCCATGTCTGCATGGGATTCCTCCGGGTGCTCCGGTTTCCTCCCACGCTCCAAAGATGTGCAGATTAGGTTGTTTGGCCTGATAAGTTGTCCCTTAGCTTCAGGAGGATTAGCGAGGTAAATGCATAAGATTTTAAGTTCAGGCCTGGGTGGGATTATAGTCGGTGCAGGCTTACTGGGCCAAATGGCCTCCTTTTGCATTGTAAGTATTCTATGATTCTGTGGCATCAAGTGGACTTGTGCCTGTCCCATTGTGATATCTAATCTAAATGTCATTGGTGCAGTTACTGTAAGCGACACGCACACTGTCCTATTCCTCATTAGCATCTTTGACCTTGACAAGTTCACACACACGTAAAAAATATCATTCGGTAGCTACATCCCAGTTGGAGAATTATGTGCATAGTAATAATGGGGCCCACCTTTATGAGAAAAATATGGCATCATGAAAAGGTTACAGTCACAATCTTTATATCGATACCAAGACCCAGAAATTAGAATTACAAAAAAAGGCTTGAAAAATGGGATGATTTCTCACTGGAATAAATTTATTTTAAATTGGGGGAAAGGGAGAAGGTGAGGAAATCTCAGTAATGGTTTAACTGTAAACTTTATTTATTAGTCACAAGTAGGGCTTACCTTAACGCTGCAAAGAAATTACTGTGAAATTCCTCACACTCATCACCACACTCTGGTGCCTGTTTGGGTCAATGCACCTAACCAGCACATTTTTCAGACCATAGGAGGAAACCAGAGCCCCGGAGGAAACCCACGCAGACTCAGAGAGAACATGCAGACTCCACACAAACAGTGACCCGAGGCTGGAATTGAACCTGGGTCCCTGGCACCGTGAGGCAGCAGTGCTGACTGCTGTGCCACAGTGCCAGGTTGGCAAGCCAGCAATAATGGAGTTATCAACACCGGGGTCATCATCAGAATGGGGGGAGTTTGAAGAAGATTGATGACAGTTCAGACTTTGAGAATGATCAATGGTTCACCACAAGGTGTTCTTTGAGAAACTATGGCATCATCTAAAAGGGAAAGGGACACATAATGAAGAAGATGAGAATATAGTGTGAAATTTCTGTCTGATTGAGCTTCTGTGAAGTGCTCGGGGGTGAGTTTTTTTACATTAAAGGTGCTTTATCAATGTAAGTTGTTCGATTGTAAACAGTTCCAGTTGGAGAACCGCTTCTGGTATAGGCTGGATGACACGAGTGACGTGTCTCACTCCTTGTAATGGGCAGCGTTTTACATTCTGAGCAATAATCAATCACAGCTGACACCAGTGCAACACTGAGTCAATTCTGCACCATTGGATTGAGGATACAAGAACCTTTCTTACAAAGGCAAACATGAAATTAAATCCCCATTAGGCCATAAGTAACACAATTGAATAGTGTTTATTTAAGAGCTCTATCTAATGATATTTAGTTATCTATCATTGACAGAAGCGGGAGCAAATTGAAGTATCTTTAAGTGAGTTCACATTCACAGTTGGACTCTGCGGGTGAAATTGGCGTCAGTTCAGGATGCAGTTCAAAATTTCAGATTGATCCAAATTCACATTTCTAATGTTGCCGACTGAAGAAATGCAGCCTCCAACTTAATCCATTTCAGACAGAGGTGATTGTGTTCCAGACTGACCGATATTGGAGATTTAGTGACTGTCGATAGGAAGAAAGGGATTGCCCAACAATGAAACCTCACAATACCAGGTTAAAATCCAACAGGTTTAGATGGAATCACGAGCTTTTGGAGCATCAGGTGAACACTCCTTCATCAGGTTACCAGTCACCGAAGGAGTTGTGAGATTTCTTACTGTGCCTCACTCCAGTAACACCGGCATCTCCACATCACAACAACAATAAAAGACAAAGTCCATCTATTCGCCTTCTACCATTCTGGTAATCACGCAATGCAAGAATGGTGTTGTTGATTAACCACAGAAATTGAGCTGTGTCAGTGGGTGGGGTTTCATGGCCTTGCTCATCCCGAAACCGTAAAATCTCACCCGAGGACAACAGACCTTTCCACGTTCCACCCCTCACCCATGGTGATTCCAGTGGTGAGTGGGACTGTAAAATTACGGACCATAAAATGCTGGAACCTTACCGATTACGGGGCAGGGGAAGCTCCTGGAACAGAAATCTCCATTGGCCTCGAGTGGGATTTTGCCTCTTTCCCCGTAATCCCACACATTTACTCAGCCATTCCCCTTGACAATTTAGCATGGCCAATCAATCTAACCCACAAATATTCGGACTGTGGGAGGAAACCGGAGAACCCAGAGGAAACCCACACAGTCACGGGAGAATGTGCAAACTCCACGCAGACAGTGACTCAAAGGTGGAATTTTACTCCAGTCCCTCATGATGTGAGGCAGCAGTGCCACAATCTGTGTAGGGTTTGCATGTCCTCCCTATGTCTGCATGGGTTTCATTTGGATACTCCAGTTTGCTCCCACGCTCCAAAGGTGTGCAAATTAGGTGGATTGGCCTTGCTAAATTTCCCCTTATGTCAGGGGGATGAGTGGCATAACAGAGATAGGGTCTGGTGGAATTGTTGTCAGTGCAGATTCAATGGGCCAAATGGCCTCCTTCTGCACTAAAGGGGTTTAATGATTCTAAGAAATTATTCATTACTTGAGGACCAAAATTTACTTCAAATACAACAGTTCTGCACTTCCTGTCCACAAGTGACACAGTGGCTCAGGGTTAGCACTGTTGCCTCACAGCACCAGGGTTCTGGATTCGATTCCTGGCTTGGGTCAACTGTCTGTGCAGAGACTACACATTCTCCCCATGTCTGTGTGGTTTTTTTTTGGATGTTCCTATTTCCTCCCACCGTGTGTTGGTTAGCTTGATTGGCCGTGCTAAATTGCTCCTTAGTGCCAAGGGGTTTAGCTGAGTAAATATGAAGAGGTACAGTGATAGGGCCTGGGTAGGATTGTTGTCAGTACAGGTTCAATGGGCTGAATGAATGTGATGTAGAGATTCTATGATTTTAACTTAAGATATTTCCTGAGGCAACCACTGCTGTAAGTGGGCCACAGACCCACTTACTGCCCTGCTGCCACTCCAGGTCAAATAGCCCACTCAGAGTCACTTCCCTGGACACATCTGAAGAGTGGCCACATTGGTGAAGCACCCAAGGTCTACCAGAACCTGTAAGCTATAGCTGAGTAAGAATCGTTGTCTTCCAAAGGATATGCCTGAAGCTCTGCAGGTTATCCCTCCACAGGTGAAAACAGAATGATCCAGACCCTGCAACAACAACTTACATTTACACAGTGCCTTTCATGTAATACAATGTTCCCAGGCACTTCACAGAAATGTTAGAGAATGGAGTATGGCACACAGAGCCATGGAGGGAGTTATGAGGGACAATGGTCAAAAGCCTGGTCAAAGAGGTAGGTTTTAAGCAGCATCTTAGAGGAAGGAAGAAGTGATGAAGTTTAGGGAGGGAATTCTGGAGTTTGGGACCCAGAGAGCCGAAGGCATAGCCACCATTGTCACACGATTAAAATCAGGATTAGAGAAGTGCAGGAGATTTGGAGGGTTGTAGGACTGAGGGAGTTTATGGAGATAGAGAGGCTGGACCATGGAGGGATAAGAAGTTTAAAATCAAAGCTTCTCTCCGCTGGGAACCGTTGTAGATGAGTAAGTACAGAGTGAGTAGGTGTGAGTAAAAATGTGGACAGCAAAAGTTTGCATGACTTCAAGTTTATGGAGAGCAGAATGTGGGGGTACATGGGAATAGTCATGTCTAGAGTAATCAAAGCATGAATAAAGGTATCAACAGGAGACAAGCTGGAGCTAAGAACGCTCTTCAAGTTAAAGCTTATTTATTAGTGTCACAAATAGGCTGACATTAACTCTGTAATGAAGTTACTGTGAAAATCCCCTAGTTGCCACATTCTGGCACCTGTTTGGGCTCACTGAGGGAGAATTTAACATGGTCAATCCACCTAACCAGCACATCATTCAGACTGTAGGAGGAAACCAGAGGAAACCCTCGCAGACACTGGGAGAATGTGCAGACTCTGCACAGACAGTGACCCAAGCCGGGAATCGAACCCAGCTTGCTCCCTCGTGCAGCAATGCTAACCACTGTGTTGTCCTTGTAAAGAGATACAGGGAATAACCCATAACCTGGATTCTGTTTACAATTCTGTTGATGATATAACGCAAAAAAGGTGAAATCACAGATTAAGTTCCTTTCCACAAACTGATCCCAAGTCATTGGTTTAACAGGAGCTTTATTAATAAAACAGACCCCTCAGAAAGCTGCGGAAATATGAGATCCATTTCAAATTGCTGATATATTTACTAATTTAGCGGAGGGATCTCAATTAATCATTTGCTACCTACAGTCGCGAGGAAAAGCCATAGGGAAAGAAAACACATTTAAACATCAGATAAATGGCACAATGAGGCTGAGTTTGCCTTTTCAAAATGTAAGGAACCTCGTTGAAAGGTCTGTGCAATGAAGCTTTCCTGGTTACACCAGCCGTTCTCACACGATTCCATTAACTGAACAACCAGGGCAGTAATTGGAAACATACTTTGAAAGGCCAAGCACTCAGGCTGAAGCAGAGTAATTGATAGGGAGATGAGAAAGAGTCTCACCGAGGAGAGGTTGCACCTCATGTATTTAACCTTTACATTTAGTGGACGCTTCAGTAGGCTGACATTTGACTGAGAGCAATATTTAACCTAAAAAAAAAGCAGCACAGAGGGATAAAAGCAGCATAATTCCCAAATTGTAGCTGATGCTTTGATATATGGTGCCATGATTGTAATGGTTAATACTATGTCATGAATACAACTTGAATCCAAGACACCGCATGATGTGTCTTCCTTTGCTGCAGTGAATTGTGATCTGGATCTCACTGCCTAAAAAAGTATTGGAAGCAGATTCATTCTCGCTTTCTGAAATGCAGAGGGACCTGGGTGTCCTAGTGAATAAATTGCAAAAGGCTGGTGTGCAGGTACAGCAAGTAGTTGTGAAAGCTAATAGCATGTTATCATTTATTGCCAGGGGAATTGAATACAAAAGGGTTATACTTCAATTGTACATCTGAAGTGCTGTGTACAACATTGGCTGATGTATTTCAGAAAATATATAAATATATTAGAAGCAGTTCAGAGAATGTTCCCCAGACTAATGCCTGGAATGGATGAGTTGTTTACAAGGAAAGATTGGACAGGCTAGGCTTGTATCTGCTGGAGTTCAGGAAGGTAAGAGATGACTTAATTGAAACACACAAATTCTGAGCGGTCTTGACAAGGTGGGTGTGAAGAGGATGTTTCCTCGTGTGAGAGAATCTGCAGTTTGGGGGAGAGAGGGGTGTAGAGGGGTCACTGTTTAAACATAAGGGGTCACCCATTTAAAACCGGCAAGGGTTAATTTTTTCACTCAGAGGGTTGTGAGTCTTTGGAACTCTTCCGGAAGATGTGGTGGAAGCAGATTATTTTGTAAGTGGTCCTTACTTCTTTCTTCCAAAGTAATTTGACACCTCAATTAAATTACAGTATTGTTTTCTCTGACTTCCTCATCTGCAGACTGACTGCAACCCATCTTTCATAGACTATGCACAGTGCAATATAAAGATGAAGTTGCACTTACCATGTTAGTGGACTTTGTCGCAAGCTTGTCTTCTCTTGACAAGTGGGTGACATTCTTTCTTCAACTGACTTTGAACCAAGGGAGCTAGAGACAGCCATTGTCATATATCAGTCTGCTTATACACTTATCCTGTCAAACAGACTCACAAGAATCACCAAATTAATGGCAAAAGCATCCCAGGCCACCTTATAGATCACTGAAACAATAACACCTTCATATCTACGAGAGACAGAAAGAATATCACATTAATAATTGTCGCTGTTGATAAGACATTTCGTCTGCTCCCTCAACGCCACCTCACTGGAAATGTTTACATCATGGTAACCATGGAGATTATAAGAGAGTCAGGCTGGTGTTGAAATTTGTTAATGCATAGTCAGTGAAAATGAAGACAAATTTGCACAAGCCTAATGGAAAAGCCAGGGATATTTCTCCAATAACCATGTTTATTATGAAAAGGAGATCAGCAAAATATCTCCCTGTCATTGCGACATCAAACTCAAGGCAAATAACTTATTTTTCAGGCTTGAATAATTTAAAGTCACTTAATTCCAATCTGATAGTGCGATTTCTTGCACTAAGTTCCCAGTTTGTCTTATTATTTATGCTGCTTGATTCCAATTATTGTATTTACAGAACACGGTTACATTATCAGGAACTGGGACCGTCACAGATTTTGCCATTGTTCATTTCACAAAACCGATTTGCGAGTTATTTCTTCAGCAATTCGCCAATCCTAAATCACTACCAACTGATGAAAAAAAGAAATGAAACCTAGGATGTGGATGCTTTGGAGAAAGTACAGAAGAGGTTTACCAGGCTGTTGCCTGGTTGGAAGGTATTAGCTACGAGGAGAGGTTGGATACACTCGGTTTGTTCTCACCGGAACGACGGAGGTTGAAGGGTGACCTAATAGAGGTTTACAAGATTATGAGTGACATGGAGATAGTGGATAGACAGATGTTCTTTCCTAGGGTAGAAAAGTCAAGCCCTAGGAGATGTAGGTTTAAGGTGCCAGGGGAAAAGTTTAGAGGCAGATGTACAAGGCAAGTTTTTTACACAGAAGTTGGTGAATGTCTGGAACGCACTGTCTGGGCAGATATGATAGCGGCATTTAAGGCAATGAAATGAATACATGAATAGAGTGGGAATGGAGGGATATGGATGCAATAAATGCATATGGTTTAGTTTAGGCAGGAATCATAATCAGTGCAGTCTTGCAGGGCCAGAGGGCCTGTTCCTGTGCTGCATTCTTCTTTGTTCTAGTCCTTAATTTCAGCTTTGGATTTGATTTATTATTTTCACATGTATTGAGATACAGTGAAAAGTATTGTTTTTGCGGATCACACTGAAATAACATACCTTCACAGAATACATAGGAGAGAAGAAAAGGAGAGGGTGCAGAATATAATGTTACAGCTACAGGTAGGATGTAAAGAAATATCATATGACAGGTCCATTCAAAAGTCTGGTGACAGCAGGGAAAAAGCTGTTCTTGAGTCAGTTGGTCTCAGACAAAGAACGAAGAACAAAACAGCACGGGAAACTGGCCCTTTGGCCCAACGAGCCCGCGCTGTCACCTCAATGTTCCCACTTCTACCCGTGATCCCTGTCTATGCTCATAGATCTATGCATTGAAATCAAATTTGAGACAATTTAGGGAGAATTTGTTCTGCCAATCAGCCTAAGAGCACATCTTTGGGATGTGGGAGAAAACTGGAGCACCCAGAGAAAACCCACGCAAGCACGGGGAGAATGCGCAAACTCCTACAGACACGGGCCCAAATCCATATATCTGCACAGCACAGCGATAGTCACTGAGCTGTCGTGTTGCCCATCAAATGGTCCAGGTCAAGTGTACACTAACGACGTGAAGCACTAGGATACTCTCGAAAAAAAAATCCAAGAGCAGCCCTCTCACGACCCATCGTGTGTATGCCCCTTGTTAGACAACAAGGCGGACAAAAGTGCCCGTAGGATAAAAACAAATACATCTTCCCATGGACTCCCAAGGCTCATGATCCCTATTTTAAATCAGTTTTCGATATCTCTCCATTCCCATTCTGTTCATGTGCCCATCTAAGGATCTCTTAAATAACTCCAGAGTGCCTGCCTCCACCACTTTACTTGGCAGCGCATTCCATACCCCCACCACCCTCTGTGTGAAAAAACTCCCTCTAGCATCCAAATTATACCTTACCCTCCCTCACCCGTGACCCCTTGTGCTTTTTGAGTCCATTCTAGGAAAAAGCTTAACCCTGTTTACTCTATCTATATCCCTCATAATCTTGTACACTTCTATTAGATCTCCTGTAAGTCTACATCTTTCTAAGGAAAACAGTCCCAATTTGCCTAACCTCTCCTCGTAACTCAGACCTTCCATACCAGGCAGCATCCTGATAAACCTCCTCTACACTCTCTCCAGAGTCTCCACGTCCTTCTGGTAGTAGGGCAACCAGAACTGAATGCAGTATTCCAAATGAGGTCTAACCAACATTTTATACAACTACAACATTAAAGGCCAGCTCTTGTACTCTATACCCCTTCCTATAAAGGCTAGCAGTTGCAGATTTTCAAAATACGCAGATCAGTCAGCCCTTGGTATCTTTTTCTTGACGGAAGAAGGTGGAAGAGAATTCATTTCTCTTGCTTGCTCCATGTCCCGTGTCATGACTATCCCTGTGCTATGCTTGAGCTGGTGACTGCTCCTCAAAGTAACCCAGCAACACTCTCCCTCCAATTTTAACCATCCAGTTTTCCACTCAGAAAGCACAGTTCAAATCAGGAACTCAGTGGACGGGACTGCCTGTGTTTCTAATAATATCACCTATTGGGCCTAGAATGGTGCACCGTCCTTTTCTCATTATGCAAAAGCATCCCCAGTAAAGTACAGTGTAGAGTTGAGTGGAGATGCCTTCAGTCAGAGAATGAGAGAATTGCTTCAGCACAGAAGGAGGCCATTTGGCTCACTGTCACCCTCTGTCTTCTCCCCGTAACCATGTGCATTCTTCTTTTTCGAGTAACAATCCTGTTCTCTCTTAAATGCCTGTGCTGAATTTATCTCCACCACACTCTTGGGCAGCGCATTCCGGGTCTTAACCCCCTCACTACTTGAAGAAGCTTCTCCACTTAGGGCAGTACCTTGGCACATCGCTAGCCACAGCTACAGGGAGCCAGATTCAATTCCCAGCTTGGGTTACTGTCTGTGTGGAGTTTGCACGTGCTCCCCGTGCCTGTGTGGTTTCCCCCAGGTGTTCTGGGTCCCTCCAACAGTCCAAAGATGTGCAGGTTTGGTCAATTGGCCATGGTAAATTGTCCCTTAGTGTCCCAAGATGTGCAAGTTGGTGGATTGGCCATGGTAAATTGTCCCTTAGTGTCCCAAGATGTGCAAGTTGGTGGATTGGCCATGGTAAATTGTCCCTTAGTGTCCCAAGATGTGCAGGTTTGGTCAATTGGCCATGGTAAATTGTCCCTTAGTGTCCCAAGATGTGCAGGTTGGTGGATTGGCCATGGTAAATTGTCCCTTAGTGTCCCAAGATGAATAGTATTGGTGGATTTGTCATGGTAAATTGTCCTTTAGTGTCCCAAGATGCAGAGATTAGGTGGATTGGCCATGCTAAATTGTCCCTTGAAGTCCTAAGATATACAGTTTAGGTGGATTAGCCATGGTAAATTGTCCCTTATGTCCCAAGATGTGCAAGTTAGGTGAATTAGCCATGGTAAATATGTGGGGTTATGGGGGTAGGGTGGGAGGGCGGGTATGTGTAGTATTAATATGTCAGAGAGTCAGTGCAACTCAATGGGCTGAATGGCCTCTTCTGCAGAGTAGGTAGGGATTTTTTGACATGTCTCCATTGCATCGAGAATTTGATGAAAGTAACAGCAATAAACAATTTGAGATTCCTTCCCTGACTTAATGAAAGTGGATCTGGATTCATGGTGAAGGAACATGCTGAGGATGAATGACCTAATGTCATCATTCCGTGATAACACACTTTAAAACAATGTGATCTCAGACAGATAACAGTAAATAAGCAAGTAGGTTAACACAACTGTGTTTTTCAATCTGGGAAGAGCCCAGATGAAGCATTCCTTCAACTCATGCCTTCAAGGCCAGTGCAAACCTTGGTCTTTACTCATTTGGCAAGTTCTCTCGCTGTTACTGCTGGAAAGTTGTAGATTCAAATCTTACTAGAGGATATTTTTCCAGAATGGTAGTCGAACGCAATGCAGTACTGAGGGAGAGTTTGAGGTGACAGCATTTGGGCAATGAGCCAAAGTAAAGGGGATTCGACTGAAGAGAGAATAAAAGTTTAATTTATTTGTTAGTGCCACAAGCAGGCTTACGTTAACACTTCAAAGAAGTTACTGTGAAAATCTCCTTAGTTGTCACATTCTGGCGCCTGTTCGGGTACACTGAGGGAGAATTTAGCATGGTCAATGCACCTAACCAGCACATGTTTTAGACTGTGGGATGGAGCATCCAGAGAAAACCCAAGCAGACACAGGGAGAACATGCAAACTCCACACAGACAGTGACCTAAACCAGGAATCAAACCCAGGTCCGTGGCTCTGTGAGGCAGCAATGCTAACCATTGTGCCACTATGAGGTCAATACAAGATATTTGTCTAAGTTTGGAATAGGGGGTTTTGGGGTTCAATGGGTAGGGTCCTTGCCTCTGATCCAGGCAGTGGAATTTTACCCACCCGCCCGTCACGGGAATCTAGTGGATGGAGCCAACCATACAAAGATCCATTGACTTCGGCGGAGAATTTCCCAGCCTTGGGGCGAGTGCGGCCGAAAATCCTGCCCAAGTTCAAATACCAACCAGGGCTTGATGGCCAAGGAAGGTGTGTTTAGAATGTGGCAGAATCAACTTGTAAATCCTTCCACCATATGCCATGCGATGGATGGAAATTGGAACGTCTGCCATCACTAATCATTGCTCCAGGCTACAAGATGCGCATAAAAATGTCTGTTGCCACAGCAACTCAGATTCCTTGTGGGGGTTGGATGGCCAGTGTGGATTAGATTGGCACCAACATTCATGTTCTGGCTGGGGTGGATTTCATAGAATCCCTATAGCGCAGGAGACTCATCGAGTCTGCACTGACTCTCTGACAGAGCAACCCACCCGTAACCCTACAGATTTACCCCACAAATTCCCTCTAACCTACACACCTTGGGCAATTTAGCATGGCTAATGCACCTAACCTGCACATCTTTGAATAGTGGGAGGAAACCCACAGCGACACGGGGTGAAAAAACACCACATAGTGCCCCGAGGTTGGAATTGAAGGCAGGTCAATGGCACTGTGAGGCAGTAACACTAACCACTGTGGCTGTGTGCCCTACGCATGGCATTGTGGCTCTTGCCTGCCTTTGGTCAGAAGCCCGAAGAGGTTGTTCTAAGTGTTTGGGGAAGGACATTGCGACAATCACGGTGCTGGAGCTCTGTGCCAGTCCTCAGACGGTTAGACATTTGAAGCTGCACTCACTATGTCTTAATTCACACATATAAATTATTCCTGTATTTCCACACATCTCAAGTGCCTCGTGAGAAAATACTTTTCTTAATGTGGTCACAGAATAAATCTCAGTAATTATTAAGCAGTGCTCATTATCTAACACATTCATCTCAGTGTTAGTCAGATGCAATTAAAGACGTACATTTCATAAAGGGCCTTTCACAACCTCAGGATATCTCACTTTTGAAATATAAGCATCACTACAGCATAGAAAATTCTGCAGCTAAATTGCATGCAGCAAGCTCTGACAAAGGATCAACAAGATTCAAAATATTGGCTCTATTCTCGCTCCACAGATACTATCAGAGCCGCTGAGGTTTTCCAGCACTTTCTGTTTCAGAATCTTTTATATCCACTTGGGAGGATGCTGGAATCTAGGTAAAAATCTGAGATTTAGAAGGCTGAGGGTCCAATCTGGAGCACAGCACTTTATACGGCTGATTCACCAGCGCAGTACCGAGGGAGTGCTGCAGTGTCGGAGATGCAGTCTTTCAGATCATAGAATGATAGAGAATCATAGAATCCTACAGTGCAGAAGGAAGCCATTCGAACCATCAAGTTTGCACTGGCCACAATCCCATCCAGGCTCTATACCCATAAACCCCATGCATTTACCCTCATCCGCTCCCTGACACTAAGGGGCAATTTAGCATGGCCAATCAACCTAATCCGCACATTTTTGGACTGCAGGAGGAAACTGGAGCACCCGGAAGAAATCCATGCAGACCACTGGGGAGAACATGCAAACTCCACACGGACATTGACCCAAGTTGGGAATTAAACCCGGATCCCTTGAGCTGTGAGGCAGCTGTGCCACCATGAAACTGAGATCCTGTCTGCCTAGCCACGTGGATAACAAGGATTTCATGATACAATTTAAATGAAAGATTTTGCGCAGTATCTTGGTCAATATTTATCTGTCAGCCAATACCAACAGAGGCCATTCAGCCCCTCAAGCCTTCCCCACCATCTGATATCTCATAGCTGTGTGGAACAGATGATATATTTATCTGCACAATGATGATTGTACTTTAAAATATGTAACGTGCTTTGCAATGATTTGATTGCGTGAAAGGTAATTAATGATAAGTGCGAGTTTTTTCCTTCCATCTGAAGTAATGAGTAGTTGAACACATCTGGGGAGGGGAGCTTGGCTGTTTTCCAACCTCTGCATTCTGGGTACACGTCACACTTTCCAAACCTCCACAGACTCCGATTTTAACCCCACAGTTTCTCAGAGTAAATGATTCTCTGGAGGGAGACATAAAGCAAAAAGAAACAAAATAATACAATTTGAGATAAAGACAGAAGGTATTAGAAAAATAGTGAGCAAGCCTGGCGACGTGCGTGGAGAGAGAAGTGGAGTTAATTTGGCCTGAATCTTACCAGTGTTTACACCGGTGGGATTTTCCCTGCCCGCTGCAGTGAGCAGGAGGTTTGGCTTGTAGAATTTGCCAATCTCACTGTAGTGGGAGTGAACGGCCAACAAGGTCGCACCCCCAGTTGAATCAGAACTGGGGCAGGTTAGAGATGTGTGACGTTCTAAACATGGAGAGTCAGAGGAAGGTTGGAGGGAAAGGAAGAATTGAAGGAAAGGCCGATGTTAGGTGGATGCAAGAGGGATTAAGTGACAGAAAGAATGTTGCAGCAGGGTCTCATTACATAGAATTATAGAATCCTGACAGGACAGAAGGGGCCCATTCGACCCATCGAGTCTGCACCGACCACAACCTCATCCAAGCTCTATTCCTGCAACCCCACATATTTACCCTGATAATCCCCTGACACTAGGGTCAATTTATCATGGCCAATATGCATATTTTTGGACTTTGGAAGGAAACTCATGCTGACACAGAGAGAACATGGAAACTCCGCACAGACCCGAAGCTGGAGTTGAACCTGCGTTCCTGGTGCTCTGAGGCGGTAGTGCTAACCGTTGTGCCATCTTGCTGCTCTTTTTAATATCATTTTCATCAAATATTATTAAGGCATGACATAAAATCTGGGCATTTTCTGTTATTTTCTGACATTTTTACACCCAATTTTTTAGGCCCTTGTTTAATGATCTTCTTTCCTTACCTCTGATAGCCAGAAGGGGGCAGACATGACCTTCTAGATTGTCCTGAAATGGGTGACATTAGATCAATTACCTGGTTCGGAACGAAGCCAGTGTTACTCTCATGGTCTATACGAGTTAGTCCTTGTAGGGAACTCTGCCGATGGAGGGAGTTACTGTCCGCTGGTTCGCAACAACATTGTATCTCATTATTTGGCAGCTAAATGCCTTCCCTATTTCTACTCCTTACTGGTGTCAGAAAATGTCCAGATGGGCATCCGTCTCTCTGGTCACAGCCAACAACAATACCAATTGTTGCATGAAAACAGCAGAGTGCGCAGTGATTGCATAAGAAATATATGAGAAAATGGATTTATTTGGAATGCACTGATAATCCTCCATAAAAAATACAGACATAAGTGAAAGAGGCAGCGCGGTAGCACAGAGGTTACCACTGCTGCCTCACATTGACAGGGACCCAGGTTCAATTCGCGGCTTGGGTGACTGTCTATGCATAGACTGCACATTCTCATTACATAGAATTATAGAATCCTGACAGGACAGAAGGGGACCATTCGACCCATCAAGTCTGCACCGACCACAACCTCATCCAAGCTCTATTCCTGCAACCCCACATATTTACCCTGATAATCCCCTGACACTAGAGTCAATTTATCATGGCCAATATGCATATTTTTGGACTTTGGGAGGAAACTCATGCTGACACAGTGAGAACATGGAAACTCCGCACAGACCCGAAGCTGGAGTTGAACCTGCGTTCCTGGCGCTCTGAGGCGGTAGTGCTAACCGTTGTGCCATCTTGCTGCTCTTTTTAATATCATTTTCATCAAATATTCTATGTAATTATGTAATTACATTCTATGTAATTCTATGTCTGCGTGGGCTTTCTTCGGGTGCTCCAGTTTTCTCCCACAATCCAAAGATGTGTGGGTTAGGTCGAATGGCCATGTTAAATTGTCCCTTAGTGTCAGCTGGACCAGCTAGGATAAATGCTTGAGGATACGGGATCAGGGTGGGGTTGTGTTTGGTGCAGATTTGATGGGCTGAATGGCCTTCTCCTGCACTGTATGATTCTATAATTTATATCACACCTTTCACAATCACCAGGCATCTCAAAGTGCTATTAAGTCATTAAAATATTGTAGCCACAGTTGTAATATGTAAAATACAACGTCCAGTTTGCAAACTACAGACAACAATGTAGTGATGATCACACAAATACTCTTTGGTGATGTTAATTGAAGGATAAATATTGGTCAGTGTGCAAGGAAACACTCTCCTGCACCCTTATATATATATCCGTACTGCGGGTCATTTACCGTCAGGGAGAGGATAGACTGTATCTCAATTTAGCATCTCATCAAAAAAGACGGTGTAACACCCCCTCAGAACCGCACTGCAGTATCAACCTTTGTTTTTTGTGTTCAGGTTCTGGATTTAGATTTGAATCCACTTTCTCATTTAGAATAATGGAGCCAAACTCGTATCTAACAACATTGTCTCGCTTATAAAGTTTAAAGCTTATTTATTAGTGCCGCAAGTACACTTACATTAACACTACAATGAAGTGACTGTGAAAATCCCCAAGTTACCACACTCTGGCACCTGTTCGGGTACACTTGAGGGAGTATTTAATATGGCCAATGCCCCTAACCAGCACGTCTCTCTGACTGTGGGAGGAAACCGGAGGACCCAGAGGAAACCCATGCAGACACAGGGAGAACATGCAGACTCCATACAAACAGTGGCCCAAGCCAAGAATCGAACCCAGGCCCCTGGCATTATGAAGCAGCAGCGCTGACACTGCCACCGTGTTAAAAACAGGCTGCTTTCATTATAAAGCCAATACTTATTCAACAGCCTGTGGCAGCACTGGCAGATTAACCAGAATGGGGAAGAGGGAAGTGTCTTTGCCTGGATTTATTCATATACCCAAAGACTAGGTGCGAAAAAAGCTGATTATTTGGCGAAGAGGCGTGATGTGATTCCTAATGCCTTGAGTTTCTGAGCTGACAACTGATACATAAAGCAGCAGCCAGGTATGAGAAGGTGTGAATCATCCCATCTCATCCTTTAGTTGAAGGGTAGTATTTATGAATATGTAAGAGTGGATTAGCTGCCAGCCTCTCAGTATCAGATTCTGTATGCGTGCAGGAATAAAAATTATCCTGATGCTTTGGTTGATAAAACTACTGCAGTTACTGAGCCACACAACGGAAGGTCCCAGGTTTGATCCCTGCTTTGTGGTGTATTTGCCGATTTTAGCGAGGCTATTGAGAACTCAGAATAGGCCCATCTCCCTTCTAAACAATGGAAAGGAAAAGTTGTCAAATAATCCTGTCTCTTTAAAAATTCTTCCATGGGAGTGTTGCTGGCAAGGCTAGAATTAGTTGCCCATTCCTAATTGCTTTTGAAAAGTTCCTTCCTGGACACAATCTGAAAATTTCCCCTGGATGTAGTTGGGATTAACCAATGTCACCATGTTGACATATCTGAGGTAGCCTGTTTAGGGTCTCCCTCAATGGAGGAAGTTACTATTCAATAATTAGGAGCAGAATTGGATCTGATCATTTGGAAAGCTGTGACTCTGTTCTTTCCCCTGATTCCCCCAAGCCCTCACAAAGCTAAATAGTGTGCTGACATTCTGCTAGCTCACTCCTGGAGATTGGATGTGGTTCCACTGTGATCCAAGCTGGGAATTGAGCCCGGGTCCCTGGCGCTGTGATGTCATGTAACAGTGATTGCAGAAGATTGGGAGAATTTTGGAGAGGATTTTTGGGTGTGACAGCAGAAATATTTTCATAACAGTTGCCCAGTTTCTAGAGTTGAAAGATCAAAGCGGTGTTTGCTTATTACATTATTACTAACTAAAAGTATGTAGCACAGTGATTAGCATTGCTGCCACACGGCGCCAGGGACCTGGGTTCGATTCCCAACTTGGGCCACTGTCTGTGTGGAGTTGCATGTTCTCTCTGTGTCTGCATGGGTTTCCTCCAGGTGCTCTGGTTTCCTGCCACTGAAAGACATGCTGGTTAGGTGCATAGGCCATGCTAAATTCTCCCTCAGTGTAGAACAAAGAACAAAGAAAATTACAGCACAAGAACAGGCTCTTCGTCCCTGCAAGCCAGCACCACCCATGCTGCCCAACTGAACTAAAATCCCCTACCCTTCCAGAGACCATATGCCTCTATTCCATCCTATTCGTGTATTTGTCCAGATGCCCCTTAAAATTTGCCATCGTATCTGCTTCCTCTTCCTCCCCTAGCAGCAAGTTCCAGGCACCCACCACCCTCAGTGTAAAAAATTTGCCTCCTACATCTCCTTTAAACCTTGCCTCTTGCATCTTAAACCTGTGCCCCCTAGTAATTGTACTCGAACAGGTGTGGTGACTATAGGATTTTAGCAGTAACTTCATTGCAATGTTAATGAAAGCGTACTTTTGACACTAGTAAATAAACTTTTAATAATATCATCATTAAATGATGATGTTTTCGGATGGTAAAGCAGGTTCAAGGGGCTGAATGGACTACTGCTCTTGATGTGTAAATTCATAGATGGATGTATGAATTCATGGGGCAGCGAAGGAAGGATTAACAGCTAAGTCATTTCTTGCTACTCCCAGGCACTTTACCAGACCCTGGAAGGTGTTGACAATGGGGTAATGTTGGTGTGAGCTGGAGGGTAACATGTGGAGGGAGTGGCGGTGCGAGAACCAGTCATTTATAAACTCTATTTTCTGTGTGACGGCTGATACTGCCTTGCATGGTTGTCAAGGAAACAACGTCAATATATTGTTGTTCTGGGTGAAGTGCCTGTCAGGACTGGTATTGGGATGCAGTGCATGTTTGCAGTGGTGGGTGTACTGTCTCTGTGAAACACAGACGGTGACAAAATTAGATGCTAATAGTTTAATTGTATTAAGTCTTTGCTGACAGCTTCGAGCAATGTGCATCGGGCCAGTGAATTGATATTGAGGCCATCCTTTCCAAAAAGGAAATGAAATCTGGAAAATTGCAATTAACCCTTCCCACGCAATCAACTGAGTTCACTCCTGCACTTCAGAATTTAACCCTTTGCTTATCATAACCGTATCACCCTTCAGATTTTGAAGTTCCAAATGGTTATGAAAGTCTTTGCTCCTTGATGTTTCCTTGCACGAGAGTGTTAGAAATTTTTTTCTGCTTCTAACATGGACGACAGATAATTCTGGACAGTACATCTAACCAAGCGACTAAGTCGATGGATTAGATTGATATTAAAAATTAAAGTGTGTAACTTGCTATCCATTAAGCATTATATTTTCCTCATCAATGAGGTCCCTTTATAACCTGCGGATATTCAGTATCTCGGTTTTTCCATTAGTAATAGTTGGGTTGCCAACTCTCTAAGATTGGTCAGAAGTCTCCAGGATTTGATTTGATTTGATTTGATTTATTATTATCACATGTATTAGTATACAGTGAAAAGAATTATTTCTTGCATGCTCTACAGACAAAACATACTGTTCGTAGAAAAGGAAAGGAAAGGGTGCAGAATGTAACGTTACATCGCTAGGGTGTAGAGAAAGATCAACTTAATATGAGGTAGGTCCATTCAAAAGGCAGCAGGAAAGAAGCTATTCTTGAGTCGGTTGATTCGTGTCCTCAGACTTTTGTATCTTTTCATGACAAAGAAGGTGAAAGAGAGAATATCCGGAGTGCATGGGATCCTTGATTGTGCTGCTTTTTTCCAAGGCAGCAGGAAGTGTAGACAGAGTCAATGGATGGGAGACTTGTTTGTGTAATGGACTGAGCTTCGTTCATGACCATTTGTAGTTTCTTGCAGTCTTGGGTAAAGCAGGAACATACCAAGACGAGATACAACTAGAAAGAATGCTTTCAATGGTGCATCTGTAAAAGTTGGGAGAGTAGAAATTGAAGATTCCATTTCGAAACTTTGAGCAAGACCTTAAGAGTACAAGCACGGTGGCACAGTGATTAGCACTGCTGTCTCACAGCGCCAGTTCAGTTCCCAGCTTGGGTCACTGTCTGTGTGGAGTTTGCACATTCTCCCCATGTCTGCGTGGGTTTCCTCCGGTTGTCCAGTTTCCTACCACAGTCTAAAGATGTGCAGGTTAGGTGGATTGGCCGTACTAAATTGTCCCTTAGTATCAGGGGGATTAGCAGGGTAAATATGTGAGGTTATGGGAATAGGGCCTGGGTAGGATTGTACTTGGTACAGACTCAATGGATGGAGTGGCCTCCTTCTGCACTGCAGGATTCAGTGTTTCCATAAAAACCCATTTGGACAATCAGTTGTGTGTTTAATCGATTGGATTTCCGCACTTCTATTTATTACTTGCAAAATATTGGAGATGGTAAAAATCTCCAATGTTTGACCAACAGTCAGGAATGACCCATTTAGCTAACAAGGAACACCTGCTGAGAAAAGGTGATTCAATGTTGGGTGAGGAGAGCAGTTAGCAGCATGAGGTTCTGTGATAAAACCCAAAGGATTTTCAACCAATCCCTAAGTAGAAAAGAAGGGCGACACATTGGCATAGTGGTTGGTACTGCTGATTCACAGCACCAGGGTCCTGGGTTTGAATCTTGGCTTGGGTCACTGTGCAGAGTCTGCACATTCTTCTCGTGTCTGCATGGGTTTCCTTTGGGTGCTCCAGTTTCCTCCCACAGTCCAAAGATGTGGGGGTTAGGTGGTGATGCGAAATTGACTCTCAGTGTCAGGGGGACTAGCTAGAGTAAATGCATAAGGTTATAGGGATAGGGTCTGCGTTGGATTGTGGTTAGTGCAGACTCAATCGGCTAGAAGGCCTCCTTCTCTACTGTAGAGATTCTATGAAGTTAGCAAGTTGGGACAGGTCCGTGACAAAAGAGGTGGGATTTTGGGACAAGGTTGAGGTGAACATGATTGGTGGCTGCTAATAAGGATAACAGAAGTAAAGAATGCTGCATTAAAATTAATGATGTGGAAGTGTCAGCTTTGGACTGGAGTGGACACAATAAGAAGTGACCAGGTTAAAGTCCAATAGATTTATTTGGTAGTGCTAGCTTTCGGAGTGCTGCTAACCTGATAAAGGAGCAGTGCTCCGAACACTTGTGCTACCAAATTAACCTGTTGGAGTTGGAGTTAAAATAAATTGCAATAACTTAATCACAGTGATGACTTGTATAACTAGAACTGGCATCCTTTCAAATGTGTTTCCCTAGTGTCGCTTGTGAGTGATGTATTGTATGAGTGCGTTGATTTACCTGGGAGATAGGGACACTTTAAAATAACCCAGCAGCAAAATCTTTTTACTGAAAAGGAATGGATTAGTCTCTTTCACTCTATTGCTTTGGAAATTACTTAAGACAAGATAATGCTACAATAACACAGACACAAAGACTGGTTACAGATGAAGATAAAACAATACTTAAAAAAATCACATCAGTTCAGGCTCTATATTAAGTACAGACCTGGTAGTTTGAATTTGAGATGAATTTTGAGATCGTAGGATTGTTTCTGCAGCTGCGATGGCTTCCAGGGTTGAATGGCCAGAATTTGCTTTCAGAGGTGAGCAGAGTTGATGGAATCAGATTTACAGGGAGAAAATTCTTTCTTCTGGGTCTGTAGGTGTGGCACCTTTTTTTACCTGGTTGCTTTGCAACACACCAGCTTTCTTTGTCTCTCCCTGTTCCAGCCCTTGTCTGCTTCTCTGAAGATGTTTCAAAATGGTTCTCACTTCTGGTCTTGCGTTGTTCAGGATATTTTACATTGCAGTCCCCGAAGGTTAATTTCAGTCACTTGACTGCAGGGTTAACATTTTTGCATTCCGAGCAGCATGTTATTATAGTGTTTGACAATTGTCATTCACTCTTTACTCTGCTTTAACTGAAGCTCAAGTATCCTTCTTTGATCAACATAGAGCTCTGGAGACTAACAGTCCAGTGATCCCAGTCTCCTTAATTGATATTTTATCCTTTATCAGTGAGATATTTCGATTTCACAGGTAGCTGCGAATTTTCCTTCTTTAGTTCCATGTTTAACTAAACATTTAACAAAACGGGAATAAACTCCATTGTACACAGCGCCAGAGTAACACACTTGTGACCGTTTCCACAAAATATGGGATGAGGTTGTCTGGCCTCCCAGCTGCATGTTTCCCGCCAGTGGGAGGTGGTGTGTTGTTTGCTAGCGTGGATTCTCCGCTCCCATTGCTGTCAATGGAAATTCCCATTGATGTCACCCTACATCAGCAGAAAACCCGCAAGTGGGGATGCACTGACTGTGAGACTGGAAAATCCCGTTGGTGTGAATGACCGGAGAATTCCAGCCATGATCTTGCAGAACCCAATATCCAAAATCCTCAAGCTTGTATCATGTCATGAAGTCATTGAGGTTTACAGCATGGAAACAGACCCTTCAGCCCAACTTGTCCATTCTGTCCAGTTTTTAACTAGCGAAATAATCCCAATTACCCACGTTTGGTCCATATCCCTCTATACCAATCTTATCCATGTAACTGTCTAAATATTTTTTTATTATTATTTTATAGATAAATATAAATAATATATTTTATATATTTTAAGATCACCACTAATCCTCCTATGCTGCAGGGAAAAAAGTCCAGTTTCTCCTTATAACTCAAACCATCCAGTCCCAGTAGCATCCTAGTAAATATTTTCTGCACTCTTTCTAGTTTAATAATGTCCTTTTTATAATAGGATGACCAGAACTGTACAGAGTATTCCAAGTGAGGCCTCACCAATACCTTGTACAACTTCAACAAGATGTCCCAATTCCTGTATTCAATATTCTGACCAATGAAACTAAGCATGCTGAATGCCTTCTTCACTGCTCTGTGCAACAATACAGTTAAATAAAACCTTAATCTATTTTTGACAGCACCTGTGGAGAGAAAATGGAGACAACATTTCAAGTCTGGATGACCCTTGAGAAGGGTGACCCTTGACTGTTCTCATCCAAACTCGAAACTTGGCTTTATTCGCTCTCTACAGATGCTGTCAGTCCAGCAAAGATTTTCCAGTATTTTCTGTTTTTGTTTCAGATTCCAGTGTTCGCAGTACTTTGCTTTTATCTGAATTTACTTCTCCCGTTCTGGAAGGATTTACACTAATCCCTCCACCCTCTGTTTAATTTTCTTCACCTGAATGATTTTCTGCATCATTGAAAAATGAACACATTTTGCATTTCCCTAGAGCTGCTTTCTTCTGTTTTGACTGTGGGCAAACAATATTGAAGAGTTTCTATTGGCTTAAAATAGAATCTTAGATGCAATTGTCCAACCAATCGATATCCTAGAGTGTTAAAAAAAAACTGGCTTTTCTTTGGAGATTCCACCAAATTCACCCTAACCATCGAAAAATGCATGAAATTACACAAAGGCTGCTGTGAAACAGTATGCAAACATCATTATAACTGTAAACATTGCAGCCAGTTATGCATTTAGCTGTGGGCCATCAGCAGCAGCAGAATTGTGCTCAGCCACAATCTCTACCTCTGAGTTCAGCATATCTGCCACTCCACCATTACCACCAATACAGGGGATCACTCCTGGTCAATGAAGGGTGAGGAGGGCTTGCCAGGAGCAGCAGCAAGCATATCTATAAAATGAGGTGCCAACCTGGTGAAGCTACAACACAGGAGTCCTTGCACCGACCCAAGAGCATTCAACCAAAAATTCAAATCACAAACTTAAACATTCTGTATGAGTTTTGAATAAAGAAACAAGAAAATTACAGCACAGGCACAGGCCCTTCAGCCCTCCAAGACTGCATTGACCACGCTGCCCATCTGAACTAAAACCCTCTACCTGCTGGCCTCCTTATCCTCCTAATAATAAAAACTTTACCTTTAGATAGTTACATGAGTAAAATAAGGATAGATGGACATGGGCCAACATGAGCAATTGGGATTAGTTGAGTGGTTTAAAAAATGGGTGGCATGGATAAGTTGAGCCAAAGGGCTTATTTCCATGCTGTAAATCTCTATGCCTCTATGACTCTATTCCCATCCTATTCATGTATTTGTCAAAACACCCCTTAAAAGTCATTATCGTATCCGCTTCCACTACCTTCCCCGGCAATGAGTTCCAAGCACCCACCACCCTCTGTGTAAAAAACTTGCCTCATACATTTCCTTTAAACCTATGCGCGTTAGTAATTGACTCTTCCACCCTGGGAAAAAGTTTCTCAACTATCCACTCTGTCCAAGCCCCTCATAATCTTGTAGATTTCTATCAGGTCACACCTCAACCTTTGTCGTTCCAGTGAGAACAAACCAAGTTTCTCCAACCTCTCCTCATAGGTAATGCCCTCCATGCCAGGCAACATTCTGGTAAATCTTTTCGTACCCTCTCCAAAGCCCGCTACATCCTTCTGGTAGTGTGGAATATAGAATTGAACACTATATTCCAAGTACCTTGTTCCTGAGCTGTGATACAAGTTTAACAAAGTTAAGAATTGCCCTTTTACACTGTTACAACATTCAGTTGTGTTGGTAGCAAATTAATCTTGAATGAATTAATTGATAAAATATTGCCTAGGAATGGTGGGGTGTAGGTAACGGCTTGTGATAACCAATAGCCTAGTTGGAACCTATTGGAGAAAGTTTTGTATAATCACAGCCAATAAACAAGACAACTTGTGCCACTTCTGATTTATTTATTAACTATGTGCAGATTGGTACAGATGTGTGGTAGCTTTGCTTCCTGGAACTTGAGGCAAGGCCATCCAGCAGTGTGCTGTTATATCCGGAATTCAGTTATCATTAGCACTCCTTGTTATTACCCATTGATCATCCACTTAAAGAGAAGTGCAATTTAATGTTGCAGCATCCCTTGTGTTAAATAAATGAATTGGATATAGGATGGGATTTACAGCAAGACTCACAACAGTCTATTTTATAGCAAAGAGAATCTACTTAAATAGCACACTGCAGCACAGTCTACAGAATCTAGTTAACAATTACTGCAAGGATAATTCATGACCAAATCTAAAGCCAAGGCTCCCAATAAAAGCATGGTAATTTCTTCAGAAATTACAGAGAACAATAAATACAAGTTTAGAGTGTAAAATTAATCACAACCCCAAAGCAAGATGGAGTCCAGAAGTGAATTATCCAATTATCTCCATTCTGCCTGAGGTGAATGGTGTCATTCTGTACAACATTTTCAATCCCCCTTTTCAATCATTTCCATTCTCATTTTAAGGTTAGGTGGATTGGCCATACTAAATTTTCTCTTAGTGTCCAAAAATGAATAGCTTAGGTGGATATGCTATGCTGAATTGCCCCCTTAGTGTCAAAGATTGTAAGTTAGATGGATTGGCCATGCTGAAATGCCCCTTAGTTTCCAAAGATGAGTAGGTTAGGTGGACTGGCCATGTTAAATTGCCCCTTAGTGTCCAAAAATGTGTAAGTTAAGTAGATTGGACATGGGAAATGTGAGGGGTTGCAGGGATAGAGTGTGGATGGGGAGGAGGGGGCCCTGTGATGGTAGTGGAACTGGGTAAAGTGCTCTTTCGGCAAATTGATGCAGATTCAATGGGCCAAATGATGTCTTTCTGCATTGTATGGATTCTAAAGCTGTTAATTGATGATTTTACAGCAAAATGTTAGCAACTTCCCGGGAGTCCATTCCATATCCCTATTGTCCCTTTCTTTTAACAAAGCTGCACTCAAAGGATACCTTTCAACCATTTTTCTATTCAGTAAATTTTTGTATTGATTAAACACTGGGGGAGTTGAATTTGATTTGATTTGATCTGGTTTATTATTGGCACATATATTAGTATACAGTGAAAAGTGTTGTTTCTTGCGCACTATACAGACAGAGCATACCGTTCATGGAGAAGGAAAGGAAACAGTGCAGAATGTAGAGTTACAGTCATAGCTAAGGTGTACAGAAAGATCAACTTAATGCAAGGTAACTCCATTCAAAAGTCTGGTAGCAGCAGAGAAGAAACTGTTCTTCAGTGGGTTGGTGTGTGACCTCAGAATTTTGTATCTTTTTCCTGAAGGAAGAAGATGGAAGAGAGAATGTCTGGGGTGCGTGGCATTCTTAATTATGCTTTGCCAAAGCAGCGGAAAGTGTAGACAGAGTCAGTGGGTGGAAGGTTGGTTTGTGTGATGGACTGGGCTACATTCACAACCTTTGTAGTTCCTTACTGTCTTGGGCAGGGCAGGAGCTATACCAAGTGATGGACTGGGCTTCATCCAGTGAATGTTGTTTCAGCCCCTCAGTACCTGATCAGACACGTCTGAACCAGGTACAGCACAATTATATACTCTTCCCAATTATACTCTTAAATCCCCATCTCCAAAAAGCTCTCTTATTGTCCCAGTGTGAGGTTTTCTGTTCCATTTAACTCAACAATGATTGAGACAGCCCTGGGTAGGATTTTCCAGTCCCACCCATCACTGCTATCATCCAGTCTTGTTGGTAGTTAGTGCGTTTCTGGCTGGGCTGTCGAATTGCCCGTAGTGGGCCCTCCGTGACATTGACAGAAAGTTCCAATGTCTCTTGCTCACACTCATTCTCCTTAATACCAATTCTTTGACCAAGTTTTCAGTCATCTGCTGAATATCTTCTCATATGTTGAAATTTGATTTGATTTGATTTATTATTATCACATGTATTGGTATACAGTGAAAAATATTGCTTCTTGTACAGACAAAGCATACAGTTCACAGAGAAGGAAATGAGAGAGTGCAGAATGTAGTGTTACAGTCATAGCTGGAGTGTAGAGAAAGATCAACTTAATGCAAGGTAAGTCCATTCAGAACTCTGATGGCAGCAGGGAAGAAGCTGTTTGTGAGTGGATTGGTATGTGACCTCAGACTTTTGCATCTTTTTCCTGACGGAAGAAGGTGGACGAGAGAATGCCTGGAATGCATGGGGTCCTTGATTATGCTGACTGCTTTTCTGAGGCAGTGGGAAGTGTAGACGGAGTCACTGGATGGGAAGCTTTTATAGTTCCTGGCACTGGTACTAGTGTCCTAGTACTAGGGGAATTCACTTAAGGTGAGAGGGGAAAGTTCTAAGAAGATCTGAGGGGCAGGTTTTATTTATACAGAGTGATAGGTATCTGGAATGTGCTGCCAGGGGTGGTGCTGGTTGAGGCAGATACAATAGGGGCATTTAAGGGGCTTTTAGACAACTGAATATGCGAGAATTAATGGGATAGGGACCAAGGGCAGGCAGAAGGGATTAGTTTAATTTGGCATTATGGTTGGCACAATATTGTGGGGCAAAGAGCCTGTTCCTGTGCTTCGCTGTTCTATGTTCTATGTCTCAACTACAAATTTTCATTGATAGTAGTCCTGTGACACACCGGGTGTCATTTTAGTGCATTAAAGGTCGCTCTAAATCAAAATTATTGTTATTTTAGATTAGGATTGGTCCCCCCATCCCATTCTCCCTCTCCACTAGGACATATACATGAATAGTTGATTTGACTTGATTTATTATTGTCACATGCATTGGTATACAGTGAAAAATATTGTTTTTGGCACACTGTACAGACAAAGCATACCATTCATAGAGAAGAAAAGAAAAAAGTGTAGATTGTAGTGTTATAGCTAGGATGTAGAGAAAGATCAACTTAATGTAAGGAGAGTCCATTCAAAAGTCTGATGGCAACAGGGAAGAAGCTGTTCTTGAGTCGGTTGGTATGTGACCTCAGACTTTTGTATCTTTTTCCTGATGGAAGAGAAAATGTCCGTGGTGCAGGATGATTATGCTGGCTGCTTTTCCGAGGCAGAGGGAAGTGTAGGCAGAATCAATGGATAGGAAGTTGGTTTGTCACCAACTGGATAAGGTATCAGTATTAGTGAGTGTGCATCTGTGCCTCAGGAAGAAGTCAGTGCGAAGGGAGCGAAGGGAATAGAAATTGGAGAGTAAAGAAAACATTTCAATTCAAAGCGTCCCCTGCTGTGTTAAAGGAAGCTGGTGATAGTGTAAATATTCCTCTGAGGTGTTGCTGCAAAATGGTCTTGTCTTCGCTTAATAAAAAATGGAACTCCAGTATATCACCCTTTTATATTAACCATACCCCACACTCCTTCCTGGATAAATATTACCTACACAACCAGAATCATCTTAAAAGGCTTGAAGATTTTATTTGGTCTTACGGGGTCTTACAGGTCTTGTGTGACGAATGTTGCTGGATGGCAAAGGAATGTCTTCTTGTTGTGTTCTGCCGTCTGTCATTAAGATGGTTAAATGTGAACAATTTTCTTGGGGGACTGGATGTGCAATTAATATAAAATCACCAACCCAAAATACAGCAGAGGCTAGAAATCTGAAATAAAATAGAAAGCGCTGGAAATACTCAGCAGGTCAGGAGAGAGAAACGAGGTTAATGGCCCAGATCTTTCAGCCCTGCCAGCGACACGGGGAAATTTGGACAGCGTGCCCACCACTGGCAGAACTGAAAAATCCTGCCCAGCCTTTCATCAGAATAGTGGTCCAATGGAAGGTCATTGAATGATAGTGCAGAAGGAAGCCATTTGGCCCATTGACTCTGCACTGACAACAATCCCACTCAGGCCCTATCTCCTTAAGCAAATGTTTTTACCGTGATAGTCCCCTGACACTAAGGGTCAATTTAGCACGATCAAGCTGCCTAACTCACACTGTGAGAGGAAACCGGAACACACGGAGGAAACCCACACAGACACGGGGAGAACATGCAAACTCCACACACACAGACGTCAAAGCTGGGAATCGAACTCAGCTCCCTGGCACTGTGAGACAACAGTGCTATCCTGTGTACCACCATGCCACCCTCCTGAGCTGGAACGTTAATAGATTTCCACAAAGGCAGTTAATAAAAGTGACAGAGCGAAGTAAACTGGTCAAAGTCCATCACCACCAGAAGCTTCGGCTGAAATTCATGCAAAACTTCAAGATGAGCCAACCTCTGCTGACTCCACGATGCCTGGTCAGGAATTTAAAGAGATCAGATTTGGAAGTTAGGTTCCACCAACTAGGAAAGGTACCTGGCACTGCTCTTGGAACACAGCGATCAGTTTCTAAAATAAATGTATCTCCGGCACTCTCTGAGCTGTTAATCCTATTTATCTTCACTGCTTTCCAGAGCAGTCTGCTCCATCTCACTGATTTATCTCTTTTCTATTGCCATGTAAGGGGGTCAGTCTGTGATTTCAGGCTGAGTTCAGACCAGACCCAGGACTTGATTGGACTGTGGAATCACAACGAGTTCTGAGGTCAACTTTAGTGCGAGTACGTAGAAACCCTTTCTAGTTACACTATTGCATCTCAATAAGAAGTCTCACAACACCAGGTTAAAAACCAACAGGGGTTTATTTTGGTATCAGGAACTTTCAGAGCCCTGAGAAGGAGCCCTGCTCTTTCATCAGGTGATGCTGTTCCTCATCTGAGGAAGGAGCAGTGCTCTGAAAGCTTGTGATTCAAAATAAACCTGTTGGACTTTAACCTGGTGTTGTGGGATTTCAATCCAGTCCAATGCCGGCACCTTCTTCTGTTGCATCTCAAGCCACTGAATAGGGAAAATGCAGCCTTGGAGTTCAGTTTGCAGGTTAGAATTTTGTGAAAAGATCATTTTAACAATATTTATTAGTGTCACAAGTAGGCTTACATTAACACTGCAATGAAGTTACTGTGAAAACCCCCTATCCGGCACCTGTTCAGATACACTGAGGGGAATTTAATATAGCCAATGCACCGAACCAGCACACCTAGGAGGAAACCAGAGCACCCGGAGGAAACCCACGCAGACATGGGGAGAACATGCAGACAGTGAGTCAAGCCGGGAATCGAGCCCTGGTGCTGTGAGACAGCAGTGCTCAGCACTGGGCCACTGTACCACCCTCAGAATTTTTGAGCCTGTAATTAGACCTGGCACAGCCTCGTGCTTAATCCCTTCCTTATCCTCGATGGGTGACAGTCACCATTCATCCCCACTCTCACAGAACAAAGACATGTTACACTGGCAATTTTCTTCAGCTTTCTTTTGTATGATTTTTGACAGGTTTATTGGTCTCAGAGCTGCAGATGGAGGCCTGTAAAATAAAGGCTTCAAGCCTACTCTTGCTTTTATTCGCTCGTAAAGTGTTTTATATCTGTCCTGTTGCATTGGGCCAAGTGCTGTGGGGAACGTGGAAATTTCCACAGCTACTGGGGCTAGGAAACGCCACGATCAAGGATGAACAATGTGGCAGTTTTGAGTGTCTGCCCAGGACAGAATAAGGTGGAAACGCAACCATTTTCTTTTCGCTCCTGTCATCCCATTCCCCTGAGCGCAGGAAGAGAAATAATCTGCCAACGTTGACTGTATCCACTGATTCACAGAGATTGCACCTTGTAAGAAACACCGTAAGCCTGCTGTACATTAGACAATAGTCTAGAATCAGTTACCAGCCCAGGAAAGAGAGGGAGAACATTGAATTGGGATTGTCAGACAAAGAAACTAGATGCCTGTGTAATAAAGCAAGTGCTTGACAGGTAAGAGAAAAGTTTGTGATATAACTCATGGTATGATATGGCCCATTAACATTCAAATACACCTGCAAAGATCGAGAGTTATGGCTCCTGTGAAATAATTGATCCCTTTCAGAGCGAGCCCCCCATTTACACAGCAAGACTCCACGCTTGCTTGTGTTCCCCTGCACGGGGAGTTCCTGAGCGGCAGTGAATCGACAGATATTCACTCAGCCTTTTCCCTCCAACAACAGCATCCCGTTTGTCCGGAGATGTAACAGGCTGTCAGAAGGCTCCTGTACTGTTGAGATGCAGAGGCAGCACAGAGAGGTACTTCATCAAAGTATGGGAGATGTTTATTGCAGACTGCACTGCTGACAGCACCTTTGCACAACATTTCACTGAGAATGGGAGGAGATGGGTTTATATCTGGTTGATTTGTTGCTGTTGTTGTGGGGCTGTGCTCTCTTCTCTGTAGAATTCTATCAACTCATATTTCAAGGGTCACTATTCCGTCTGGGGTTGGCTAACAAGATGAAGCAAAAGCACATCAGCCGTCACTATCAGGCAGACTCTGGATTAACGAATGTTAACCGTGTTTTGACTTGCTCAATTTTGATTTTAACTCAGGGGCCCAATTCTTGCCCTTGAGCAGGTAACAGTGAGCTGATCTCCTGGACGTTGGCAGTTTGGATCCAAACACACAGCACTGTTAGGGAGGGCCTTCCAAAGTTTTGACCCAGTCCGATAAAGAAATGGAGGTATATATCTAAGTAGGCACACATTAATACTACAATTTTTTGATTTTATTTAATCCGATTTATTACTGTCACTTGTATTAGAATACAGTGAAAAGTATTGTTTCTTGCACGTTATTCAAACAAAGCATACCATTCATAGAGTAGGAAACAAGAGAGAGAGAACATGTAATGTTACAATTGTAGAAAAAGATCAACTTAATACGATGAAGTTACTGTGAAAATCCCCTAGTTGCCACATTCTGGTGCCTGTTCGAGTACACTGAGGGAGAATTTAGCATGGTCAATGCATGTGACCAGCACATCTTTCAGACTGTGGGAGGAAACTGGAGCTCTGAAAGGAATTGGATCAATTGTTCCACAAGTGTGAATGAGCCGTAGCTCTCAATCTCTGCAAATTCAAGAGGAACCTGGAGGTGGCAGTGTTCCCTGCGTTTGCCCTTCTCGTCCTTCCCCAATGCCTGCTCCCCTTGTCCTTCTAGTTGGTAACATGCCTTTTTGACTAAGCTTTTGGTCATCTAACCCTCTCAATTTTACGATACTAAAGGTGCTATACGAATGTAAACTGTTGTTGTGGCAGTGGCTGTGTAGCTGAAGCTGCCTTGCTGACTTGCTGCAGTGTCTCCAACTCTTCAGAGTACGGTTCCATCCACAAGTCTCCTTGGTTGTGTGAGTGGAAGGCAACCAACTTTGTATCTGACTGAAGTGGTCACACATACAAAGTGGGCACAGATTGGACTGCCAACTCTGATTGGATGACCTTCCACATCTGCCCCATTAAACAGGGCAATCGGTTCTGAAGACCAGTGACCTTGTGAAGACTTGGTTGTTATCAGCAGAGCAGACATTTGTTGTCAGACTCCAGAAAAGACAGAAGGATAGAACCAGAGCCAAACTTTACACATTTCTGTATGGGCGGCACAGTGGCACAGTGCGACTGCCTCACAGCACCAGGGAACAGGGTTCGATTCTGGTCTTAGGTCACTGTGTGGGTTCTTCTGGGTGCTCCATTTCCTCTCACAGTCCAAAGATGTACAGGTTAGGTGGATTGACCATGCTAAATTACCCCTTTGTGTCAAGGGTAAATACTTGCAGTTGCAGAGACAGAGTCTGGATGGGATAGTTGTCAATGCAGACTCATTGGGCTGAATGGCCTCCAACTGCACTTTAGTGATTCTATGATACTTATTTACAGAGTTATACATTACAAGCAGACACCTCCTCGTCCAATTTCAGTTTGTGTTTATAGATAGGAGCTCATGTGAACCCTCAGTTATTACCCACCATCTGCGAACAATTAAACACAACTAAAATATGCAATAAACAAAATATGGGATGTTTACAGTTTGTTGATTAAGCCAAAGTGAAGACTTTTAAAAAATTTATTTAAGAAGACATAGGGCTCTGACAGAGCGGCAGAGCACAGCTTTTAGTGGGCTGGAAGCAGATGGGGTTACAATTGTGACCTTCCTTTGAATCACCACGTTAATAATTAATCCACACCATGCAATGTAAAAATAGCCGACTTTTTACATATAGTTTAGCGATTTCCATATGGCAAGCTAGAATCCAGCTGTGTAGTGAGTTGTCACTGGCTGACCTTCCAAACTGTAAGCTTCTGATCCTGACTGTGGAGTGCGTTGAGCAAGACCCTTCCTCTACTCCATGAAGCTGAGTTCACCCTTACCCAGCAGCTGACTATCTACCTCACACCAAGACCTGTTCACCCATCGCCATGGTACACAGACCCGGCATTGGCTCCTAGTTCACTCACTCACTAGTAGTTATAGCCATGATCGAATGGCAGACCAGATTCGATGGGCTGAATGGCCTAATTCTACTTCCATATCTTATGGTTTTTCAGCTTGGAATTCAGTCGCCATCTAAACGATTTGGAGCTGACATCCAGAGAATATCCTCATCCTCATTGTCCAATCCTTCCATGACTTCATTTCCTCTCTGTCTCTATTACCCTCCTCCAGCCCCACCACAGAGGCAGCACAGCGACACAGCTTTTAGCACCGCTGCCTCGCAGCACCAGGGACCCGGGTTCGACTCCGGGTCTTGGGTCACTGTCTATGCAGAGTCTGCACATTCTCCCCGTGTCTGCGTGGGTTTCCTCCGGGTGCTCCGGTTTCCTCCTACAGTCCAAAAGACATGCTAATTAGGTGCATTGGCCATGATAAATTCTCCCTCGTTGTATCCAAACAGAGGCCAGAGTGTGGTGACTAGGAGATTTCCACAGTAACTTCATTGCAGTGTTAATTGACTAATAAATTCTCTGAGATGTCTGTGTTATTTTGCCCACCAGGCCATGATTTTAAACTCCGGAATCCCCTCCCTAAACCTTTTTGCCTCCCTCCTTCCTTAAGGTGCTCCATAAATGCCGTCGCATCCAGCCAGCGTTTGTAGTTCCTAACGTGTCTTGGTGTCAAATTTTGGTTCGATGATTGCTCCTGTGAAGCAGCTTGGCGGCATCTTTCATTCACTTCACGGGGCCATGTAAGTGCAGGTTGTTGTTGCAGGAGAAATAGCCCCACAAAAGCCTGGGGCGCATTTGGGTTAAAAAAAAGATTCTGGTGTGTGACTGTTGCTGCCTTTGATGAAAACTCAACTGCGCGCTCAATGCCTGCCCTCTCCGAGCGGGATAAATATACACGGAGAGGAAGCTGATGCAAGCTGCAACAGATCAAAAACACTTGCAACACCAGCCCTTGTCCTTTGCCTGTCTTACAACCTGTCTTTTCTCTTCATTCCCCCCTCCCCATCCCCCGCCACTGCCGGCTGACCTTGTCCAAGGTCATAGCTGACCGATTGGAGGAAGGCTGGGCTATTTTTTTTCTTTTTAAAAAAATGTGGTTGAACATAATAGGGAAGGGCTGAAAAAAACATCAGCAACAACTCCCCTGTGGTAGGTGAATAATGAGGCTTTCTCAGGCAGATTAGCTGTGATGCCAGGCTTGCTGGTGTCTCACAGTGTCCCAGGCAGACTATTATTCTGCGCACATACTCTCTCGGCAGAAGCAGCACCGTCACAGAGAAGCATGTGGCACTTAATGACTTTTATGCTTGGTAGCTGATTACTTGCTCTGATGTACAAGCCACATCAGAGTGGCTCTTAGACTCTACTGAGATGAAGGGATGCCTGAAGGTAGATTTTGTGCTGGGGTGGGGCTTTTGTTTCCCTCTTTGCTCGGATTGATTGGGATGGAAATTGTTTTAATGCAACTGCCTCCCTCAAGGCAAGGGGCACTCCTCTCTTAATAAAAGCAAATTACTGCGGATGCTGAAATGCTGGAAAATCTCAGCAGGTCTGGCAGCATCTATAAGGAGAGAAAGGGGTCTTTCGAGTCCAAATGACCCTTTGTCGAAGCTAAAAGACAGAGAAAGTGGGAGATATTTATACCATAGTTTAAGTTTATTTATTTATTTGTCACAAGTAAGGTTTACATTAACACTGCAATGAAGTTACTGTGAAATTCCTCTGGTCGCCACGCTCCGGCGCCTGTTCGGGTCAATGCACCCGAACCAGTACGTCTTTCGGAATGTGGGAGGAAATCGGAGCACCCAGAGGAGACTCACGCATGCACAGGGAGAACGTGCAAACTCCACATAGACAGTGAGCCAAACTGCCTGAGATTAGTGGGGGTGGAGGAAAGAGGGGCCTGTGATGTGTCTGGGTAGCAGGGGAGTTGGGGGATAAAGGGGTCAGTTATGTTGTGGGAATGAGACAGTGTTTATATGGGCCCGGGGGAGACATTATCCAGCCCCGAAGGGATGTGGCAGGGGAACAGCTTTCTATCTTTTTTCTGCACATGCGCAGTTGGAAACTCCGATGGAAGCTGCAGGGTTTCAGGCGTGATAAGCCTCACCCATAGGCTTGTGCAGCGCGATTCAGAATTGCTGCAGTTTTTTCAGGCAGAGTGCGTATGGGGGCACCTGAGAACAGATCTAAAAGTCAGATCTGAAACACTTCCAGTTTCAAGTCTGCCCAGCACTTAGAATCAAAATGATGAACTAGGGCCCATTGAGTCAATCGTGAAGATGTGGGAGAGTTATACGTTAAAAGAACCAAATTTAGAAAATGAAGCCAGAGGGTAGGACTTTACAGCCCCACTCGTTGGTGGGATTATCCAGTCACATCGAAGTCAATAGGAATTCAAATTGAGCGCCACATCTGCTGCAGGAAAACCCACCACAACAGGACCAGAAAGTCTTGGTGAGAATCTTTAAAGAGTTAAAATACTGGGTGGGATTTTCCAGTCTTTCCTGTCAGTGGGATCTTCCAGTCCTGCTGAAGGTGTCGTGTTCCCCTCCCACAAACTGCCATCCCTCCCCCTCCCGCCCACTATGGCAGGTTCTTCAACATCCAAACAGATGAGCCATGTAAAATGCAATAGACATTGAAGAGTTCATTAGATCTCATTGATGGCCAATAGTGAGCCGTCTCCATTGCAGGAAAACATGCCATGGTGGGTCTGGAAAGTATGCCAATAACACAGCTGGAAACACACTGTAACATGGTTGGAAAACACACCACTGTGGGGCCAGAAAACATGTGGGGCAGGAACGCACGCTGCAATGGGGCTGGAAAACACATCATGACGGGGCTGGAAAACACACGACAGCAGGGCTGGAAACACAGGATCTCTCCCATTTTCCTGTGTAAAATTAAAGTATTATAAGATATTAAGATACTAAACACAGTCCCCAAAACGTTTAGATCCATTATAATATTTGAACGCCAGTTTCCGTTGATATTTAGCGGCGCATCTGTCAATATTGAGAAAGGACTGAGAGGAGATACAGTGAAATTGAAATCAAACAGATGGTTTTCTTCCATCTCAGCACTGAAAGCGAAGGAAATTGGAGAGCTGGGTGACTGAGATGGCGGCCTTTCAAGAAAAGGACATGGATTTACACTGAGCACTCCTCAAACAAAACCAGAGATTGGGAAAGATTTAACAATAACTTCTTCTAAAGGCAGCCAGATAAATGTTTGATGAGAAGTGGAGATGTGCCAAGGGCTAGACACAAGTTGGGTTGCTCCAAATCAGGAACAATGTTACAGAGAAAGAGAACAGTTGCTGGGAAACAGCAAGCCAGAGTTTAGGAGTGTGGATGTAAATGTGAATGAATTCCTGCTGGTTTTGCTCAATAATACTTAGAGAACAGGGAACATTGACAGAGAACAGATGAAGCACATGAGGGTGGAGGATGTGGTGCGATTGGTTGAGTGTGGTCTGAAAGCGGGTTAAGTTTTGTTTGAGAGAACAAGACAAACACCCATAAAATAAAACAAAAAGAAACTAATGCAAACTGGAAACACTACATTGAGAATTTGTAGTTAATTGCCACCAGCTTTGGAACAATGTGTGGGATTTTCCAGCCCCTACTGTTAACAGGATTTTCCAGTCCTGCCGATGTTAACAGGGATTTAAATGGATCCAGTATTTGCCACGACGGGGCTGGAATGTATCTGTAAATACCTCAGCATTTCTGCTTGGGTTACACTTCTCACTTTTGAAGTGCATTCAGAATGGGGAAATTAAATACTTGAGTTCACAGAGTAACTTCCATCAAAAATCCCCCGGGTGTAGGCTGTTCAACTCTTCAAGCCAGCGTCACCATTCAATGAGAACAAAGAAAATTACAGCACAGTAAGTTACACCTTTGGCCCTCCAAGCCTGCACTGATCATGCTGCGTGACTGATCTAAAACCCCCTATCCTTCCAGGAACCATATCCCCCCATTCCCATCCTATTCATATATTTGTCAAGACACCCCTTAAATGTCAATATCTAATCCACTTCCAGTACCTCCCCCAGCGACGAGTTCCAGGTACCCACCACCCTCTATGTAAAAAAACTTGCCTCGTACATCTCCTTTAAACCTTATCCCTCACACCTTAAACTTATGCCTCCTAGTAATTGACTCCTCCACCCTGGGAAAAAGCTGGCTAATCACTCTGTCCATGTCCCTCATAATCTTGTAGACTGATCTGGCTGTGATCTCAACTCCAATGTCCTGTCCACCTTCCCGTAACCTCCTTGTTGATCAGAAATCTGTCAACTCAGCCCTAAATAAATACAACGACTCAGATCTGGCTTTCCCTGCTTTCTGGGGAACAGGCTTCCACAGAGTAATGACCCTCCAAGAGAAAGAAAACCTCCTCTTTGTTTTCAAAGGTAGGCGTTTTATTATTAAACTATGTCCCTAAGTTCTAGTTTCTTTTGTCATATGAGGACACCAAAACTCTATGTGACTTCAAGATATCCCAAAGAGCTTCACAGCCAATGATGGAGTTTGAGTGTTGTATGGGGCGGCAGGGTGGCACAGTGATTAGCACTGCTACATCATAGTGCCAGGGACCTGGGTTCGATTCCCTGCTTGAGTCACTGTCTGGAGTTTGCTCGTTCTCCCAGGGACCTGGGTTTGATTCCCTGCTTGAGTCACTGTCTGGAGTTTGCTCGTTCTCCCAGGGACCTGGGTTCAATTCCCAGCTTAGGTCACTTTCTGGACTCTGCTCATTCTTCCTGTGGCTGCGTGGGTTTCCTCCCACAATCCGAAAGATTAGGTGCATTGACCATGCTAAATTCTTCTTCATTGTACCCGAACAGGTGCTGGACTGTGGCGACTAGGGGATTTTCACAGTAACTTCACTGCAGTGTTAATGTAAGCGTATGTACATTAATAACTGATAAATAAACTTAAAAACTTAAAATATGACAGCCAATTTGCACTCAGCAAATTCCCACAGTCAATGTGTGACAATAATGAACAGAAAATCTATTTTGGTGATAAATATTCACCAGGGAACCAGGCTGGAATAATGTCACAGCATATTTCACACCTTGAGCTTTTATTTGACTTATTCAAATGGCAGTTCCTCAAACAATGCCTGGCTCTTTCAGTGTGGAATTGGCATTCGGTCAACTATCTGAAGTGGGACTTGAACCTGTAACCTTCGGATTCCAAAATGCAATTGGAGCCATCTGAAAATGATTCGATGAAGAGAGGGTGGAAGAGCTTGAGTTTCTCAAAGTCTGGAAGGAAATGAGTTAGAATTGCAGACGGTGCACCAAATCAGGCAATCAATGGACTATGATAGGGGATAGGGTGCACTGGTATTCTTGGAATACAGTAAGAGATCTGACAACACCAGTTTTAAATCCAACCGATTTATTTGATAGTAAACTCGCAAGCTTTCGGCTCTATGGCCTTCATCAGGCGAATGAGGTGTTCTCGTCTGCAATAGCACACATATCAGCACAGACAGTTTACAGATTGGTGATTGGAATGCAAATCTACATCATTCCTGGAACAGACAGAGCTTAAAGTTTAACCTGTGGAATAAGGAAGGACATTGGGTCCTACCATTTCTAGTTGCATGGCAAATGCGCTGAAAAATATGGAATTTGAAATATCTCACTGTTTCTTTCAAATCCCTCAGCCCTCCCTATTTGTGTTCCCACCTCCAGCTCCAGGGCCCTCAGGGGTATCTCTGCTTTTCCAATTCTGGTTTCTCAGGAATCGCTGTGTTTAATTGTACCACTGTTGATGATCGCACTTCCAGCCACCTGGATCCTAAACTCAGGAATTCCCTCTCTTAAGCTCCTCCACTTCTCATCCTGAAAACCTATCTCCTTGATCATTAGCTTTTGGTCCATTATAAGGCTCGGTGTCAAACTTTGGTGGCGAGGGCTCCCAGGGATTGCCCTGGCGTTACATAAATGCAGGGCTTAGTTAGTCACAGCTTGTCAACCAATCAAGCATTTTGTTGAGTGGGAAAGGATAGAGAGAGGGAGGTGTGGGTGCTGTTAGCACACTCACTACACTCACTGGCTCAGTGGATCATGTTACAGCCAGCGTGTCACATCAACTTTATAGCAAAGGAAAGCAAAACAGGCAGCTTTGAAAAGATTAATGATGGAGAGCAAACTAAATGTTTCTCCTTTTTTTCAATTATTGAATAACACAACACCGGGCTGCAGTCAGAGCTGTGAAATGGAAAGGTTAGAACTATCGGCAAACACTAAACAGGCTCCTTCCTCCAGGAGAAAGGAAAGGTAGGGAGGTGATAGAGATTACGTGGAAGGGGGGGTTTGAAAGGACCGTCATTTTTCTACTTCTGGGGGAGCCCAGATGAGGGGCTGCGAAAATGAATCAACCACAAATAAATCCAGTAATGAATTCAGGAGAAAGGTTTAGCGGTTAGACTGTGAAACGAAGTGGTTGGATGGGAATGCTGTAACTACATGAAGGTGAAAGTGGTAAAATGATATGTTGACTCAGTGTAAGATGAGGAGAAGTGGGAGGAGGCTCCTGTGTTAACTGGATCCATGCCAATTGGTAAAGATTAAACTCAGTGTAACAACTCTAAGGAGGCAAAAGCCCCATCACCAAGTTACTTTATTTACACCATACACCTGTACACAGCCAGCTCTCCAGTTACTCCCTGCTGAATGCAGGCTGGGAATCTGACAGACCTGCTTTAAATAGAAAACACGAGGCTCCTTGATTTAACCATCAATTAGGACCCATCAGGTATCTCTTGTAGGTGCCAAACAAATAAACTAACTCAAATTAAGTTAAGGACAAATTAAAAGGGGCAGTTCCCCAAAAGAAGGGGGAGCAGCCCGAACAAATAACAAAGTCGAACTGAAACTTAAAACATTAAACCAAAAGGTGATTATCAGGGCCGATAATGCACCCCAGTCCCTGTGGTGCCCAGCAGGGTGCAGAAGGCGTCAACTGTGCCCATGGACACTGCAAGTGTCTCCCGGGACACTTGGTCGTGAGGGTAACCACAAGATTCATCAGGTAGTTCATAATCTAACAAACCAACCTCATTAGCTTGGCTGAAGTTATCACACTCAGCCACAGCTTATTGACTTAGTTCACCACTCCCACCACCCAGTGTCCCAGCCATTCCTATTTCGAGATGTACAAATACCCATCAGCTGTTTAATAATGTAATTACCATTAAACCTTCACAATATAATTATTAAGCCATTGATACCCTAGAGTATAAAACAGTTGCAAACAACAGTTTGATCCAATGGCTTGCTTCTGTGTACTATAAATATGTGAATTATAGGAAAGTGATTTAAACATAGACACCCTTTACTCAAAAAGTAGAATAAATATTTGGAATAGTCTAATGAGAAGAATAATAGAATAAAAATTGCTTTGTTTGGTTCAGAGTGCAGGCAGTAAAGATTTAAACAGTAATGTTGGATTATACGTGAGAACTCTTCCAAACACTAGCCATTCAGTGAGTCTACCACAACTTTCATATCCCTACAACACATCGGCACAGTGGTTAACACTGCTGTCAGGGACCCGGGTTCAATTCCTGGCTGGGTAGAAATGAAGAAAAAAATGTAATGAAAAAGTGAATGTTTGGGCGGCACAGTAGCACTACTGCCAGAAACCGGGGTTCGATCCCTGCTTAGGTCACTACCTGTGTGGAGTTTGCACATTCTCCCCATGTCTGCATGGGTTTCCTCTGGATGCTCCAGTTTCCCTCTCATGCTTCAGAGATGTGCCGATTAGGTTGATCAGCCATATTAAATTGTCCCTTAGTGTCAGGGGGACTGGAGGAGTAGATATGTGGAGTCATGGGAATAGGATTTGGCTGGAATTGTAGGTCAATTCCGGCTCAATGGGCTGAATGGCCTCCATCTGCACTGTCAGATTGTGGGTTTCCTCAGGGTGCTCAGTTTCCTCTCACATTCTGAAAAACATGATGATTAGGTGCATTGACCCGAGCAGGCAACGGACTGCGGCGGCAAGGGGAATTTTACAGTAACTTCATTGCAGTGTTAATGTAAGTGTTACTTGTGACTAATAAATATAATTTATCTATGATTCTCATTAAAAAGATAAGTCAATAGAATAGGAAGGCTAAGAAATAGAGTTGTTATCATATAGTAGAACGACCTCATTTACAGACTTAGCTTCAATTTTCAAAGCTTGTATACTTCTCGGGAGAGAGTGGGATTGAGGGAGGCAAGGGGTGGAAAAGAATAAACTCACAGTTGGAAATAGTATTGGATTTGTGGCTATAGGGAGATGGAGGATCGTGAATTTGATCTTACTAATTTATTGTGTGAATTATCATTCTGACTTGGGGCATCCCCAGCAAAAGTTTGCTCTCCAAGTCACTCACCATCCTGACTTGGAAATATATGGGCCATTCCTTCAGAGTCACTGGGTCAGAATCCTGGAGCTCCCTCCCTAACAGCATTGTGGATACATTTTTTGAAAAAGTGACTAAAGAGGTGGATGGGGGTAAGGCGGTTGATGTGGTATATATGGACTTTAGTAAGGCGTTTGATAAGGTGGCCCATGGAAGACTTCTGCAGAAAATGCAGATGTATGGGATAGAGGGTGATTTAGCTAATTGGGTTAGGAATTGGCTAGCAGATAGAAGACAGAGGGTGGTGGTTGATGGGAGATATTCATCGTGGAGTTCGGTGACAAGTGGTGTACCTCAGGGGTCTGTTTTGGGGCCCCTGCTGTTTGTAATTTTTATAAATGATCTGGATGAGGGTATTGAAGGATGGATTAGTAAATTTGCAGATGACACTAAAGTCGGTGGAGTGGTAGATAGTGAAGAGGGGTGTTATAGTTTGCAGAGAGACTTGGACAAGTTGCAGAGCTGGGCCGAGAGGTGGCAAATGGAGTTTAATGTGGAAAAGTGTGAGGTAATGCACTATGGCAGGAATAATAAATGTGTAGAGTATAGGGCTAATGGTAGGATTCTTAGTAGTCTTGATGAACAGAGGGATCTTGGTGTGTATGTGCATAGATCCCTGAAAGTAGGCAGTCAAGTCGAGAAGGTTGTTAAGAAGGCATATGGAGTCTTAGCTTTTATTGGTAGGGGGATTGAATTTCGGAGCCGCAACGTCATGTTGCAACTGTACAAAACTCTAGTGCGGCCGCACTTGGAGTATTGTGTGCAGTTCTGGTCCCCACATTATAAGAAAGATGTGGAGGCATTGGAGAGGGTACAGAGGAGGTTTACCAGGATGTTGCCTGGTATGGAGGGCAGGTCTTATGAAGAGAGGCTGAGGGATTTGAGGTTGTTTTCGTTAGAAAGGAGGCGGCTAAGAGGGGACCTAATCGAAACATATAAGATGATTAGAGGTTTAGATAGGGTGGACAGTGATAGCCTTTTTCCTAGGATGGAGAAAGCTAGCACGAGGGGACACAGCTTTAAATTAAGGGGTGATAGTTATAGGACGGATATCAGAGGTAGGTTCTTTACCCAAAGGGTGGTTCGGGAGTGGAATGCCCTGCCTGCAGCAGTTGTAGATGCGCCAAGTTTGGTGGCGTTTAAGAGGTTAGTTGATAAGTATATGGAAGAGAAGGGAATGGTTTAGTTTGGAGGGGCATTGCTTTTTATATTGGTCGGCGCAACATCAAAGGCCGAAGGGCCTGTTCTGTGCTGTAATGTTCTACGTTCTATGTTCTACATGGGCTGTAGTGGTTCAAAAAGGCAGATCACCACCACCTTCCCGAGGACAATCAGTGGTGGGCAATAAATGCTGACCTAGCCCAGTGAATGAATTGAAGAAACCACAGAAGGGGATCTTTGGCCCATTGTGCCTCTTCTAGCTCTTTGGTTGAGCTATTCAACAGGATCATAGAATCCCTACAGTGCAGGAGGAGGCCATTCTGCCCATCAAATCTGCACTGATAACAATCCTACCCAAGCCCTATTCTGCAATCCCACCTTATTACCCCATTAGTCCCCCTGATACTAGAGACAATTTAGTACAGCCGATCCACCTAACCCGCACATCTTTGGAGTGTGGAGGAAACCGGAGCACCCCGGAGGAAACCCGTGCAGAAATGGAGAGAATGCACAGACAAGTGACCTGAGGTCAGAATTGAACCGGCCTCTCTAGCGCTGTGCGGCAGCAGTGCTATCACTGTACCATCGTGCTGTCCATAAATTCTACTCCCCTCTGCATTCCTATAGCCCTGAATTAATTTTCTCTTCAGTGACTACTTCAGTTGTCTTCTAAATGTTACCATTGAATCTGCTCCCACCACCCTTATCGCCATACATTCCAGATCATTGAAAAACTCACTGGTGAAGAGAAAGCTTTCTCATGTCGACCTCCTTTTGCAAATTGCCTTAATTCCATGCTTAGTGGATACAGAAACTTCTGTCACTGCATAGTTTCTCCCTCTTTACCCGATCGAAAGGATTTATGACCCTGAACAACTCTATCAAACCTCCCTCCTAACCGAACAACCCCGGCTTCTCCTGTCTCCCCTGGTCATAGAGTCACAGAGATTTACAGCAGGGAACCAGGCCCTTCGGCCTAACTTGTCCACGCCACCCAGTTTTTACCACTAAGGGAGTCTCAATTGCCTGTCACATCCTTCTACACCCATCTTACTCACGTAACTGAATACTTTTTAAAAGACAATATTGTACCCACCTCTAGTACTACCTCTGGCATCTCATTCCAGACACTCACCACCCTCTATGTGAAAAGAATTGCATCTCTGTACCCTTTTGTATCTCTCCCCTCCCACATAAAACCTATGCCCTCTAGCTTTAGACTCCCCTACCTTTGGGAAAAGTTATTGACTATCTTGCTGATCTATTTCCCCTCATTATTTTATTGACCTCTATAAGATCACCTCAAACCTCCTACACTCCAGGGAACAAAGTCACAGCCTATCCAGCCTGACATGTCCCAGGTAACTGCATGGGACTTTTCCTTCTCTCTAATACCTTCCAGATTTATGAAGAGCTAATTCTTCCCTCATTTCACCTGCTATATTTGAGTCAGAATCTGAATCTGACGATGGGAGTTTTCAGTTGAGAGTCCAAACCAAGTGCTGAGGACACAGTAACCATGGCAACCTACCCCAGAGAAGAGCAGTTTGAGCCCAGGCCAAACTTCTCTTTCCAGGAGATAGATGTAAGAGGCCGTCATTCCTAACCTGAAGCTATTCAGCCATCTGTTTCATTCTAGGCAACACTTTATTATTAAAAACACAGGCGGTTTTTTGTGAAAATACGTTCGCGTATGACAATCTGCTGTCTCATCTCAGTGCTCACTGGTTTCGAGCAGCCCTGTCACTTTGAGGTGGGAGAGGTGGCCTTAATCTTGTTGACGTGACCCAGAATCATACAGCAGGGAAGGAAACCATTCAGCCCATCTTGCACGTTCTGGCTCATTGAAAGAGTTATCCAATTCAATAGCGTCTCATATAGCAGATTACTACGCAAAGTTAAAAGGACTTGGGATTGCAGGTAGTGTCTTGAGATGGATAGAAAGCTGGCTAAAGTAGGAAACTTGTTCTTTTGGTCCCTGGAAGGGTAGACGGTTTTAGTTAAGTCAGGCAGACTTGCTGTTGTTTTCTTTGTTCTTTGAAACAAAGAGTTGTCATAAATGGGTCTTTATCTGACTGGCAGTCAGTGCCTAGTGAGATACTGCAGATATCTGTGTTAGGACCCCAAATATATTAATGATTTGGAAGTGAGAACTGAATGTTTTATCTACAACTTTGCAAATGATACAAAGTTGAGTGGGAGGGCAAGCTGTGAGGAAGATGCAGAAATGCTTCAGTGTAATTCGGACAGGCTGAATGTGCAGGCCTCTGCATGGTAGATAAATGTGAGATTATCCACATTGGTAGCAATTATAGGAAGACAGACTGTTACTTGAATGGATGTAAATTGAGAGAGGTGGATACTCAACAAGACTGTGGAGTCCTCATGCATCAGTTGCTGAAAGTAAGCGCAGAGATACGGCAGGCAGTAAAGAAGGTAATGGCTTTCATAGCGAGAGGATTTGAGTATCAAGATAGGAATGTTTTACTGCAACTGTATAGAGTGTTGATGAGGCCACACTTGGAATATTGTGTGCAGTTTTGGTGTCCTTATCTGAAAAAGGATGTCCTAACTATAGAGGGAGGACAACAAAGGTTTACCAGGGATGGCAGGCCTGTCATATGAGGAAAGACTAAATTGATTAGGATTATGTTCACTGGAGTTTAGAAGAGTGAGAGGGGATCCCATAGCAACTTATAAAATTCTAACAGGTTAGATTCAGAAAGAATGTTCCTCATGGTGGGGAAGTCCAGAACTGGAGGTCACAGTTTGAGAATAAGGGGCAAACCTTTTAGTACAGAGGTGAGGAAAAATTTCTCCAGCCAGAGGGTGGTGAATGTGTGGAATTCTCTACCCACAGAAAGTAGGTGAGGCCAAAACATTTCAAGAAGATTTCAAGAAGAAATTAGACATAGCTCTTGGGGCTAAGGGATATGGGAGGAAGGGGGGGATTCGGATGTTGAATTCGATGATCAGCCATGATCAAAATGAATGATGGAGCACGTTCGAAGGGCCAAATGGCCTCCTCCTGCTTCTAGTTTCTATTTACCTGCTTCTGCTAACCTCTCCCATTCAAGTATTCATCCTTTTGAAAGTTACGATTGAACCTTCTTGCCATGTGCATTCCAGATCATCAGAGTTGTAAATATTGTTTCCTCATACTGTCTCAGGTTTTCTTTGCCAATCACCTTAAATCTGTGTCCCCCTGGTGACTGATCCGTTTTTAAAAATCCATCCATGGGATGTGGGCATCGCTGGCCAGGTCAGCATTTATAACCCATTCTCAATGCATTTTAGAAGGTGATGGGGAGCTGCCTTCTTGAACTGCTGCTGTCCATCTATGATAGGTACATCCACAGTGCTGTTAGGGAGGAAGTTCCAGGATGTCGACCCAGTGACAGTGAAGAAACGGTGATATATTTCCAAGACTGCCGCTCGAAAATGTTTCACCTCATTTATTCCACAAAAACCCACTACAATTTCAAACATGTCTATCAAACCACCTTACTTACGTTCTCTATGGGGAACTTTTCTAGTTTCTGCATGTATTTGAGCCCTGGTCCCTTAGGATTTATTATTTAAATCTTTTGCTGTTTAAATGAGCCAGCTATGCTGAAGGTTTGGCATATTATTGTTGACATTTTTCAGGGAGTGTACAGTGGCTTAATGGATCAGAGACCAGCTGCATTAAATCAAGCCATGCTCAGTGTATGCATACAAAAAGTTCCCTTTGGCTGATTCACAGATTAAGATTAAGGTCCAGCTGACACTTTGGGCCAAGTTGCTGGTTTCTGAGGCCTGCATTCTCAGTCCCCTGTTGTGTGGTGCTGAAACATGGGTGCTCTACGACCATGAAGAAAGGAAATTTCACCTTCGCTGGGGTTTTGGCACTTTCGTGGTGTTACATAGAAGGACAAAATTATGAAGGTGGCAGGCCTCTCAAAGGCAAAGCTCCCAAGTATATCAAGCACATCAACTTCGCTGGCTTGAACACCCTCACAGGCCAGAGATCAAAGGAGGCAATGCCCAGGAGTTATTATCACTAGGCTATTAATCCAGAAACTCAATCAATGTTTTGGGGGCCCAGGTTTGAATCCTGCCACGGCAGAATTTGAATTAAATTTTTACAAAATCTGGAATTAAGAATCTACTGATGACCATGAAACATTGTTGATTGTCAGAAAAACCCATCTGGTTCACTAATGTCCTTTGGGGAAGGAAATCTGCTGTCCTTGCACGGTCTGGCCTATACGTGACTCCAGAGCCACAGCAACGTGATTGACTCTCAACTTTTGTCCAAGTTTTACAGTTTATTTATTATTGTTATAAGTAGGCTTACATCAACACCACAATGAAGTTATTATGAAAATCCCCTATTCACCACATTGTGGCGTCTGTTTGGGTACACTGAGGGAGAATTTAGCACGGCCGATGTACCTAACCAGCACGTCTTTCAGAAACCGGAGCACCAGGTGGAAACCCACGCAGACATGAGGGAAAACATGCAGACTCCACAAGGACTGTGACCCAAGCTGAGGATCAAACCCGGGTTCCTAGTGAGGCAGGTTTTGCATTATTGTGATTATTGCCAAATTGCAACTGAATCAGAAGGAGGACATTTGGCCCCTAAATCAAGCCTATTCCACCATTGAAGGAGATTGTGGCTGATCTGGATCTTAACTCCGTTCACCCACCCGTGTTCTGTTTATTTTAATATTCCTGCCTCATAAAATGCTCCCAATTTCAGTTTCCACATTTTCACTCAATCCCTCAGATGTTTGCATAGAATCGCTGCAGTGCAGAAGGAGACTACTTGGTCCATCAAATCTTCATTGACCCTCTGAAAGAACACCCTATCTAGGTCCACTCTTCTACCTTCTCCCTGTGACCCTATACATTTACCAGGGCCAATCCACCTAACCCCCACATCTTTGGACTGTGGGAGGAAACTGGAGCACCTGGAGGAAACCCATGCAGACATGGGGAGAATGTGCAGACTCTGCACAGATGATGAATTGAATCTGGACCCCTGGCACTGCAAGGCAGCATGGTGGCCACCATGCCACCCTTAAGCTAATTTCAGGTCAACTACCTTTCATTAGAACTGAAAGAATTTAGTGCTTTCACAGATATTTTCGAGCAAATACAGAGTTAGGGAAAAGGGAAGCAGGGAAAGAAAAGTCAGTGATAGCTTGCTGATCCCGAGTGATGGAATGACAAATAATATATGAGCAGGATTTTATTTTAAATTTTTCCATGGTATGTGGGCTTCTCTGGAGAGACCAGCTACTGGTGCCCACCTTTTGTTGCCTTGGATGTAGAGTTGCCAGTGATGGACTGGGGTGGGCACAGTAAGAAGTCTCACAACAACATGTTAAAGTCCAACAGATTTATTTGGTAGCACAAGCTTTTGGAGCACTGCTCCTTCATCAGGTGAGTGGAGAGTTGGGTTCACAAACAGGGCATATATAGGCACAGAGTCAATTACAAGATAATGGTTGGAATATCTATTAAGACTCGCATTCCAACCATTATCTTGTAAACTGAGTCTGTGCCTATAAATGCCCTGTTTGTTAATTGTCTGTGAGCCAACCACATTGCTGTGGGTCTGGAGTCGTGTGTAGGCCAGACTGGGTAAAGAAGGCAGATTTCCTTCCCTAAAGGGTGTGAGTGGATTGGTTTTGGTTTTCCTTTTAGTAATCAATAATAGTTCCATGATCACCATAATTAAGACTAACTTCCAATCCCAAGTTTTTAATTCATTTAATTAAATCAAATTGATGAATTAATTGCATTCAAATTCCCCCTTTGAACCTGTGCCCCCGGAGCATTAGGCCTGAGCTTCTGGATTACTCATTCAGTGATAATATCGACTCGCCAGTGTCTCCCTTCAAGTTGAGCATCTTCATTTTTATTAAATGTGAGGTTCACTGAAGGAATATATTTGGAAAGGACATTGCTGTCTTTCTGGAAAGCAGAACCAGGCTGGATTTGTTGAGGGAAAATGACTGAGTTTTTCTGAGTGGGCCATTCAGCCCCTCTATCATGTTCTACCGTTCAGCTGGATCATGGCCAGTTATTTTTGTAACTCCCATCTACTACCTTGGATCCGTATCTCTCACTCAATAAAAGTCAAACAATCTCGTTATTGAAGTCTTCAGAACTTGCCTCGAAAGAGGTGATGGTGCAAAACCAACGGGAGTGACAACTGGACAAGTAAAAAACATGAAGATGGTTTCAGTGGAGATATAAATGGTTACAGCTCTTTATGCTGATACTGAGTGATGGGTTGCAGCATCCTTTACTATTGTGGTGTTCATTTCAAAGGCAGAATATTTTTCATTCCTGCTCCCAGGAATGAAGCCACCCTCTCTCTGAATTGAGTCTGGCACCTTCCGGATCTTATTAGAACCTGAACCAGCCTTCCCATTCTTCTGCTGATGGGGAGGATTCGAAAGCCAAGATGAGGACTTTAAACTTCATCAGGGGATGTCATCAAAAATACAAGTGTACGTTTCCAGGACTTTAGGTGGCACAGTGGTTAGCACTGCTGCCTCACAGCAGCAGGGACCCAGATTCAATTCCCAGCTTGGGTGACTGTCTGCACATTCTCCCCATGTCTGCATGGGTTTCCTCTGGATGTTCCAGTTTCCTCCCACACTCCAAAGATGTGTGGATTGGTCATTGCTTAGAGTGGGATTTTACAGCCTCACTCATCCTGAAACTGTAAAATCCCACCCAAGATGAATGGATCTTCCCATTATCTGCCCCTCACCCGCACCTATTCCCATGGCGGGCGGGAAGGTAAAATTCTGACCTGGGTGTCAGGGGATAGGGCATGGGTGGGGATTGTGATTGGCACAGGCACAATGGGCCGAATGGCTCCTCGTGCACTTGTCGGAATTCTATGTTTCTATGACCAGAAAGTCATAAGTCTTCCAGGCAGCAGCTGGTCCTATAATTCTGGGCTGCTCAGTTGTGAATGAACGTCGGTTGTTTTTGCAAACAATGCACCAATATCTCTGCGTCATCCACTGGAAACAAGCTGCCTGTCTGTGCAAAAAAACAAAGTTTGTTCAAACTTCCCCGTGCCCCGCAGCACAGGATCCAACGACAGCCTGTCACTGTTCTGCTTCGTAACCTGCAATCCGTTCTGCTGTCAACAGCAAACACATCCCGGGATATTTTAATGAAGGCAACATCTGCTTTCCTGTGCATTTCTTCACTGGTTTCATCTTCGCCAGTCAGGAGGTTCGCTGGGAGAATATATTTGGAAAGTTGTATTTGTGTAAAAGAGGGCCAGTGTGGATTTGTTGAGGGCAAATCATATTTGGCTAATCTGTTTGAGTTTTTTTGACGAGATGCCAGGGGAAGTTGTAGGGGCAGTACAGTTGATGTTTTGTGTACAGACTTTCAAAGAGTGTTTGATAAAGTGCCACATGATAGGCTTGTTAACAGGAATGAAAGGGACAGTTGTAGCACTGAACAAAACTAACTCAGTGATGGAACACAGGAAATTGTGCGGATATATTTTGTTCAAACTGAAGGGAGGCATATTTTCCAGTGTTTAGTTTTAGAAGCACTGCTGCTTTTGATTAGGTTTATTAATTCAGTGTTGGCTTCCATCAACACTGCAACAAAGTTACTGTGAAAATCCCCTAGTTGCCACACTCTGGCAACTGTTTGGGTACAATGAGGGAGAGTTTAGCATGCTCAATGCACCTAACCAGCACATCCTTCAGAATGTGGGAGGAAACCAGAGCACCCAGAGGTAACCCATGCAGACACGAGGAGAATGTACAGATTCTACATAGACAGTGACCCAAGCCATGAATTGAACCTGAGTCCCTGGTGCTGTGAGGCAGCAGTGCTAACCTACTGTGCCATCACGCTGCCCTATGTTGTACGTTGCACGTTGGTGGCTTGGACATACAGCAATATCGTAATCAGCTGATGATATGAAATTGTGAATTGTAAGTAAACCATGGGAAAGATAGTAATAGACTTCAAGAAGACATCATCAGATCAGTGGAATAGGCAGACACACAGTGTTTTGTTATTATAATGGTGTAATACTTTGGGCTTATTTATCATACAAAGCAGAAGGCATCAATCATTCATAATTGTGGGTTCACTTATTAAGATGATGCACAAGCGGAGCTTTATGGGCACAAGGCTTAATAACATCAGAGCTGTGTTTGTGTGTTCTGCTCAAAGCAAAAGTGAAACTAAGACTGGATCACTTGACACATTTCCTTTCCAGTGATGTCATGCTGCTAAAGGCAGATGACAACAATGGTCGAAGAAACTCCACGCACAGACATGGGAGATGATGAATATTGCTTTGAAGTCAGACAATCCAGGCACAATGGTGCACTTGTTAAGGAGCTGCAAGATGGGGAGTTGTGATAGAAGAATAAAAAATTCTATTTACAATGTGGGGAAAACATTACGAAATGGGATCTGTGTGACACAACGTTTGATACCAAGACATTAAAGAAGATGTTAGAACAAATAATCAAAGCTCAAAGAACAAAGAACAAAACAGCATGGGAAACAGGCCCTTCGGCCCAATAAGCCCGCGCTGCCACCCCGATGGCCCCACCTCTACCCATGATCCCTGTCTATATTTATAGATCTGTGGATGAAAAACCAAATTTGAAACAATTCAGGGAGAATTTGTTTTGCCAATTAGCCTAAGAGCACATCTTTGGGATGTTTTCCAACCTCATCCATATGGCCAATCCTAGCCACACTTCCTCTGATTTGAATTTCCAAACACTGGGTGCCAACTGATGCTGTGCTCCCATCAGACCCTGCAGGCTGCCTGCCCCCCCACTCTCCCCGCACCTCCCCCTCCTCCACCCAACCCCGATTCCAGACTGATGCTCCTGATGTAGCATGGGTAATGTAGCTCTGAACATGTGACTGTTTCCATAGCGATTGCACAGAACTGAGGGGGGCAATGGCTCGAATAAGTTCTGCTTCCCCACCACTCCTCCACCCCAGCTCCCAATCTGCGCTTGGCCAGGAATAGTGAATTACTTTTTAGTTATGGGTGGGTTTCCAACGCATGTCTGTATCTGATTGGCTGTGAGTGGCATGATCAGACAATGTGCTATTAGGGACACCCCCCACCCCCCATGCCTTTGGGGACCTTATACCTGGTCATGCTATGCTTCATTGTAAACCCACCCCTGTTTGGAATCCTAGCCTGGTACCAGTTCAATTACTATCTCAGTGACTGAATTGTATGAGATTATCAAATTATAGAATCCCTACAGTGCAGGAGGAGGCCCATCGAGTCTGCACCGACCACCATCCAACCGAGTAAATCCACTAATCCCCCTGACACTAAGGGGCAATTAGGTGCACTAAGAGTCTGCAGGCTCAATGGGCCAAATGGCCTCCTTCTGCACTGTAAGATTCTATGACAGTATTGTCTGATTAATTCACCTTTACTCAGAGGGTAGTAAGGGTGTGGAATGCCCTGCCTGCAGCAGTTGTGGACTCGCCAACTTTAAGGGCGTTCAAATGGTCAGTGGATAGACACATGGATAACATTGGAATAGTTTAGGTTAGAGGGTCATTAGATTCATTCCACTGATCGGCGCAACATCGAGGGCCGAAGGGTCTGTACTGCACTGTAATGTTCTATGTTCTACCTGACCGGCACATTGTTGGATTGCGGGGGGAAAGCCAGAGAAAACCCACAGAGATGTGAGGAGTCCGGGCAAACTCCACACAGACAGCCACCCAAGGCCAGATTTGAACATGGGCCCCTGGTGCTGTGAGGCAGCAATGCTAATCACTGTGCCACCATGACCTACTTTCTATTGAAGCCTCTTTGGACTGCGATGGGCCCTTGTCTGCGATCCTCAAGAACCTCCCTCACTCCTGAGAGAAGAGATTTGTTTCAGTAAGTGAATTGTCATCACTTGACTCCATCAGAAACTGACATTTCCAGAATCCCTCATGCGGAAGTGTGCAGCTGAAGGAGGAAATTGTCTGAGGACTCTGAGAGTTTAGACATTCTGGGGACTGGGAACAAGATATTGGCCTGTTTCGATATCACTTACTCAACATCCCTTCTTAAGTCGGATGATAAGATCTTTAGCCAAGTGGAAGAGATTCTTTTCACAGGGTGAAACTAATCATGTCTCTACCACAAATTGCTCTGACAGTCTGACTTTACTTTGTACAATTTGGTCATCAGAACCTCAAACCTCATTTAACAATTGCTGCTGCATTTCATCCCTCTGTGGATATGGAAAGGAACTGTTCGCACTGTGCCAGTTCGAAAGCTGGTGATGCAGAGCTCTGACAAAGGGTCATCCAGACTTGAAACATTGGCTCTATTCTCTCTCCGCATATACTGTCAGACCTGCTGAGATTTTCCAGCATTTTCTGTTTTTGTTTCAGATTCCACAGCTACTTGCCTTTAACTAATTTTTCCCCCTTTACAAGTATCTCAAAGATCTTTTTAACCCAGTGTCATTTTGTGGCTTGAAGATTCTCTCATTTCCTGCCCTCTCCATGAGGTCTGTTTTTCACTGAGATTTTGATTTGATTTATTAATGTCATATGTATTAGTATACAATGAAAAATATTATTTCTTGTGTGCTATAGAGATAAAGCATACTATTCATAGCGATGGAAAGGAGAAATTGTAGAATGTAGTGTTACAGTCATAGCTAGGATGTAGAAAAAATTCAACTTAATGTAAAAGTAGGTCCATTCAAAAGTCTGACGGCAGCAGGGAAGAAGCTGTTCTTTAAGTTGGTTGGTACGTAACCTCAGACTTTTCACAACAGAAGAAGGTGGAAGAGAGAACGTTCAGGGTGCGTGGGGTCCTTGATTATGCTGACTGCTTTTCCAAGGCAGCGGGAAGTGTAGACAGAGTCAATGGATGGGAGGCCGGATCGCATGATGGATTGGGCTTCATTCGTGACCATTAGTAGAATTCCACCAAGATGAACAGCCAGGGAAATTTTAGTGCCATGGAGTATGGAACACATAATCGGACGTGTTATTTTTTGGAAGAATTATCTCCATATTAGGTAGTTTTTCTGTTCTAGACTTGAAGCTATTGGAAAACTGGCATGGGAGTTTTTTTTTAAATTCATTCCTGGGTGTCTTTGGCTAGGCCAGCTTTTATTGCCCATCCTTAGTTGCCTGAAGGCAGCTGGGAGTCAACCACCTTGCTGTGACTCTGGAGTTACATGTAGGCCAGACCAGGTAAGGATGGCAGATTTCTTCCCTGAAGGACTTAGTGAACCAGATGGGTTTTTCTGACAACTGACAATGGTTTCATGGTCATCAATACATTCTTAATTTCAGATTTTTTTTATTGAATTCAAGTTCTAGCATCTGTTGTGGTAGTATTCAAATCCCAGAACATTAGCTGAGTTTCTGGATTAATAGTCCAGCAATAATATCACTAGGCCATCGCCTGTCCTTAAGGTAAGATCATGGTAAAATAACCCTTAGTGTCAGGGAGATTAGCGTGGTAAATAGGTTGGGTTATGTGGATAGGGCCCTGGGTAGGATTATGGTTGGTACAGATTTGATGGGCTGAATTACCTCCTTCTGCACTTTAGGGATTCTATGATTCCATATAAATTAAAAGTAAAGTTTTTTTAATAGTCACAAGTAAGACTGACATTAACAGTGCAATGAAGTTACTGTGAAATTCTCCTGATCGCCACACTCCAGCGCCTGTTTGAGTACACTGAGAGAGAAATTAGCATAGCCAATGCATCTAACCAGCACGTCTTTCAGACTGTGGGAGGAAACCGGAGCACCCAGAGGTCAATTCACCAACAAGTGCTGGCCCTTTTGAGAAAACACTCCAATTTTCCCACTTCCCTGCCCTTTCCTGATAGCCCTGGATTTTTTCCCTTTCCAATAAGACTTACAATTCCCATTTGAAAGTTTCTACCGAGATGCCTGTCCTAATATCTCTGATGTGACTTGTTGTGAATTATTTAATTGATAATGCTCCTGCGAAGTTCCTTGGAATGTTTCATCATGTTGAAGGCGCTATATATATTCAAGTCATTATGACTGAAATAAATTCCCCTTTATTCATTCTTTCTGGTGATGCATTCTAGAGCACAGCAACTCACCCATAAAAACAATTCTTGGCACCTTCTCTCTGCCAATTACCTGAAGTTTATGCTCTCCGATTATTGATTTGTTCACCAGGATAAGCAGTTTCTCCCTGTCTACTCCATCTAAACATTTCATAATTCTGAACGTCATTTAAAATTCTCCTGGTGTCTTGGGCCAATTTTTATCCATCAGCCGACAACACTCGAACAGATTATCTGGTCATTATCTCATTGTCATTGTGCGACACTTTGCTGTGTGCAAACAGGGATTACGTTTCCTACATCATCATAATATACAGTTTTGCAAAGTGCTCCGGAGTGCTTTTCAGTGTCTTGAGGTTATGAAAGCGAGCACTTCCTTTCAATCTTTCTTTACACACTGATTATTTTGTGACATGCACTTTGAAAGATCTGGTGGATGCTACGCAAGACTGAACTCAAAGGATGAACAAAAATCTCCCATACCTGTTGGGTTTGTGTCATTGAAGTGCTATTTATTGCTGCCCTCCAGAAAAACTGTTCCCTTTTACGAATGCAAGGGCTTAAAATTAATTTCTCAATCTTCATTTTCCCGCTTCTGCCTTTTTCACACAAAAAGGCAACTTATTAGCTTTCTTCTCATTTTGTTTTGTATTGTGTGTCACTTTTCCATTGCTCTCACTTGGGTCCTATTGCATGGTGGCACAGTAGTTAGCACTGCTGCTTCCCAGTGTCAGGTTCGAATCCCGGTTTGGGTCACTATCTATGCAGAGTCTGCATATTCTCCCCGTGTCTCCGTGGGCTTTTTCCGGGTGCTCTGGTTTCCTCTCACAGTCCAAGAGCCGAGCTGATTAGTGCATTGGCTGTGCTAAATTCTCCCTCAGTGTACCCAAACAGGTGCTGGAGTGAGGCAACGAGGGGATTCTCACAGTAACTTCATTGTGACACCAATAAAATAAACTTTAAAATTTATTCCTTTTATCCCAAGTTAGTACCCATTAACCCTTTTCAACAAAGTGGGTCGATTCACCTCTCGCTGACCCTGGCTTCCTGTGTGTGCTGTCGATTGGCTGGAAATCAGTTTCCACAGCCAATGAAAATCCTCCCTTTGCTCAAATTTCCGATATGGATTAGGGAAGGGAACTGGGTGATCAGAAAGATGGCGGGATTTCCCTACCCCCCCATTCCATGACATGTGTTCCAGCAACAGAAGCAGCTTACCATTGGCTACCAGTGGGATCTTCCAGTCCCCCCAGTGTTTACAGAAATTTGTGTGGTTCATGCGTCCCATCAGTAGGGAACCCCTCAATGGGGATGCACCTTTGACAGAAACAGCCATAAAATCCAACCCAATCTGTGTTTTTATAGAGGAGAGAAAAAAAATTAAGATAAATGAGGTGAGAAGATAACAATCCCAGATTTAAAATGATCAATTTTAGCTCAGTGAGCAACAGCCTGGGAAAAGTCTAGGAAAGCGGAAGGTTTAGATCAGAATTCCTCAGCCATTCATACTCCATCCCCACTCCCAGCAAGAACGGTAAATTTGGTGCTGCAGCAGAACTGGAGAATCCCAGCCATGGACATGATTGGAGAATTCCAATCTTAATGTCTAGGTCTGTGCAGCATTAGATCATCTTGGATAGGACCAGGGTTGAGTTCCAGGGAAGGCAGACCGGTCAGGGTTCCTGCCATATTAGTAAACTTGCAGATGACACTAAAGTCGGTGGAGTGGTAGATAGTGAAGAGGGGTGTTATAGTTTGCAGAGGGACTTGGACAAGTTGCAGAGCTGGGCCGAGAGGTGGCAATGGAGTTTAATGTGGAAAAGTGTGAGGTAATGCACTATGGCAGAAATAATAAATGTGTAGAGTATAGGGCAAATGGTAGGATTCTGAGTAGTCTAGATGAACAGAGGGATCTTGGGGTGTATGTGCATAGATCCCTGAAAGTAGGCAGTCAGGTCGAGAAGGTTGTTAGGAAGGCATATGGAGTCTTGGCTTTTATTGGTAGAGGGATTGAATTTCGGAGCCGCAACGTCATGTGCAACTGTACAAAACTCTAGTGCGGCCGCACTTGGAGTATTGTGTGCAGTTCTGGTCCCCACATTATAAGAAAGATGTGGAGGCATTGGAGAAGGTACAGAGGAGGTTTACCAGATGTTGCCTGGTATGGAGGGCAGGTCTTATGAGGAGAGGCTGAGGGATTTGAGGTTGTTTTCGTTAGAAGGAGGAGGCTAAGAGGGGACCTGATCGAAACATATAAGATGATTAGAGGTTTAGATAGGGTGGACAGTGATAGCCTTTTTTCTAGGATGGAAAAAGCTAGCACGAGGGGACACAGCTTTAAATTAAGGGGTGATAGTTATAGGACGGATATCAGAGGCAGGTTCTTTACCCAAAGGGTGGTTCGGAGTGGAATGCCCTGCCTGCAGCAGTTGTAGATGCGCCAAGTTTGGTGGCGTTTAAGAGGTTAGTTGCTAAGTATATGGAAGAGAAGGGAATGGTTTAGTTTGGAGGGGCATTGCTTTTTATATTGGTCGGCGCAACATCGAAGGCCGAAGGGCCTGTTCTGTGCTGTAATGTTCTATGTTCTATATTCGAGTGTAAGCAGATAATTGGTGATGAGAGGAATAATATCCATTCTAATGGTCCTGATCTCATAGCTTCTGCTCCTAAGAGTTTCTACTCTTTGTGGAGAATGACCATGGAAGCCAAAGACCTGAACCTGAGTCAAGGTTCAAGACTATTACGGAAAAATCAGAAAAGGGGAGACTGAAAATGATGGAAACTGAGAAAAAGTCAACAAAGGGATGAAGTGATTTGTTGAAATCGTCTATCCTTAAACGGTTTAACATTGATAATTGCTAGGCACGGCCAGAACCATTAGAATTGGAATTCCAGCAGGAAAGTCATAGAATCCCTACAGTACAAAAGGAGGTGATTCAGCCCATCGAGCCTGCACCAGCAACAATTCTACCCAGGCCTTCTTCCTTTTACCATATGTATTTAACCTTTCCGTTCTCCTGACACTATTCATGGCCAGTCAGCCTAACCTGCACATCTTTGGATTGTGGGAGGAAACCGGAGCATCCAGACGTAACCCATGCAGACACGGGGGTGGGGAATGTGCAGTTTCCATACAAACAGTCACCCAAACCGGGAATTGAACCTGGGTTCCTGGCACAGTGAAGCAGCAATGCTAACCATTACGACACCCTAAAAGGGGGTGTTTGGATCTTTCAGTTGCAGTTCAGTAAAGGAGACAGGGTTTCAGCTTCTTCATAAATTATCTTTATTTCTTTGATCGGACTCCACACACAATTTCCTTCAACTCCCAGTGCCCCCGTAACCTCTTCATTTATCCCAGTGACTTCTATTAAATAATTAACATTCAATTTAGAACTTTAGGAAGGAGAATGTTGACCCATTCCTAACAGGGGGCACCTGGATTTGAACCTGGATTTGTGCAGTCAAATATGTTACCACTGAGCTGGTCAAATATTTTACCACCCCCAAAGAGGTGAGTGTAATAGACGGAGAACAAAAAAAAGATTAAAGTAATGACAATGAATTTCATTTCAGTGAAATGATGTTTTTATGACAGAAGGCAGCCCATTTCTCATTTGGTTGGTTTTATCACCGTTGCCAGCATCAGTGAGTCGCAATAAAGTGCTTTCCCTGAGGAGATAAGGATTTGTCTTGGCTTGATGACAATGGAAGATTGACATTAAGCATCACTCACTCTGATATCAAACTAGTCTGAGATGGACTTCTGCAAGTGGGAAGGGAGTGAGGGACTTCTTCCCCTCACATCATTCCACACAGTAACCCTAAGTTATACTGACACCTGTGTGTTGATACTCACCCAAGCACACCCTGAAACCTCATTAGAACAAAGAACAAAAAAACTTACAGCACAGGAAAAGGCCCTTCATCCTCGAAAGCTGCACCAACCATGCTGCCGGACTGCACTAAAATGTTCCGGGGACCATATCCCACTATTCCCATCCTATTCATATATTTGTCAAGTCACTATCCCTATCGTATCTGTGCACAATATTGTTGAGCATGAAAAGAACAACAGGGCTTGTCAAGTGCCAGTAAAATAATGACTTGCAAAAGGGAGGAATAGAGGCAGAAAGCAGGATTTTAAAGCTGGTCATATTCAGTGAGCATGACGGGGTCGCTAGCTGCTGTGAGGTACTGTTTGTCAGTGTGTCTCAGACATCCTGTGTGACTGACAGAGCTGTAGATATTAATGATGCGAGGCTGGCACATTGCACAGCTGACTGAACTCCTATCCAGCTCGCTGTCTGTTAGCGCTGCTCTGACAGTGTTTAAACGGCTCGAGTTTTATCACCCTGGGTTATCTTGAGATAGGTTGTCAATTCTGGTTCGATATATTCCTGGAGGTTCCCCTCTCCAATCACCCCACCTTCCGGAAAACATTCATCCCCCTCACCCGATTAGAAATTTTAAATCACTGACAAATATGATTCTCAAGAGAAAAGTGATACATATTTAGTTAAGAAGGATTTGAAGCAATTTACTCGAAACATAAAAATTAAACATCTTGACAAGGATAGTGACTGAGATGGTGTTTTTTAAAGTTTATTTATTAGTGTCACAAGTAGGCTTACATTAACACGGCAATGAACAAAGTACAAAAGGAAGAGAAAAGCAAAGGTAGTAATTTCAGGATTGCTGCCTGCACCTCGGGAGAATGACAACAGGCATCAAATGAGCTGGAGGATGAATGCATGGCTGAGGGACTGGAGCAGGGGGCAGGGATTCAGGTTCATAGATCATTGGGACCTCTTTAAGGGCAGGTGTGACCTGTACAGTAAAGACGGTTGGCACTTGAACCCTAGGGGGACTAATATCTTGGCAGGTAGACTAGCTAGGGCTACTGGGGGATCTTAAAAGCTGGAGGGTGGGAATATCGATGGGACGGTGAATAAGGAGGTTAGTTCCCAGGTAGGGAAGGACTGTAGGCACTCTGAGAGGGGGGTTAGGCAGGTGGTGGAAAAGGGAAATATCCTGACTGAGGGGCTGAGGTGTGTCTATTTTAATGCCAGGAGTGTAGTAAATAAGATAGATGAGCTTAGGGTGTGGATTGCTGCTTGGGAGTGTGATGTGGTGGCCATTACAGAGACTTGGTTGTCTCAGGGACAGGACTGGATACTTCAGGTGCCGGGATTCAGATGCTTCAGGAGGAACAGGGTTGGGGGCAAAAGAGGAGGTGGCGCGGCACTGTTGATCAGGGACAGTGTCATGGCTGTAGAGAAGGTGGAAGACGGGGAGGGATTGTCTACGGAGTCTCTGTGGGTGGAAGTTAGGAACAGCAAAGGCTCGATAACTTTGCTGGGTGTATTCTATAGGCTGCCCAACAGAGGCAGGGAACTTGAGGTGCAGATAGGGAAACAGATCCTAGACAGATGTAGAAATAACAGGGTTGTCGTGATGGGAGATTTCAATTTCCCAAACATCGACTGGAATATCCCAAGGGTAAGGGGTTTGGATGGTGTGGGGTTTGTTAGGTGTGTTCAGGAAGGTTTCCTGACACAGTACGTGGAAAAGCCTACGAGAGGAGAGGCTGTACTTGACCTGGTGCTTGCTAATGAGCCAGGGCAGGTGTTGGATCTCACGGTAGGTGAGCATCTTGGGAATGGAGATCATAATTCTATCTCTTTCACGATAGCGATGGAAAGAGATAGGATCAGGCAGGCTAGGAAGGTGTATGTCTGGAGTAAGGGGAAATATGAAAACATTAGGCAGGTAATTGGACGCACAAACTGGAAGGAGGTGTTCTTGGGGAAGAGTACAGAAGGAAAGTGGCGGTTTTTCAAGGAATGTTTGTCTGGGGCACTGCAAGACAACGTTCCGAGGAGTCAAGGAGGTTCTGGTAGGACGCGAGAACCGTGGTGCACGAAGGTAGTGGTGAACCTAGTTAGGAAGTAAAAAAAGGTATATAAAAGGTTCAGAGAGCTAGGGGATGTTAGGGATCTAGAGGCGTATAAGGTGTGTAGAAGGGAACTTATAAAAGAAATTAGGAGAGCCAGAAGGGGTCATGAGAAGGCCTTGGCAGGTAAGATTAAGGAGAATCCCAAGGCCTTCTACAAATATGTGAAAAGTAAAAGGATGAGATGAGAAGGGATAGGGCCTATAAAAGGTGAAGGGGGAAAAGTCTGTGTGAATCCGGAAGAAATGGCAGAGGTGCTTAATGAGTACTTTGCCTCGGTATTCACGGTGGAAAGTGAACTAGGAGATTGCACTGCAGGTTTGAGGCATACGGAAAAGATTGAGTATGTGGATGTTAGGAAAGAGGATGTGTTAGACCTGTTAAATTCTATCAAGATAGGCAAGTCGCCGGGACCGGATGGGATGTACCCCAGGTTATTGTGGGAGGTGAGGGAAGTGGTTGCAGAGCCCCTGGCGATGATCTTTGCGTCGTCCATGGAAACGGGAGAGGTTCCGGAGGATTGGAGGATTGCGGATGTGGTTCCCTTTAAGAAAGGGAACAGGGATAGTCCAGGAAATTACCAACCGGTGAGTTTGACTTCAGTGCTTGATAAGCTGATGGAGAGGCTTCTGAGGGATAAGATATATGAACACTTGGAGAAGTTCGGACTGATTAGAAATAGTCAGCATGGTTTTGTCAAGGGCAGGTCATGCCTTACGAGCCTAGTTGAGTTCTTTGAAAATGTGACTGAACACATGGACGAAGGAAGGGCGGTGGACGTAGTGTACATGGACTTTAGTAAGGCATTTGATAAGGTCCCACGTGCAAGGCTTCTGGAGAAGGTGAGAGGGCATGGGATCCAAGGGGCTTTGGCCTCGTGGATCCAGAACTGGCTTGCCGGCAGAAGGCAGAGAGTGGTTGTGGATGTGTCTTGTTCTGCATGGAGGTCGGTAACCAGTGGAGTGCCCCAGGGATCTGTTCTGGGACCCCTGCTGTTTGTCATTTTCATAAATGACCTGGCTGAGGAAGTGGAGGGATGGGTTAGCAAGTTCGCCGACGATACAAAGGTCAGTGGTGCTGTGGATGGTCTGGAGGGATGCCAAAAGTTGCAGCGGGACATAGACAGGATGCAAGACTGGGCAGAGAAGTGGCAGATGGACTTCAACACAGATAAATGTGTAGTGGTCCATTTTAGCAGGAATAATGGGATGAAGGAGTACAATATAAGGGGTAGGAGTCTTAGCTGTATTGTAGAGCAGAAGGATCTCGGGGTCCGGGTCCATAGGACTCTTAAATCAGCCTCGCAGGTGGAGGAAGTGGTCAAGAAGGCATACGGTGTACTGGCCTTCATTAATTGAGGAATAGAGTTTAGGAGTCAGGAGGTAATGATGCAGCTCTATAAGACGCTTGTCAGACCCCAGTTGGAGTATTGTGCGCAGTTCTGGTTGCCTCATTATAGGAAGGATGTAGAGGCTATTGAGAGGGTTCAGAGGAGATTTACAAGGATGCTGCCTGGATTGGGAGGCAGGCCTTATTAAGATAGGTTGAGGGAGCTGGGACTCTTCTCACTGGAGAGACGTAGGTTGAGAGGTGACCTGATAGAGGTTTATAAAATGTTGAGAGGAATAGATAGGGTGGACTCTGAGACTATTTCCCCGAGCGGAAATGGTCACTATGAGAGGACACAGATTTAAGGTGCAGGGAAGCAAATACAAAGGAGATGTCAGGGGTAGATTTTTCACTCAGAGGGTGGTGAGTGAATGGAACCGACTGCAGTTGGAGGTTGTTGAGGCAAACTCACTGGGGTCTTTTAAGAGACTTCTGGATGAGTATATAGGAAAGAATAGGATAGGGGGTTATAGATAGGTCTGTGCATTGGTAGATGTGATCGGTGCAACTCGTGGGCCGAAGGGCCTGTTTGTGCTGTATTGTTCTATGTTCTATGAAAATTATAGCACAAGAACAGACCCTGCGACCTGCACTGATCTTGGTGCCCAACTGAACTAAAACCCCCTACCTCTCCAGGACCATATTCCTCTACTGTGTTACTGTGAAAATCTCCCAGTCACCATACTCCAGCGCCTCTTCAGGTACACTGAGAGAGAATTTAGCATGGCCAATGCATCTAACCAGCGTGTTTTTGGACTGTGAGAGGGAACTTGAGCACCTGGAGGGATCCATACAGACACAGAGAGAATGTGCAGACTCCACACAGACAGTGACCTAAGCTGGGAATCGAACCCAGGTCTCTGGCGTTGTGACACAGCAATGCTGGGGAATCTAAAAAACTGGGTCAAGAATGAAGGAGAGAATGGCCTGGTGGAATTGTTGCTAGACTATTAATCCAGAAACTCAGCTCATGCCCTGAGGAACCAGATTTGAATCCAGCAGATGGTGGACTTTGAATTCAATAAAAAAAACTGGAATTAAGCATCGGCTGATGACCAGGAAACTATTGTCAATTGTCACTAATGCCCTTTAGGGATGAAAGCTGCCATCCTTACACAGTCTGGCCTACTTGTGACTCCAAAGCTACAGCAATGTGATTGACTCTAAACTGTCCTTCAAGGGCAACTAGGGATGGACAATAAATGCTGGCCCAGCCAGTGATGCCCATGCCCTGCAAATAAATATTAAAATATAAAGAATTAAGAGTGCAATCTTACTGGCTGTTAACAACACAGGAGTGAAGTCGGAGAATTTATGCCCAGCCAAATCTCCGTTCTCTGTGGCAGGACGAGAAAATCCCACTGGTGTGAGCACTGGTAACATTCTGGCCATAAGCTTTTAGGACTGAGATGAAGAGAAATGTCTTCACTCCTGTTGTTGGAGTTCTCTACCTGAGAGAGCTGTGGATGTTAGTTATTGAAAATGTTAAAGCCAGAGGTTGATATGTTTTTGGGTACAAAGGGAATTTGGGGATATTGTGGGAAAGTGGCGTTCATGTTAAAGCCACAAAGTCTTGTTCAATGCTGGAGCTGTCTTCCTCCAGATCCTGTTTCTGATGTTCTTATATTCCTCTCAATGCCCCCCTCTTCAGTTACGTGCTACAGTGTCCACAGGATTAATCCTGAACTCTTTGAAACTCCAGTACAGACAGAGCAGTGAGATCACCACACTGGGATGTGACTTCAGAATCCTGCTGTTGGTATTCCTGGGAATACATCTCCCTTCCCTACGATTTTCTCCCTCTATCAATCCCTCTTCTCCCTAGCTTCAGTGGGGAAATAACTGTCCTATGTTTTGTCCTCACATCCAGAGAGTGAATAAACATCAACAGTTCACACTGAGGAATTCTGTCTGTGTCATGTGGAAGTAGAAAATGGATGAAGAAGTGAACAGAAATTCTCCCAAATGTCCTGACCGATATTTGTCCCTCAAACAGTGTGTAGCACAGGGCGTACGATTCCCGGGGGAGATTGATTCACTCCTGCTCCCACCCAACTGAAGACCTGTTGACCTCGGGTGGGATTTTCCAGTCTTGGGGTGAGTGCAGCCAGAAAATTCCACCCAGACAGTAACCCAAGGCCAGAATCGAATCCAGGCCTCTGTCGCTGTGATCCAGTTAAAGTTGAGTCAATGTTCCTTCCAGGTTTCTTCCCCTTTCTTCCCCTGGCCAGTGCAATCACACGGGTTACACAGTCCTTCCAGGGCAAGGGGAACCAATCGCTGCTCAAGGTTGTGAGTTCAAATTGGACTCCAGAAGGTTTGAACATTGAATCTAGTCTGATATTTAGTGCAGGGGGAGCATCAATCGACTAGAGGTGCCATATTACACAACCTCAGGACACTCCACAGTACTTTTCAGCCAATTAAATGGATTTTTGAAGTGTTGTCATGTAAGAAACATGAAGCAAGCTTCAACAGTAATCAGATAAGTCAGCAAGTTAGTGATTTCGGCTGAGGGCTCAATGTGGACATAGGAAAGTACAGCCTCTTCTTTGCAGTTAGTGCCAAGGGATTTTTTAAGTCCACTTGAGCGGAGAGGCTGGGTCCTGGTTTAACACCTTGCTGAGATTTATTTTATACTGGCAATGAACTAAGATCAATATAACATTGCTCGAAGTCAATGAGATGTGGCACCTTTTTCTCTGACAAAGCCATTTGTAATGGTTTCTTTGCTCTGCACAGTTGAGTTTTGTCTTTTTGCCAGGCTCCTCTCTGTTGCCTGGTGACCATGAACAGATGGAAGGTAGACAGACCACAGACGTAAATATAACCTTCACACTCGGACTTTGGAAGACTGACTGGGTGGTTAATGGAGTTTAGAGAAAATGTGTTTGCTAGATTGTCACAGAAATGACCATTGTATTTTTACAGCTGAACCTACAGCAGATAATTGGAACCAATGTTGATTTTGAAGGAATGAAGCCAGGGGTCCCTGCTTTTTGTCCTAGGCTTCCATTTTTTAAGAAGTGTTTGAAGGTTTCTGTGTTGTATGTTGCTAGCCCTATTCTAGTCTACGCTTTGCTTTCGAAGAACTCCATGTCCCTCTGCTCTGCAATGCTGGTAGCCTCTTACCTGTAATCAGTTGGGTCGTTAATTTATGTGTGTGTTTGTGTGTATGTTAACTGGAGCCCCTTGGGCCTGGTTTATGTATGGCTTGTGTACAGTGAAGATTCCATGCAGCTGTGTCTGTGCTGGAGATGGGAATGGAGTTACAAATCACGGCTTGTTCTCAAGCAGTTGTCTTCTCCGTACACCCCAAGTGGCTTGGAAATAAATTTGGAGGCAAACTGGACCCTGCAAAAAAGCTGTGGGGCTATTGGTCCAAGCTGGAGAGAAATCCTCTGCTAAACTGCACCTGATGTCTTGGGTTTTCTAAGTCCTTTCAATTCAATCTCTCCCCGAGTTGGGAATGTGGTGTGGGGGAGAAGACAATGTTGTGCGAATCTCCAAACGCAACAGACAGAGCTGTCATTGTCGCTGTATGAGTTACTGTAAGATCTGGACTCGAAGCCACAACCGTCACTGACAAACATTTGGAGAATTTGAGGTATAAGGAAGTCCAGATTTTACAGAAAAATGCTTCCTCTTGAGCTAGTGCTTTTCGACTCGCGAGTGTCAATGCCTTGCGGAAATCATTGGGGAAATTAGAGCAGTGCGGTAGAGTGGGCCCTCAGCACTCCCAGCAACGTTTGTGTTGTACGGACACTAAATAGCTGCCAGCTATTTGAACCGAAAGATTATTGAAAGTGACAGTCATGTAATAAACTTGTTTGCTCTGTTCTAGACGAATCTGGGACATTTAGAGAAGTTGGTACTTGGAGAGGCGATTGCTGTTTATTTTTATATTTATTAGCTGTTTGAGAAATTAATAAATGCATTTTCCTAACTGTTCCTAACTTGCTGAATGTGGTGAACTGCCTGCCATGTAATGAAAGCTAAAGAGATGCAACACTGTGGGTCAGTGGAAGGACTAACAAGGTGAAAATGAGGAGCAACAAACTAGTAAGTTATGTATATATAATATATAACATATATAACCCCACTGCCCAAATCGTCAGGTTATTAACTGCTATATAGCCAAGCAGAGTATCTTCACTCAACCAGTGCCTAAGTCCTATTGGATTAGGAAGAAGTAATTATCCCCAAAAACCCTCTCTTCACCCCTTCTTCCCCAATTGATTAAATCATTGATCCTGAATGAAATGCATGCAATTTCCCTGCTGTTCCTAAAACTCTTTCTTACTTTTTGTTCTTTTTGGAAAGCCCGTCTTTCTTTCTTCACCTTCTGCTCGAATTAATACCCAAAAATGTCCTGACTCATGAGTGAACCAAAGCTTTAAAAAAATTCTGTGATTTTTGCGAGTTCATATTGCGGATTAACCTGGCTTATGAAAAGGCAATGTTTGTGAATCTGTTTTGACTTGAAATTTTGCACCAGAGTATATTTGCACAATTCTGACTATTGCCAAATTGCAGTTGAGTCAGGAGGAGGACATTTGACCCCACGATCAAACTTGTTCCACCATCGAAGGAGATTGTGGCTTATCTGGATTTTAACTCCATTTACCCACCTGGGTTCTGTATATTTTAATATTCCTGCCTCATAAAATGCTCCCAATCTCAGTTTCCACGTTTTCACTCAAATCCCTCAGATTTCCCATAGAATCCCTGCAGTGCAGAAGGAGGCCATTCGGTCCATTAATTGAGCCTCTGAAAGAGCATCCTATCTACATCCATTCCCCTGTCTTATCCCCATGACCCTGCGCATTTACGAGGGCTAATCTATCTAAGCTGCACATCTTTGGATTGTGGAAGAAACCCACGCAGACACAGGGAAAGCGTGCAAATTCCACCCAGGCAGTCACCCCAAGGCCAGAATTGAACCTGTGTCCCTGGCACTATGAGGCAGCAGAGCTGACCACCGTTGAGGGGGAAGATTTCCACTGCCCTTTGCCTCCTGACATCACTTCTGATCAGCCAAGCTTTAAGTTCCAGATAGTGCACTCTTGTTCTTGGTTCCCCTCACCTGAGGAAATAATTTCTCTCTTATACTCTCTTACTTCCTTAATTCCCTTATCAAAAAACCCTTCTACCGCAATGACCTGTTCCATCTGGTGGGTAGAAGCTATATTTTGTAGTAGTGAGTTGCATAGATAGGAAATTTCTAGATTGAAGTCCTTGTACAGCCAATCCAAACACCAGCTGTGGAAAAGACGTTAACTAGTCACAGGCCTAACGGATTGGATGGACAAGAACCATTCCGGGTTTTCCTGATTTCCTTGATCATTGTCCATTGGTCACATGAAAATATTCACACTCCCAATCTGGGGACAGAATTGGCCAAGACCACAATGATGGCTGTATAGCTCCTCCAAAGGAGAAATGAAGAATTATTGTTCATAGTCTGTCATTGGTGTTGAATCCAATTGCATGCACTCTTTACTCTGTGGCCTTTGGACTATTTCAAGGTAAAGTCGCCATGGTCCCTGAGGACCATAGCCTGTTCCCCTCTTTGATGGGGAGGGCTGACTAGTGGTAATTTAATCTGAGGATCACCACACCGCAGGCCAGGGGCAAGGTTGAGAAGACAGGGCCTTCATGAATAACCTCAGCTGGTACGGGAATTGAACCCACACTGTTGGCGTTGCTTTGCCACCTGAGCTAAACTGACCCCCTTTGGATTATTTACTTCTCACTGGAATCAAAGAGAGTTCACATTCTTACAATGGATAAAACCAGCCTTGTCAGTTCTATGCAGACATTCCTGGAAGTTTCTTTGTGTGACAACCTCACCTCCAACTTTTCCTGCCACCAACTCTTTGGCTATTATTTCCCTGGCACACCCATCCTATGGATACTATGCCTTCCTGGCCAATTATAAAGTGGCCAGTCTTTCTCTGACTCAGTTGGATAATTCTCAGCTGTCAATCAGCCAATCTTCCCATCGCTAATCCCTCTGCAACTGACCAATGAAAATACTCAAAGAAAAAGTACTGATCATGCTGCAGGAAGATTGGAATAAACTGATTGGTTCCTCAAGCCTGTTCTGTCATTCAATTAGAAATGATTAATGTGTCTTAATTCCAATTACTTGCCTTAGTTCCATATCACTTAGAACAAAGTCTGCCAGCCTTGTTCTTGAACTTATTCAATGAATCCCCCAGCTTTAACAGCTTTTTCAGGTGATGGGGGGAGGGGGTGGTAGCTAACTCCTCTCTCTGCCACTGGATCCTAGATTTCCTAACCCACAGGCCGCAATCCGTAAGGATAGACAACAACACCTCCTCCACGATCATCCTCAACACTGGTGCCCTACAAGGCTGTGTCCTCAACTTCCTACTATATTCCTTATACACCCATGACTGCTTAGCCAAATTCCCCTCCAATTCGATTTTCAAGTTTGCTGATGACATCACCGTAGTGGGTCAGGTCTCAGGAAATGACAAGATGGAGTACCGGAATCAGATAGAGAATCTGGTGAACTGGCGTGACGAAAATACTCTGTCTCTCCATGTCAACAAAATGAAGGAGATTGTCATCAGCTTCGGAAAGCATAGTGGAGGATATGTCCCTGTCAATATCAACAATGATGCAATGGAAAAGTTTCTAGGTTTTTGGATCACCAACAACCTGTTCTGGTCCACCCATGCCGACACTATAATTAAGAAAGCCCACCAACACCTCTACTTTCTCAGAAGACAAAGAAATTTGGTACGTCAGCTATAGCTCTCATCGGGTTCTACGGATGCACTATAGAAAGCATTCTTTCAGATTGTATTAGAGCTTGGTATGGCTCCTCTCTGTTCAAGACTGCAACAAATTACAAAGGATCATCAACATTGACTCTGTCTACACTTCCTGCTGCCTCAGAAAAGCAGCCAGCATAATCAAGAGAATGCACTCCTGACATACTTTTTCCACATTCTTCCATCGAGAAAGATATACAGAAGTTTGTGGTCATGTACCACCCGACTCAAGAACAGCTTCTTCCCTACTGCCATCACCTTTTTGAATTCTCCTAACATATATTAAATTGATCTTTCTCTATGCCCTAGCTATGACTGTAACACTACATTCTGTACCTTATCTTTTCTTTCTTCCCTATGTACTCTATGAATTGTACTTTTTTCTATATAGCATGCGAGAAACAATACTTTTCATTGTATACTCATACATGTGACAAGAATAAATCAAATCAAATCAAATCAAGTGCTATACCTTGACGTAACTAGCCTGATTTCCTCTTCCAGTCCCCCCACCTGCCCCAAGCAATTGTTCACAAAGTCAAGGTTACTTTCACTGCTTCATTCAGGCTTTAGACAATGTGAGGGTAAAATTCCATCTTTGGAACATGATAGGATTGGCAATAAATTGGCAACCTGTAGAGCATCCTGTTCAACAAATTGTATAAGGGCTGTGTTTATCATATCCTTGAAATCCTGACCAACACTAAAACTAAGAATTATAACAACAACCAAATTCAAATTATCAGTTGGGCTCACAGTGAGGGCCACCTAATCTTGCTGGAAGCTACACATATTGAAACGCAGGAGGTAGTGTCTTCTGCAAGCAAGAGGTACATGCCCATGCATTGCACCTTCTTGAATTAAACAAAATCATGGAGGACAATAGTTCCTTGATGCATTTTCTATGGCAATGCCTCGATCAATCAGAGTCAACTTACCAACCAATCAGCGTCCTGCTGTCATGCCATGCAGTAGCTCCCTTTGAAATTTGGCATTCTTGCATCTGGCCTGATGTGTGAAAGAAGAGAAGCTTCGATGACATGACTTCTTTTCAGCAATAATCAAAGGCAAAATAGCAAAATACTGCAAGTATTGGAAATCTGAAAGAAACAGAGAAATCGCTGGAACTCCTCAACAGCTACCGCAGCCAAACTGATGGGAAAAGCAGAGTAAACATATCGATGTTTGACAACGCAAAAATCAGAACTGGACCAAGAAACACAGCATCATCCGTCTCTGAGCAAGATACCTGAAGCTAGTCGTGAATATTTGTACATGTATCTGCTTCTCCCTGTGCAAGCTCTCTGCTTGTAAGAGTCAGAGCTCAAAAACACATCCAATATTTGCTTGCATTTATTCAAGAAAGGGGAATTGTGTTTGTTTAGTTTGTGACACCGCTGCCCCTTATTCTCTGCAAAATCTGTTTGAGTGGCGTTAACAGCCCTTAACTCAAATATCATTTGCTGACCTCAATTAGACAATAAATTTCCTTCCACAGAATAGTTCCTGGTTATTTTCATTCGGATATTTCAGTCCAGTGGTATTATACAATTATTATTGCGCCTGGCCCAGTCAGTGTTCAGATAGATATGTAACCCAGAGCTTCACTGATTGCCAGTGATTCCAGCTCCCAAATGGCCTGCATCCCAAGAAACATAGAAACGTAGAAGAAGGAGCAGGAGGAGACTATTTGGTCCTTTCTAGCCTGCTCCGCTATTCATACAATCATGGCTGATCATCCAACTTAATAGCCTAATCTTGCTTTCTCCCCACAACCTTTGATCCTGTTCACCCCAAGTGCTAAATCTAGCTGCCCCTTGAATACATTCAATGTTTTGGCATCAACTACTTCCTGCAGTAATGAATTCCACAGACTCACCACTCTTTGGGTGAAGAAATGTCTCCTCACCTCTGTCCCAAATGTCTATCCTGAATCCTCAGACTGTGACTCCACCATCGGGAACATCCTTCCTGCATCTATCTTGTCTAGTCCTGTTAGAATTTTATAAGTCTCTATAAGATCCCCCCTCATTCATCCGAATTCCAGCAAAAACAATCTTAACCTAGTCAATCTCTCTTCAATCCTGCCATCCCCGAAATCAGCCTGGTAAACCTTCACTGCACTCCCTCGAGAGCAGGAGCATCCTTCTTTGGAAAAGGAGACCGAAACAGCACACAATACTCTCGGTGTGGCCTCACCAAGGCCCTGTATAATTGCAACAACACATTCCTGCTCCTGTACTCTAAACCTCTCGCAATAAAGGCTAATATAGCATGTGCCTTCTTTATCCTCTACATTATGTATGGAACAATGCAGCAGAACCTTATCATCTACTTGTTTGTTTTTCCCACTCAATGTCAAAATTAATGCTTTAAAAAATGATATTTGAGATTGAGGCATATCTATAAGTATACAATTATTTTACTCCATGCTGGTTTTGAATGTCCCAATTCTCATTCCAAACATTAAGCCACAATTTTTGACTCAAACATTATTTTTTGAGCAGTTAGGATTTGGCAGTGTGTCTTTTTATTCCCCTGTTGTCTGATGTTGGTATTCTGACTGTAAAAATCTCCTCTAATACAATTCCCTCAACCTCAGTTCAATTGTAAATCTATATTATGATATATTTCCAAATAAGGCATCAAAATTATTGTAAGGGAGGTTCTTGCCTGGTTCCTGCAGCTCACACCTAACTCTTTAATTTGCCAGTTGTGCTCGGATCCCATTAATCCTCCAGAGCATTTCCAGTAACTCATCCAAATGGCCACTTTTTCAATGAATCTTGACCATGATCGCTGGCAGACCTCCTAATCATGAAGTGCAGTCAGATTTAGACACTGCTCGATGGAGGGCCACTGGGAGCTGGAACTTCAGCTGATTTCTCACCTGAACGCAAACCACATTTCTTCACACAGAAACCCAGGGGTTGATTCTGGCAATCCCTCGACCAATGTGTCTAAAATCATCTAATTCACACAGAGGAGTGAATCTGAGATATTCCTGGTTTAGTTCTACAACAAGGCACTTTCCCAACAAGGGAAGATTTGTTTAGTTTTTAATTAAGTAATGTGATTGAACCGTGTGTAACATTGGTCAGAACGATTCTAATCTGAACTCCCCTCCCACTAACATCTGGAGCACCAATGCGAGCAGATGTACGCACCCTGATATTTGTGTAAAGGAATTGGATGGGGAATAAAATTCTGGAAATAGGAATTTAGGACTTAGAAGCAGGAGTAGCCATTCAGCCCTTCATTCTATAAGATCGTGGCTGATTTGGTTGCATCTTGACTCTGTTGTGCCCTCTACACACCCCCAACCACCCCCTCCATGACTTCATTGTCTATCAAAAATCTCTATAACTCTGCCCTAGAATAAGTATAAGAATGTCGTACTATCAAACTACTCATCCGCTACCCCTTTTAGACTCACTGTTAATTTAGCTTACATTCCTATGGGAGAGGGGGCCAATGGGAGAGAAACACAAACTGCATGCGTTTAGTGATGAGTGTAACTTCTGATCTTGCTGACAATACGAGGAAACTGAATGACATCAGGATTTAACTCAAGGAATATGGCCCTTCAATTTCAGCTGGATCTGTTCTTTCAACTCCTTTATTCCACGGGCTAAATAATCGCAACAAACAATGCAGTGGGAATTTCCTGATATAAAAACAAATCTCTGATCGAATCAAAGAGAACTAAAACACTGTTAATGTTAACCCTGCCAATTCTTAATATTGAACATCTACAATGTTCCTTTATTGAGAGAAACAACTAAGTCCAGAGACATGCAGGTTAGGTGCATTGGCCATGCCAAATTTTCCCTCAGTGTATCCAAACAGGCACCAGAGTGTGGCGACTAGGGGATTTTCACAGTAACTTCATTGCAGTGTTAATGTAAGCCTGCTTGTGACTAATGAATAAATAATTAAAGATGTAAAACAAACGGGAATGGCTGCGAATGGGTTGTGTGTGATGAAGCTTTATTCCGTGGAGGTAATTCTACAATCTGAGAATGTGATGATATAACTGGAGTTAATTTTCAATGTTTATAGGCACGTTGATAAAATAACCAATGGGATAAGTGGAACATTGCACCATTGATGGTGCGTTACGAAAGCTCGTTCACTCATGTGAAAGATCGTCCACCCCTCATCCCCACCATCTGCCCTCCCTCCACCCACATCACTCATTGATCACAGGCCTTTTGCACTGGTGGTGAGACTCCAGTAATGCACCATCACTGGTGTGATGTCCTTGTATTCATTCAGCAGCACGCGGCCAAGCAACCTGCGGGCACTACCCAAGTCACTGGCACAAACTGTCACTGTCTGCCTTACCCCATAGAAACGTGCCTCCTGCCTGCTGACCCACAGAGCAGCATTGCTATTGGAAGCTGTGAAGGAGTGTGTGACCCTCTCGCCCATTTACCCGGCTGGAGCACGTGGAACAGAGGTGAGTGGTTACAACTTGAGGGGGAGATGGCAACTTGAAGAATCTAAGTCACGTTCAAGGGGAACAGAGATGGGGAGTTGTTCCTAACCAAAAAAAAAATCACAGGATTAAATACATAACCTTGTTCTGTGAGACAAGCGATCCCAGACAAATTTTGTTCTCACTCTTAAAGCCAATGTGCACGTCAATTCTCCCTCTTCCTCGTTGCGATTGGAAATGGGGGAGGCAATTGCTAGTGGTATAATGGCTAGACTATTAACTAGAAACTTAGCTAATGGGGACCTGGGTTCAAATCCCACCATGGCTGATGGTGGAATTTGAATTCAGTAAAAAAAAATCTGGAATTAAGAATCTACTGATGACCATGAAACCCATTGTTGATTATCAGAAAAACTCACCTAGTTCATTAATGTCCTTTAAAGAAGGAAATCTGGGGATGGCGGGACTGATGTATGAGGAGAGATTGACTAGGTTAGGATTGTTTTCACTGGAGTTCAGATGAATGAGGGGGGATCTCATACAGACTTATAAAATTCCAACAAAACTTTAACAAAAAACTAGACAGGATAGATGCAGGGAGGATGCTCCTGATGGTGAGAGAGTCCAGAACAGAGGTCACAGTCTGAGGATTCAGAGTAAATAATTTAGGACGGAAATGAGGAGACATTTCTTCACCCAAAAAGTGTCGAGTCTGTGAAATTGATTACCGCAGGAAATAGTTGAATATTGAAAACATTGAACGTATTCAAGAGGCAGCTAGATATACATAGCATTTGGGGTGAATGGGATCAAAGGTTATGGTGAAAAAGCAGGATCAGGCTATTGAATTGGATGATCAGCCATGATCATGATGAATGATGGAGCAGGTTCGAAGGGCCAAATGGCCTCCTCCTGCTACTATCTTCTATGTTTCTATGAAATCTGCCGACTTTATCTGATCTGATCTACAAGTGACTCCAGAGCCACAGCAATGTGGTTGACTCTTAACTGCTAGCTGAACAAGGTCAACCAGGGATGGGCAATAAATGTTGGCCCAGCCATCGATGCTCCTGTCCCACAGATGAATAAAAAAAATTCCCCCTCTCCTTTGCATGTTGGAATTGGAAGTATGAAGTGTGCGCAAACTGTAAAGGCTTCCATTAACAAGGTGGAAAAGAAAGGATTTATGGAGTTTGTACATTGGGAAATTGCTGTTGACATTTGTTCAGGAACTGGGATAGAAGTTGAGTTACAGTTTTGATCTAACTCATCCTGTGGCTTGGGCTAGTAACTTACTGCAGGAACCTACCTTAAAGGAAATATAAGTATTTGAGGGAAGTTCACAGGGATTCTGAAACATTGTGCGCTAAGAGAAAATCAGAATTACTCCTCACTGCCTACAAAGCAGATTATAAAAGGGCAATGATCATTGATGGTGCTGAGTGAGTTGGATAATACAGATGTTAGCTGATTATTTAATTTGGACAGAACTGGAGGACATGAGGCTAAAATTAATGAGGCTCAAACAAGACTCAGATAATTCAATATTTTCTTCCCTCATTAAACAAAACACATGCTGTGTAGACTCTCATTAAAGGGTTAGTGCTGTGACTGTTAGCACAACGGCTGAGAGCTGAGCCTAAATACCCAAACGCCAAATGTTGTGACCGTATAAGTGTCGAGCCAGAAGCCGGAAGCACATTCCAGCCCAGGTGTCAGGTGCAGCTCAGTCACAGCACTCTGGTATCTGAGTCGGAAGCTTGGGGAGTTCAAATCCCACTCCAGGCATGGAATTCTCACCCTGTGGCAGGGGTGGGAATGGAGAGTTTTCCCTTTGCATTATAGGGTGGATAATGAATGTGCAGGGAAGATTGTGGGCAAGATGTACACCAAATCTTCTGGCCCCAACTGTGCCCTGATCATGTGCTGTGTTCCGTGGTGGGATGGACCTGATGGTGTGGGTTACGCCATCATATCTGGGCGCCATGTTGAAGAGGTGCATAACATCACTGATCCACCATTGAAGAAGATGGATCTTTTGAAAGAGAAGACGGATCTCCAGGAGTACTCTGAGGCTGGAAAAGGGACTTTCTCGATGACACCGATGCTGGAAGATCCACCCATGGATGCTCTCTCCCCCACCCCCTGCTGTGCTGTTCCAGATCCCACAATTATTGGCAGCCTCCAATCCGAAATGCAGAGGCAGCGCCAGGTAGCGTTCAGGGGAGTCCCGACTGCTGCTTATCACATTGTTACAGACGTGTTCGGCACTGGCGTGTTTTCCCACTGGTGTTGCAGAGAATCAGGTGTGGGTGGAAGATTCCAATTGGGATTTCGTCAGCGTTAGTAAGATGCAAACCAGATTCTCGCTAATCTCCAGAACTTTGGGGATGGGCGCCATGGAAGATCCTGCGGGAAACTCACATCAGGGTAAAACCAATTTTTAGGCACTCAATAAATTCCAACCCCCACGCACCATTGAGTTTACCGGTGGGGACATGGGAGGATTCCGCTCCTGGGTCAGAGCACAGAAAGCATGGCTGGCATTACTAGGCAGTACTGAGCGATCTGGCAGAGGGGCTGTCATTCAGAATGAGACAGATTCTATAGACTCAAGCAGAGGCAATGGCAAGTGATATTATCACTAGACTATTTGGGCAACATGGTGGCACAGTGGTTAGTATTGCTGCCTCACAGTGCCAGGGACCTGGGTTCGATTCCCAGCTCGGGTCACTGACTGTGTGGAACTTGCACATTCTCCCCGTGTCTGTGTGGGTTTCCTCCGGGTGCTGTGGTTTCCTCCCATAGTCCAAAGATGTGTGGGTTAGGTTGATTGGCCATGCTTAAAATTGTCCCTTAGTGTCCTGAGATGCGTTGGTTGAGGGATAAATATGTAGGGATATGAAGGTACGGCCTGGGTGGGATTGTGGTCAGTGCAGACTCGATGGGCCGAAGGGTTTCTTTCTGCACTGCATGATTGTATCCTGTTAGTCCAGAAATTCAGCTAATGTTCCAGGGACTTTGATTCAAATCCTGCCATAGCAGATGGTAGAATTTGAATTTGATTGAAAAACAATCTAAATGTAATTTAGAATCTACTGATGACCATTGTCGATTGTTAGAAAAACCCACTAATGTCCTTCAGGGAAGGGAATCTGTCATCTTTACACGTCTGGCCTACATGTGACTCCAGACCCACAGCAATATGACTGACTCTTAACTGCCCTCAGGCAACTAGGGATGGGCGATAAATTCTGACCCAGCCAGCGACACGCATGTCCCATGAATGAAATTTAAAGAGTTCTTACAAATTGAAGGGTTGTTAATGTAACCCTACAGTTTAAAAAGGGAGGTAGAAAGAAAACAGGGAATTATAGACCAGTCAGCTTGCCATTGGTAGTGGGGAAAACTCTGGAGTCCATTATCAAAGATTTTAAAGCTGAGCACTTGGCAAACAGTGGTAGAATCAGACAGAGTCAGCATGGGTTTATGAAAGGAAAATCATGCTTGACAAATCTACTGGAGTTCTTTGAGAATATAATTAATAGACTTGCTGAAGAAGACAGTGGATCTGGTTTATTTGGGACTTTTAGAAGGCTTTCGACAAAGTCACATATAAGACATTAGTCTGTAAAATGAAAGCACATGAGATTAGGGAGTAGTGTATTGAGATGAATAGAAAACTGGTTGGCAGATAGGAAACAAGAAGTAGGAATAAACAGGACATTTTCTGAATGGAAGGTGGTGACTACTGGGATTCTGCAGGGATTGGTGCTAGGTCTTGAGCTTTTCACCATATATGTTAATGATTTAGATAAGGAAACTAAATGTAATATCCGCAACTTTGCCGATGACACAAAGCTGGGTGGGAAGTGAGCAGTGAGGAGGTTGCAGAGATGCTTCAGTCAGGCTAGGTGAAGGGCAAATGGGTGGCAGGTGCAGTGTAATGTGGATGAATGTGAGGTTATCCAATCTGGCAGCAATAACAAGAAGATGGCTTGTTATCTAAATGGCTATGGATTAAGAGAGAAGGATATACAATGAGACCTGGTTTGTCCTTGGACATCAGTCACTGAAGGTAAGCGTGCAAATGCAGCAGGCGGTAAAGAAAGCAAATGGTATGTTGGCCTTCATAGTGTGAGGATTTGAGTACAGGAGCAGGGATATCTTGCTGCAATTATACAGGGCCTTGGTGAGGCTACATCTGGGGTATTGTGTGCAGTTTTGGCCTCCTTATGTAAGAAAGGATGTTCTTGTTACAGAGGGAGAGGTGTTGAGAAGTTTTATCAGACTAATTCATGGGATGGTGGGACTGATGTATGAGGAGAAATTGAGTCAGTTAGGATTATATTCATTGGAGTTCAGAAGAATGAGGGGGGAACCTCATGGAAACCTATAAAACTCTAACAGGACAGATAGATTAGATGCAGTAAGAATGTCACCAATTGTAGCAGTGTTCAGAACCAGGGGTTATCATCTAAGGATATGGGTTAGACCATTTAGGACTGAGATGAGAAGAAATTTCTTCACTCAGAGTGGTGAGCCTGTGGAATTTGCTCCAATAGAAAGCAATTGAGGTTAAAATTTGTGGGTGGGATTTACCGGCTGCACTCATCCCAAGGTCGGAAAATCCCGTCCGAGGTCAATGGACCTTTGCATGGTTTTGTCCTGCCTTCTATGATTCCCATGACAGATGGGATGAGAAAACTCCACCCTGTATGTTTTCGAGAAGACGTTAGGTACAGCTTTTGGGATGAAAGGAGCCAAAGGGTATGGGGGGAAAGGTGGGATCAGTTGGATAAGCCATGATAGTCATGAGTGGCAGAGCAAACTCAAGGGGCCGAATGGCCTACTCCTGCTCCTACTTTCTATGTTCTGCTAAACGTTTGCTGTCTTGAATACATGTAACAAATCCCGTGACATAATTTTGAAGGAAAGCAGAGAGTGATCCTTGGTTTCCTAATTAGTATTTATTAACATCCCAACAGTAGGGTATCTGGGCATGAACATATCACTGTGGTTTTCATACACGGATCGGAATAAAAGTTTTACATTTTGCTGCCCAAGTTAGCTGCTGGGTTTCCCACCTTACACCTGTGACCATACTTCAAATGTGGGCAGCGAAGTGGCACAGTGGTTAGCACCGCAGCCTCACAGCGCCAGGGACCCCGGGTTCGATTCCCAGCTTGGGTCACTGTCTGTATGGAGTTTACATATTCTCCCTGTATTTGGGTGGGTTTCCTCTGGGTGTTATGGTTTCCAACCACACTCCAAAGACGTGCAGGTTAGGTGGATTGACCATTCTAAATTGCCCCTTAGTGGGACAAGGGGATTAGCTAGGGTAAAAAAGAACATGTGGACACACCTGGAGCAGTTGTTGTGGGGATTTCATAAGGAGTTTGTGTCTCCCCCAAGTTGGATGCAGAATAAACTTGCTGAAGGTAAAAGATAAGCTGTTATATTATTCCTCCAGCAAGTCCTAAATTCCCTAATAAGTGGAAACACTTTCTCTTCATCTGTTTCATTTCCAATAAGTTCACTACTTAATGTCCTAACCTAGGGCATCACAGTGGCAAAGTGGTGAGCATTGCTATCTCACAGCTCCAGGGACCTGAGTTCGATTTCCAGTGTCTGTGTGGAGTCAGCACATGCTCCTCATGTCTGCATGGGTTTCCTCCAGATGCTCCAGTTTCCTCCCACCATCCAAAGGTGTGCAGGTTGGCATTGACCATGCTAAATTGCCCCTGAGTGTCAGGGGGACTAGGTAGAGTAAGTACACGGGGTTATGGGGAAAGGGCCTGGGTAGGATTGTGGTCAGTGCAAACTTAATGGGCCAAATGGCTTCCTTCTGCATTATAGGATTCTATACTTCAGATATAATTCATTAGCTGTAAAAGAGCTTCTTGGTCACTCAGTGGCTTTGAAAAGCTCTCTATAAAAGCAAGTTTTTAGGGGAGGTGATGGCCTTGTGGTATTATCAGTAGTCAATTAATCCAGAAACTCAGTTAATGTTCTGGGTTTCAAACCTCACCATGACAGATGGTGGAATTTGATTTCAATAAAATGTATCTGGAATTAAGACTCCACTGATGACCGTGAAACCATTGTCAATTTTTGGAAAAACCTATCTAGTTCACTAATGTCGTTTAGGGAAGGAAATCTGCTCTACTTACCTGGTCTGGCTTAACTGTGACTCCAGAGTCACAGCAATGTATTTGACTCTCAACTGCCCTCAGACAACTAGGGATGGGCAATGAATGCTGGCCAGCCAGCGACACCATGTGAATGAATAAAAGAAAGTCTTTCTTTAAATTTTCTTTCTGATCATGTTACCGTGCTGTCTCAAATGACTGAATCAAATCAAACTCATTGCAGAGAACGTTAAATTATTCCAACAATGACAGGACCAAATTATATATTCCAGACTAACCTTGGATCGTCTAGTATGTTAATGGAACATTCGGAAATCTGCTCCAGAAACTTGGGTTGCAAATTGATGCAGCCAGAAGTTAGTGCTGTGTTCACCTGGTAATAATTGTGAAAGGTGACAGAGCTTCACATTGAGCATTGTTGGGAGGTCAAGGAATTGTTAGCAGTTGGCAATATCTGAGCAGGGCCAATGACTGAGTTGTAAGTATGAGAGTTGATGCCACAACTGGAGGTCCCAGTGAGGTACTCCACCCTCAGGATTGTAGGATGGAGAACCTGCCTGTCTGAGCACTTGATTGTCTAGGTCACGTTTGCTGCAAGTGCCACTTTGACTGGGAGTGACTCATTGTAGAATTGGCTCTTTGGTGTCACAGACTGATTACCTTCAGGGCTCAGGGAAAGTAATTTTCAAAGCACTGCCCAAGGAGATGGGTGCAACCCATGATGTCCCCTGCAACGAATGAGATTGATGAGCTGAATGTCTTCAAATACATTTTCTACACCACCAATAAGTTCCTCAGGCGAATTATGATACATATTTGACAATGTCATCTCTGGCATCACACAAGGTTCAGGTTGGCAACTCTGGTTGCATTTACGCTTCAAACTATCATAGAAACTGCCTGCTCCAAATGCCTTTCCAATCAAACAGCCTATTTTATGTCTCCAATATCACTGAGTTATAAATAAAAACGCCCTAAGGAACTGAAAATGAGAATTATTTTTACATTTCTCTGATCTTTCTCCTGAATTACTCACTGCAGGAATTGAGAGCCATCAGTTCCTGGAAACTCCAGGCCACCTTACACACCGTGCTTCCATTAACATTGAAAGTACTTTGTGAGTGACCTATTCATTCTCTAACCAGCTGTAAATACCCATTTCACCTCTCGTACTGGGCTTATGTATCAATTCAGGTGTGATACTGATTGAATTGAACCATTTCCCAGACTCCAATTTCAACCCAGTTTGAGTCCAATTTGGCTTCACTTTCTTCATTTCCTTTTTAAATGATGAGGTTGTGTATCTAGGGATGAACCATCTGGTGTATGTGTGTGTGTGTCAATATTTGTGTGCATATGTGTGTCTGTTTGTGTCTATTTGTGTGTGCGTGTGGGTGCTTCGGTTTCCTCCCACAGTCCAAAGATGGCAAGTTAGGTGTGTCTGTGTGTCCATCTTAAAACAGAAGGCTGAGGGGGGACTGGATTGAGGGGGAGAAAATTATGAGGGACATAGATAGGAAGAAATTTTCTTCCTTAGTAAGGGGATCAATAACCAGGGGGCACAGATTTTGAATAAGAAGTCTCACAACACCAGGTTAGACTCCAACCAGTTTATTTGATAGTGCCACCTGACGAAGGAACACTGTTTCCCAAAGCTTGTGAGATTACTATCAAATAAACTGGTTGGACTCTAACCTAGTGTTCTGAGACTTCTTACCATGTTTATCCCAGTCCAACACCGGCATCTCCACATCACAGATTTAAGGTCAGGGACAGGTGATTTTCACCCAGAGGGTGGGAATCTGGAACTTGTTGCCTGTAAGGGTGATAGAGGAAGAAAAACTCAACATTTAAGAAGCATTTAGATAAATTTTAGATAAAGCATTTGAAATGCCGTAGCATTCTAGGAAATGACCGAGTACTGAAAAATAGGTTCGAAATAGAATGTGCTTGATGGCTGGTACAGACACAATGTACCAAAGGGTCTCTTTCTGTGCTGTAAACTGTGAGACTCTGAGATCTCGCAGCTTACCTCGCTGCCTGCCTGGCCTGCCCTCCTCAGACCTGGATCAAGATTGAGAAACCTGCTGGCTGCATTTTTCACAGGTGGCACAGTGGTTAGCACTGCTGCCTCACAGCACCAGGGACCCAGGTTCAATTCTGGCCTCAGGTGCCTGTCTGTGGAGTTTGCACATTCTCCCCATGTTTGCTTGGATTCCCTCCAGGCACTCCAGTTTCCTCCAAAGATATGCAGCTTAGGTGAATTGGCCATTTTAAATTGCTCCCAAGATGTGTAGATTAGTGGGGTAAATGCACAGGGATACAGTCTAAGTGGGATGCTGAGTTGAAGCAGATTTGATGGGCTGAATGGTCTCCTTCTGCACTGTAGGGATTCTATAGTTCCATGATCTTATGAAAACACAGGATCTGCCCCTCTCCCTCTCAATCAGCCTTAATCAACATTCGGACCAAGGTCTTCCCACTCTAGGGAGTCTTGAGGAATCAGATGCTGATGTCACTCTGCATTCCCTGTTGCTACGTTCATTGGTGCGCACACACAACCGAGCACTCTCCCACATTGCCCGGGATACTGTGTCCAGACAGTTTGATTCCTTGGTCAGTTGCTAACTCAGATGAGTGTGATTGCTTCGTAGAGATGAAAGGTTTTGAGTCGCACACGCTCAGTACTTAAGAAAAACTGGCTGATAAAATTGGAGTTATTGTTGAAAGAACGTCCATCAGGAGTTGTACAGGAATGGAAAGGAAGGAATATTCTAGCTTTTTTCTTAAAATGAGCAAAATGGACACTGAGCCTAAAATTAACAGGGAATAAAACTGAGAAAAGATTAACTATTAATCAACAAAGTAATATAATCAGAACAAGACAATGTGGCTTTCAGAGATAGGACTGGGAGTGAATCTTATTCATTAGTTGTGGAGTTGACTATTCAAATGCTCTCTCCACCAACATCCCATCTTTCACCCTCCATCAACTTGATGTCACCCCAAAATTGTTGAACATAAGAACTAGGAGCAGGGGAAAGCCATTCAGCCCTTCAAGCTGCTCCACCATTCAATACAATCATGGCTGATCTTATCTCAGCCTCATTTCCACCTTCCTTCCTGCCTGTTCACCATCGCCCTTCAAACACATTTCTAATTAACAATCTGTCCACCCCTTCCTTAAACTTATTCAATGTCCAAGCGTAAACCACATGCGAGGACAGTGAATTCCAAAGACTGACCACCCTTTTGAAGGAAGTAGTTTCTCCTAATCTCTGTTTTAGATCTGCCAACCTCCTATTATATCAGAATGATGACCTCTTGTCGGGTCATTTTGTTCCAGATGACCCAATAAGGGGGAACATCCTCACCACATCTACTTTGTCAATTTCCCTTATCATTTTGTACACCTCAATTAGATCTACTCTTGCTCTTCTAAACTCCAGTGAGTATATAATTAAACGACCCAATCTCTCTTTATAAAACAAACCCCTTATCTCTGGAACCACGTCTGAACCACTTCCAATGCACCTACATCCCTTCTCAAGTAAGAAGACCAAAACTGCATACAACTTTGTATGTGCAATTTCAATAATGCTTTGTAAATTAGCAGCAACATTGCATTACTTTTGTATTCTGCTCCTTTAGCAATAAAGACCAAGATTCCATTTGCCTTCCTTATTACCTGCTGTACCTGCACACTAGTTTTTTGTGATTCATGCACAAGGACACCTGGATCCCTCTGCACAGAAGCACTCAAGTTTGTCTCCATTTACTTAATAATTTGCCTTTGGATTTTTCCTCTCAAAAGGGATAACCTCACACTTATTACATCAAACTCCGTCTGCCAAATTTTGCTCCATTCACTGAACTGTCCATATCCTTTTGTAAATTTCTTATTTCATTATTGCAACCTACTGTCCCACCTATTTTAGTAACATCTGCAAATGGTGGCACCTACTATCCCTGCACCCACATCATTAATATAGATTGTAAGTAATTGGGGCCGGAGGACTGAATCCCGTGACATCCCATTTGTTACATCTTGTCAACCCAAAAAAGACCCATTTACCCCAACTCTTTGCCTTCTATTGGTTAGTAAATCCTTCATCCAAGCTAATAAATTACTCCTAATCCTATGTGAACTAACCTTGTGTGTTAACCTTTCATCGAGCACCTTATCAAATACCTTCTGGAACTGCAGATATACCTCATTTACAGGATTACCATTATCTATCTTGCTTGTTACATCTTCAAAGAACACAAAAAAATTAGTCAACATCATTTATCCTTCATAAAACCTTGCTGAAACTGATGGGTTGCATTTTGACTTTCTGTTTTTACTTCCATTGTAATAGATTCTAACAATTTCCCAATGACAGATATTAAAGTAATCAGACTATAGTTTATTACATTTTGCCTCCCTCCCTTTTTGAATAAGGGATAAAAAATATTAGCATTTTTTTAATTCACTAGAACAATTCCTGCATACAAGAAATTTTGGAATATTGTAACTAATAGATCCACTATCTCCAATGCCTTTTGTTTTAAGACTCCAGGATGTAGGCCATTAGGCCCTGGGGACTTGTCTGCCTTCAATCACAATAGTTTACTCAGTACTTATTCTATCACATCAAGTTCAGTTCACCCATCGCCCTTGTAATTGCAAACTTAAGTTGGCTCCTGGCCCAGCACTGTCTTAATTTTAGAATTCTCATCCTTGTTTTTCAAATCCCTCTACGGTCTTTGCTCATCCCTATCTTTGTAACCTCCTCCAACTCTAAGCCCTTAGATTTCTGCACTTCTCAAATCCTGGCCCCTTTCCCTCCCCCGAGTTAAGTGTCCTGCCTCTGGCTGCTATTTTGAAACTCTGGGATCCATTTTGTCCAGAATGATCTTTGCCATGTTTCTGTGGAATTGTAAAAGTTATCCATCATATCACATATTCCCATTATTCTCAAAGTCATACGCTGGAATTCTACCATCCTGCCCACCATGAAATCAGAGCGAATGAAAGGCAGATGACAGAAATATCCATTGTCTTTAGACAGGATTTTACGGCCTTGCTTGAGTTTTAGAGTATTGCAGCACAGAGAGAGGCCCTTTGGCCCATCATACCTGTGCCAACCTTCGAGCACCTATATCTTCCCAAGAGATATATTTTTAGGCAAAAATGTTCTGAATCACACATTATTAAAACCGGACTCTCGTTACAGCTGTACAATTCATTGACCAGACATTACACATGGACAATGATTGGGAGAATGACCAAGCATAGTAAACTTTGTGTTCTCCAGCACCCCATGTCAACCAGAGCTCTTTACAAACCAGAATTTCTGATTTCTTCCTAACACACATCAACACTTCACCAACTGGAAGCAATTGTAAAATTATCCAGAACCACATCATATCCCAGGTAACATTGGTATGGCCAGTCAAGCTAGTGTGAGGAGCTGGTAGTCATTCCTGTTCACAACTGCCATTGGAAATGTTAAATTTTCCACTGCTTCAATTATAAACTCTATCCTGCAATTATAGCATCCATTAAACTGGGGAAAAGACAAGGTGGGAAACGTCTAATAGTAACACTGACATTAAAACAGTGTAGCCATGTAAGGTGGCACTGTGATTCTGGTTAACACTGCTGCCTCACAGCCTTGGGTGACTGTCTGTGTGGAGTTTGTGCATTCTCCCCGTGTCTGCTTAGGTTTCCTCTGGGTGCTCCGGTTTCCTCCCATGCCCCAAAAGATGTTGAGGTTAGGAACATAGATACTAGTAGGAATAGACCATTCGGCCCACTGAGACTGCTCCACCATTTATTATGATCATGGTTGATCATCAAGTTCAATAGGCTGATTAATCATACTAAATGGTCAGGGGAACCAGCGGGTAAATACACGGAGCTACAGGGATGAGGCCTGGGTGGAATTGCAGTCAGGGCTCCTTGGGCCAAATATCCTCCTTCTGCAATGTAGGGATTCTATGATTCTATGAAGACTGAATTCAGCTGGTCATGTTTGCTGAATTCTATCCTGCCAGGCATGAGTGTATGTTGTTCTGTTGACAATAAGCACAGTAAAGATGGAATTCTGATGCCTCTTTGTGCAATTTGCAAAAAGCAAAGAAGTTCTTGGTGTTTGGGAAAACTCATTTAAAGATGTGGCACAGACACAGCTAACTGTAATTGACAATGCATAGGTAAATTTGCACCAAAGGACAAATAAAATGTTCAAGAATGGTTTCATCATGTTTTACACCTGCAATGAAAGAATATTTTAGAAAGATAGGCAAGCCTGAAGGGGTGGCACGGTGATTAGCACTGATGCTTTACAGTGCCAAGGACTCCAGATTCGATTCTTGGCTTGGGTTATTGTCTGTGTAGAGCTTGCACATTCTCCCCATGTCTGTGTGGGTTCCCCTTGGGTGTTCTGATTTCTTCTCACAGTCCAAAGAGGTGTGGGTTAGGTACATTGGCCATGTTAATTAACCCTTAATGTCAGGAGGATTAGCAGGGTAAATTGTGGGTTTGCCGGAATTGGGCCTAAGTAGGATTGTGATCAATACAGCCTCAATGGGCCAAATGGCTTCCTTCTGAACCACCAGGATTCTATGATTTGCAAACATTTCTATCGTGAGACAACTGTCGAGCTTTCCCACATGAATCTTAATGAATAGAGATGTTTTTACCAATTTCTTGCCTCCCAGTGTAACCTCATTAATTCTACCGATGGACCAGGATGTCATCTGGAATATGAAATGTTATTATGAAAGAGGATTCATGAGGCAGTTCATGTTGAGGGCAATGTACAGAACTTTCAATCTGTTTGGAGCATAAAAGATGCAATTTTTAATGTAATTCCTGTCTAGAAATCATTGGAAAATGCAGCATTGAGGAGGAAATTGCAGCCCAGTGTTACGTTTTTAAAAATTCTTTCACAGGTCATGGATGTTGCTAGCTATTATTCCCATCTCTAACTGATCTTGAAAAGATGGTGGTGAACTGAGTTCTTGAACAGCTTCAGTCCCTGAGATGTAGGTGCACCCACAGTGCTGTTAGGATTTGATTCTGTAAAGAAATGGCAATACATTTCCAAGTCAGGATGGTGTGTGAATTGGTAGTGGCGTTCCATGCGTCTGATGCCCTTGTCCTTCTGGATGGTAGAGGTCGCGGGTTTGGATGGTGCTATCAAGGTAGTCTCAGTGAGTTGCTGCAATGCATCTTGTCAATGGTACATCATCCTGTCTCTGTGGTGGACAGAATGAATGTTGAAGGTGTTGATTGGATGTCAATCAATGAGGCTACTTTGTTCAGGATAGTGTCGAGCTTCTTGATTGTTGTTGAAGCTACATATCCAGACAAGTGGGGAATATTTTATCACACTCCTGATCTCCTGAAGAGATCTAGACGTACATGTTCCTAGCTCCTTGAAAGCGGAGTGACAGATGGTTAGAGTGGTGAGGAAGGCATTCAGCATGCTTGGTTTTATTAGTCAGAATAGTGAATGCAAGAGTTGGGATATTGTTGTACAAGACGTTGGTAAGGCCTCACTTGGAATACTGTGTAGAGTCTGGTCAGCCTATTATAGAAAGGATATTTTCAAACTAGAAAGAGTGCAGATAAGATTTGCTAGGATGCTACCAGGACTTGATGGTGTGAATCATAAGGAGAGTCTGGGACTTTTTTCCCAGGAGCATAGGAGGCTTAGGAGTGATCTTATAGACGTCTATAAAATAATGAGTGGCACAGATCAGGTAGATGGTCAATATCTTTTCCCAAAAGTAGGGAAGCCTAAAACTAAAAGGCATAAGTTTAAGATGAGAGGGGATAGATACAAAAGGGCAATTTTTTCAGAGGATGGTGAGTGCCTGGACCAAGCTGCCAAAGATAGTAGTAGAGGCGGGTACAAATTTCTTTTAAAAAGTGTTTAGAGAGTCACATGGATAAGATGGGTATCGAGGGATATGGGCCAAATGTGGGCAATTGGGACTAGCTTAGGGATTTTAAACAAAAGAGCAGCATGGACAAGTTGGGCTGAAGAGCCTGTTTCCATGCTGTAAACCTCTGACTCCATGACTTGTATTTTGTAGATGGTTTGAGAATCAAGTGGTGAGTTACTCACTGCAGAATTCCTAGCCTTTGAACTGCTCTTGCAACCACAGGGAGCAGTCCAGTTTGTGTTTCTGATTGATGAACACCTGCAGGATGATTGTGAAAGTCTGTTCTGATTTAAAGGATTTAGTATAAGGCCGAGAATAGACACATTATACAAAAATATGGAGATGGTCAGCGATGCACCTGTTACACTCCCAATCAGCAAGCTGTGTAAAGTGAGAGAGATGCGTGGGTTGAAGTTGGCAAGGAGGCTGAAGTGACGCAGGCTGTTAGTAATACAGCAATCACCAAGAGTATTGTAAACGCTTAAAACCTGAAGGAGACTGACAAACATTCTGTAGAAGATTTGACTGAAAAGGAGAAAGTAACTGGAGTTAAAGCTGCTTCAACTTTTGATACATTGATTACATTCAGTGAAATACAGACTTGTTACTCTGCACAAGGGGTTATCCAATTTGCAGATTCTGCAATCCATTCTGATGCTGAAAAGGCACAAGGCAAATATCCAAATGCACATCAGGGATTTATTCAATACAGCAGCCAGATCTTCTACCAGGCCTATCTCCCATCCTTTGAATCTTCAGGAACAGGTCTGAGATGCTGTTCTCTTGAGTAGCTGTACGCTGTAGGCACAATGGTTAGCACTGCTGACTCAACGCTGGATTCAATTCCCGGCTTGGGTCACTGTCTATGCGGAGTCTGCATGTTCTCCCCATGTTTGCATTGGTTTCCTCTGGGTGCTCCGGTTTCCTCTCAGTCTAAACGAAATGCTGATTAGGTGCATTGGCCATGCTAAATTCTTACTCAGTGTACCCAAAGAAGTGCGGAAGAAGGAGATTTTCTCAATAACTTCATTGCAGAGTCAATGTAAACCTACTTGTGACACTAATAAATAAACTTAAATTTAAAACCGATGTTTAATATACTGTTTAATTTCGCATGTCTAATGCACCTAACCAGCATGACTTTTGGACTGTGGGAGGAAACCCCTGCAGATATGGGGAGAACGTGCACACTCCACACAGATACTGACCCTAGGCCGAGATTTGAACCTGGTTTCCTGACACCGTGAGGCAGCTGTGCTAACCACTGTACAACTCTGAATAAAAGGAGATTGTTACTTTCTGAGTACTTGCATACTATTTTGTATCTTATTCTTTGTAAGTTCCTGATACAAGTATTGAATTGTATTCCGTCGGTAAGTGGAATTCTCAATTAACCTGCACATTCCTTGCGTGTGCCAGATTATAAAGATTGTATGGCGTACGTCATCCCAAATCTTACTGCCAAAATGATGAATGATTTACTAGATACAGTATTATTGATGCGTGACCAATCTGTGGCGGGGGAGTGTTACATCGCTATGGTTTGCTAGGTACAATTCCCTGGTCAATATTTATGTGGTCAATCCAGTTATGTTTCTGCTCAATATTCTTGGTGAGGGGTTCGATTCTGGTAATGTGGTTAAACGGCATGAGGAGATGTTCAGCCTCTCTTTTGTCAAAGATGGTCGTTATCTGGCCCTCATGTGACATGAATGTTATTTGCTATTTATCAGCCTCAATATTGTCCAGGGGCTGATGCAGCTGAACATGGGCCATTCACCATTTGAGATAACCTCATTAATGAAGTTACTAAAGATGATTGGGCCTAGGACAGAGCTCTGAGGAATTCTAAAGTAATGGCCAAGGGCTTAAATGAATGGTCCTCAAAAACCACAAATGTCTCCCTTTCTGCTGGATTTGCCTCCAGCTGTGAATATTTTCCCTTGATTCCTTTTGGCTTCAGTTTTTATTAGAGCTCCTTAATGTTGCACTTAGCCAAATCTTACCAAAAAAATTCTAAGTTCAGGGCGGGTATGAAAATGGGAGAGTTTCTGATCTTTTTTGGGCAAGTTCAAATCTTCAGTCTTATGCACTTCGAGTAAAAACAAAAAATCCTCAAATGGCTTCTTGTTTGTAGGGGAGGGAGCAGGGCTTAAATTGCCTGAATGCTGGCTGAGAGCAGCAGAAGGTGCAATTATGCATGTGCAGCCTCTAACAGTCCAAACCTACCCCATGGCCTGCCCTACTTGTCTCCCTTCCTCCCCCCACTATCCCCCGTACAGAGTGGCAGCTAGTTTCCCCCCTTCACCGCTGACCGGCCACTGCTAGTTTTGCCTTACCCTGGTATGTCCTGCTGTCTTGGCACAATCCCTGGCACTGCCAGGGTGCAAGGCTGGAGGTGCCAGGCTTGCACTGATCAAGGGGCATATCCCCTTTACCCCTACCTTCCCAGGGGGTGTCAATGTCCCCCAGCTCTAGCTGTGAGTCCATCAGCTGTGATTCTCACCCAAAACAAGCTATCCCAGTGAGGCCACAGAGACAAGTGAGCCCAGATGATAACATCACAGGCCCATCCCTTCAATTCTAAATAAATGCAAGTTTAGTTTAAATGAGCTCTTCAGCGTTGTGCTGGAAATGAATAAGATCACGAGAGGCGAGAAATCGGCTGGATTTCTCAGTTCTCGCACAATCTTACCAGCTCACCCCATCCATCGGACAGGGGACACCATGGCAAGATCACCCCCAAACCCAGCTTTCTTGTTCATAGCCTGTAATGATGTCTGCAGGATGAACCCAGTCTGAGCACTGGTGAATAGGTTAATGAGTTAGACTGTTGATGGTAACTATTCACCAAGATCCCAAATGCCCTGTTAACCTTACTTCACCATTATCACCCTTCAAAATATTCTAAAGAAAAGACGAGGAGAAAAAAAATGTAAGTTATTGAGGCACAGCATGAGATGCCCACTCCAAGAGATTCTGGACCATTCATTTTTATTCCAGAAAAGACTATTTGGTGTAATATAAGCATCTGTCACAGTTGGAGATGTTACACTTTGTTACAGCTGAAAGAGTTCTAGTTGGCTTCTCTAACCATGCGGAGCAGTCAGGGATTTATAATGTTCTGGCAAGGTTCAGGAAAACAGTTGCCTCTGATTAATCTCAGCACGATCTCCGAAGGGTTTTAATAAACCCTTCCCCCGAAGCAAAATCCGTTCTCTGAAAATGTTAGTTTTTTAAAAATATTTTTACTTTGACACATCGCAAAAGCAAACACAAATGAAAATGAATCAAGGATAATAATTGGAATTTATGAACTGTCTTTGACATTGTAAAATATCCTAAGGTGCTTTGAAAGATGATAGATGGACAACCTTTGAAGAACCAAAGGAGGGGATATAAGAGAAGTGAGAAAGATGGCAATGGGTGCAGGGTTAGGCAGGATGCTGCTCAGACCAGCTCAAAGTAATGGTTAATCTTCAGCATCTTGTACAGATTCTCTTCTTATCTCCGTGTCCCTCGATTCTTTAATGCGAAAAGACCTATTGATCTCATTCTTAAAAAAAAATGATTGAATATCCTCATCTCTCTTTGGTTGAGAATTCCAAAGATTCATATTCATCTTCTATGAAGAATCATGGAATCCCTACAGTGCACAAGGAGGTCATTTGGCCCATTGAGACTGCACCGACAACAATCCCATCGATCCCTGTAGTCCCATATTTTTACCCCGCTAATCCTTCTAACTTAAGCATCCCAGGACACTAAGGGGAAATTTAGTGTGGCCAATACACCTAACCTTCACACCTTTGGAGTGTGGGAGGAAATCGGAGCACCCAAAGGAAACCCATGCAGATATGGGGAGTATGTGTAAACTCTGCACAGAACGTGTCTTGATGAAGAAATTGCTTCACTGCCTAAACATCATAGAATCCCTGCAGTGCAGCAGGAGGACAATTGTTTCAACGAGTCTGCGCTGATGCTCCGACAGAGCATCTTACCCTGGTCCTATTCTGTAACCCCTTGCATTAACCACTCTAATCCATCTAACCAGTGCATGTTTGGATTCTAAGGGGCAATTTAGCATGCCAATCCATCTAACCTGCACATCTTTGGTTTGTGGGACAGAACTGGAGCACCCGAAGGGAACCTGTGCAGACACGGGGAGAATGTGTGAACTTCGCACAATCAGTCTCCCAAAGCTGGAATTGAACCCAGGTCCCTGGCACTATGAGGTAGCAGTGCTAACCACTGTGCCACCCTGTGCCATCCAATGGGCTGATCCCTTGTGCTATGACTGAGTAAAAGCCAGCGATAGGTATGTTGGATGTGCGTTTAGGTTGGGAAACCAATTTTTCACACTTTAGGTCCTTTACCTGATCCAAACTTGCATGTTCACTTTAGGTTAGAATTCAGCCCATAAATCCTCATTCTAGGTTCTTCAGGCCCTGGAAGGAGGCTATCATCATCTATGCTGATGTCATGGACATCATTTATATATTTTCTTTCTGCCCATGCTCAGTGTTTCAAATGTGTGCGTGTTTCTTACCTTCAGAGTGATTGTCCTAATTTAAATAGTTCCAGCAGCAAACTGGAAAAATTGAGAAAGAGTATTTATTATCACACATTTGCCCCAAAGTTGAGAAATTCCACCTCTCACTCACTGGACTCACCCACACTATCACTCACACGAAGATTACTTACAGAGATGGAAAGTACAATGTAATTGCAATGTGTGATATTCTCAATCTTTCATTCATGTCATGCCTGTAGTTTCTTAGATGAAATGATCAAACAAATGACGTAGCACAGACATAGGCTCTTCAGCCCATCAAGCCTGTGCCAATCATATTCTCCTATCTAGATCAACCACCTGTATCCCTCTATAGCCAGAGTTTTTTAGTTGATGATGTTTTAGTTGAAGTGAAGGCCTTGCACAGCGGAGGATTTTCAGTAAACTGCAAAGCCCCTTGCAGCCAACTTTCCAGGAGGTTGATTCTTAGATTCTTGAACAGATTGTGGAGGGTCCTTCTCCCCCTTTCAAGGTGTGGTTGTTTATTTCTAGGCTGCTTAGTTGACAAGCAGCAAGTTTGATAGTTGTCTGGATGGAATCTGAATAAGTTCCCTGTTGTTAAAAGCAGGCAGCAAATATGTTTGCCTCGCCATGTTGCAAGTCCAGAGTCCTTTCCTAATAAGCTGGGTGGTTAGACCAATTATATATCCTGTGTGAAGACTTTTAAACCTTGAGAGGTTAGCACAGCCAATGCCTTTGTATCTGATTGAGTCATTCAATTTGAAATTGCACTTTTGAATTCATTTCAGGAGAAGGCATTGAGCCAATATCAGTCTGGAAAGGTCCCTTTGTTCCTCCTTGAGACAGGGCTATGCTTCAATCCAGAAAAAAAGTCATATGATCCTCAGGCAGCGATCTCTTTGTAGCTGTTTGCTGGTTTTTAAAAATACTAAGTGTTGCCTGGAAGTCAAGTATATTCTGGAACATGACACTGTCAAGGTCTCGAAGAAGTTGATACATTTCAAGGAGATCACCTCTTGTTTTTCTGAATTCCAGAGCCTTATAACAGGTGGCCAAAAAGCTTGGTCAAAGAGGTTGGTTTTGTGGACAGTTTTAGTGGCGATAAATGCAGAGCAGTTTAGGGAGGGAATTCCATTGCTTAGGGATGAGCTGTATGCCGGCTCACCAATACTGGAGCAAAGAAATTGGGGAGAATTGGAGAGAGTAGAGTCCTCAGTCAGAGCGTATAGAGCTCTCAGTGAACAGTGTAGTGTTCTCACTGGAGGATATAGAGTTTTCACTGAAGGGCGTAGAGTTCTCAGTAAAGAGTTTTCAGTGAACAGTGTTGTGTTCTCACTGGAGGGTGTAGTGTAGAGTTCTCAGTGGGTTGTAATGATAAATATCCCTTTGCCTTTTCCATCCTGTAGACTCCCTGTCCCTTTGTAACATCCATAGTCAACTAGCTAATTACTAAATGCTCTGAATCCAATCATTGTGAGGCTTGCCATGGTGAACTGGGATCATTCTATCTCTGATTTTAACACAATTTTCTTGTCAGATTATCTCCTTGTGTGCTCACACATACCCTCCTCTCTCTTCCTATAGTTTTTTTTGAGTTATCTTTCTTTCTGTCCATAGCTCTCTCTCTCTCCACTGTGAGCAAAACACTGGCCCAACGATGTATCTTAATTCCAACATGAGAAGTCATTTACAGTTGGATTGAAGCTGACTCGATGGCAACAATCCAGATCAGCCAGTACCATTCCAGATTAAATTTTATACCTCGTGCATATAATTTCTTAAGATATCTGATGTGAGACATGGAATATCACAGAGACGCAGTAACAGATGCTCTAGTGACTGGACTAAGGAACATCGTACCCTTAGGGATGACACAGTGTTTAGTGTTGCTGCCTCATAGCGCCAGGGATTTGGTTCGATGCCTGGCTTGTGTCACTGCCTCTGCAGAATCTGAATATTCTCCCCGTGTCCACGTGGATTTCCTCTGTGTGCTCCGGTTTCTTCCCACAGTCTGAAAGACATGTGGATTAGGTGCATTCGCCGTGCTAAATTCTCCCTCGGTGTACCCGAACAGGTGCCGGAAAGTGGTGACTAGGGAATTTTCACAGTAACTTGAGTGTGCAGGTACACAAAGTGGCAATGCAAGTGGAGAAGGTAGTCAAGAAGTCATACAGCATGCTGTTCTTTATTGGCTGGGGCATTGAGTTTAAAAATTGGCAAGTCATGTTACAGGTTTATAGAACTTTATTTAGGCCGCACTTGGAATATAGTGTTCAATTCTGATTCCCACACTATACCAGAAGGACGTGGAGGCTTTGGAGAGGGTACAGAAAAGATTTACCAGGACGTTGCCTGGTATGGAGGGCATTAGCTACGAAAAGAGATTGGAGAAACTCGGTTTGTACTCATGAGAATGAAGGAGGTTGAGGAGTGACCTGATAGAAGTCTACAAGATTGAGGGGTAGGAACAGAGTGGATAGTCAGAAGCTTCTTCCCAGGGTGGAAGAGTCAATTATTAGGGGGCAAAGATTTAAGGTATGAGGGGAAAGTTTAAAGGAGATGTGAGGCAGATTTTTTACACAGAATAGTAAGTGCCTGGAACTCATTGCCGGATAATGGAAGCAGATATGGTGGTGACTTTAAGGGGCGTCTTGACAAACATCTGAATAGGATGGGAATAGAGTGATAAGGTCCCCAGGAGGGTAGGGGGGTTTTAGTTAAGTCGGGCAGCATGGTCGGTGCAGGCTTGGAGGGCTGAAGGGCCTGTTCCTGTACTGTAATTTTGTTTTTTGTTCTTTGTTCACTGCAGTGTTAATATAAGGCTATTTGTGACAATAATAAATAAACTTTAAAAAATAAGATAGCGGGAGCTTGATTCTACACCTCACCTGTGCTGTACCTGACCTGCGAATGGTGATTCAGGTAAGATGTACAGTGTTTGACTCTGCACCTTACCTCCCTCTGCGCTCGGTCCAGGAATTCTTGCTGTTGATTTCAGGAAACGATGATTTAGTAAACGCCCCATTTCTGGTATTGACATTGGGAGAAGGAGTGAATGAAGACTTGTTAATGATTTTACTGAAGGTGGTGGAATTCAGCTCTGCAGGGCTGTTTCGGCAGATTGCACCCTTTCTTTTTATATCATTTTATTTTTGTACTCAGTGAGGTGTAACGTCTGCTTCCTGAATCCAGCCTCTTGCGTGGGTTGGAGTTCAAGTTCATGAATGATCCAAGGAGTAGTCAGCCGTTAGCTCCTGTTGGGTTTTAGAAATTGGTGCTCTCAAATATTCAAATCTGCATGTCCCTTCCTCCTCTCGCCGTCTTGCTCCAGCTGTTTCTCCACTCCGTAACTAAGCATGTCTGATTACTTGGCTTACTGTCACATACCCCCCCCCAACACAGCTTGGTATTCAGTCATCTGGACATGGATGAAACGCAGCCAGTGCCAAGAGTTCAGTACATCATATTGTGCGCTTGAGAGAGATAAGGGTGGAAGCAAATGCGATGGCAATGGAAAAATAAAAAGGCCAGGGTAACACAGTGGTTTGCACTGCTGCCTCACAGCGCCAGGGACATAGATTCAATTCCAGCCTTGAGTCACTATCTGTTGGAGTTGGCACATTCTCCTCGTGTCTACGTGGGTTTCCTCCGTGTGCTCCAATTTCAAGAACAAAGAACAACACAGCACGGCAAACAGGCCCTTCGGCCCAACGAGCCCGCGCCGCCATCCTAACGTTTTAATGACATATAGAGACCAATAGAGGGACAATTTGTTACTCAATCAGCCTAAGAGCACATTTTTGGGATGTGGGAGGAAACCGGAGCTCCCGGAGAAAACCCACGCAACCACGGGGAGAACGCGCAAACTCCCGCAGACACAGGCCCAAATCCATGTGTCTGCACAGCAACAGCGATAGTCTCTGAGCTGTCATGTTGCCCATCTGATGGTCCAGTTTAAGCATACACTAACGACATGAAGCACTAGGCCACTCCTGAAGTAACATCCAAGAGCAGCCCTCGCACGACCTGCCGAATGCATGCACCTTGTTGGTCAACAAAGTGGACCGAATAGCCTGTGGAAACAATTAAAGTATTTAAACAGTCCTCATATATCCCTCTATCTGCAGACCGCTCATGTGGCTGTCCAAGAGACCCTTAAACAACCCTAGCGTGCCTGCTCCCACCACCTTACTCGGTAGTGCATTCCACACCCCCACTACCCTTTGTGTGAAAAAAATGCCCTCTAATATTAGTCTTATACATAGCCCCCCTCACCCTAAGGCCGTGACCCCTCGTTCTATCCGAATCTAATGGTGGAAAAAGCTTACCACCATTTACTCTATACCCCTCATAATCTTATATACCTCTAATAGATCCCCTCTCAGCCGAGCGGATTTCATAGAACATAGAACATAGAACATTACAGCACAGAACAGGCCCTTCGGCCTTCGATGTTGTGCCTACCAAAATAAAAAGCATTGCCCCTCCAAACTAAACCATTCCCTTCTCTTCCATATACTTATCAATTAACCTCTTAAACGCCACCAAACTTGGCGCATCTACAACAGCTGCAGGCAGGTCATTCCACTCCCTAATCACTCTTTCAGTAAAGAACCTACCTCTGATATCCGTCCTATAACTCATACCCCTTAATTTAAAGCTGTGTCCCCTCGTGCTAGCTTTCTCCATCCTAGGAAATTTCCTCCCGCATTCTGAAAGATGTGTGGATTAGACTGGCTGTGCTAAATTGACCCAAGTGTTAGGGGAATTCACAGGGTAAATGGGTTAGGTTACAGGAATAAGACCTTGGTGGGATGTAGTCAGTACAGATTTGATGGGCCAAAAGGCCTCCTTCTGTGTTGTAGGAATTCTACGGAATTTGGAAACATTTTTAAAACTCCTTAAAAACAATAGACACTGTGTTAATGAGGGTGCTGAATGACACAGCAATGTTTGTGACCATTGTCTAATTGTTGAAAGTTTTTACTTGCATGACCTTCCTAAGAAGCAGCTATTTTCCAAAAATTGTTTTACTTTATGTTAGCAAGATTGCCTTGTCCAATCATTGTTGTACTGTTTTGTTCACTTTCTTTCCTTCTTTAGGACTTCAGTTTAAAAGTAAATGTGGAAAGAAACTGGAACAGTGTGAATCTGTTTCATTGAATTCCAACAAAGATGTGTCCTCATGTTGTTGGGTGCAGAATTTAACCACGGCCGTGCATAAAGGATTGAGGGAAGATCTTATAAAGGTGTATAAGATCATGAGAGGCATGGATAGAGTGAATGCTTTTTCCCAGGGTTGGGAAATCGAGAACTATAGGGCAGAGATTTCAGTTAAGAGGGGAAAGAATCAATGGGAACCTGAGGGGCAATTTTTTTAAACGTGAGCATATAGAATAAGCTGCCAGCAGAAGTGGTTGAGGCAGAAACATTAACAACATTCAAAAGGCATTTGGAAAGGTACATGGACAGGGGAGGTTTAAAAGGGTATAGGCTAAATACAGGGAAATGGGGTTAGTGTGGATGGGGGGTTAGTGTAGATGGACATTTTGGTCAGCATGGATCAATTTGGGCCGAAAGGCCTGTCTCCTCTGATCGGAGTCTATGATTCAATGACCACCAATCCAAAGAGAGGACAAAAAGGATGAAGTATGCAAGGTAATGTTTCCTTGTGACCAATTTAGGAGAATTAATGATTTCTTTCTCTCAATCTATGAGAGGTATCTTTTATCTCCTTCTATCCTTTTTCCATCATCTCGTCCTTCAACTTGCAGCATTTTTCATTTCTGAGTTCACTTTCCCAGTGAGAAGCAGTCCAGCTCTCTACATTCATATCCATACCTTGACCACTTAAATATTTATCCTCTCCCCATTGCTCACAAAGTTGTTCATGGCTCCAAATCCTAATTCATCCCTTCAACTACCGAACAATCTCTAACCCCTCTGGAAGCTCTTGTGCACCAGTCACTGAAGGTAAGCATGCAGATACAGCAGGATTAAAGAAAGCAAGTGATATGTTGGCCATCATTACGAGAAGTTTTGAATAAAGAAGCAGGGATGTGTTGCTGCAATTATACAGGGCCCTGGTGAGGTTATACCTAGAATATTGCAGGCAGTTTTGGCCTCCTTTTCTGAGGAAGGATGTTCTTGCTCTCGAGGGAGTGCAACAAAGGTTTTCCAGGCTGATACTGGGGATGGTTGGACTGATGTATGAGGAGAGATTGACTAGGTTAGGATTGTTTTCACTGGAGTTCAGGCGAATGAGGGGGGGGATCTCATAGAGACTTATAAAATTCTAACAGGTCTAGACAGGTTAGATGCAGCAAGAATGTTCCTGATGGTGAGGGAGTCCAGAACCGGGGGGGGGTTCACAGTCTGAGGATTCAGGGTCGACCATTTAGGATGGTGATGATGAAAGATTTCTTAACCCAAAGTGGTGAGCCTGTGGAATTCATCGCCACAAGAAGTAGCTGATGCCAAAACATTGAATGTATTCAAAGGTGGCTGGATATAGCACTCAGGGGCGAATGGGATCATAGGTTATGGGGGGAAAGCAGGATTAGGTTATTGAGTTGGATGATTAGCCATGATGGTGATGAATGGTGGAGCAGGCTCAAAGGGCTGAATGGCCTTCTCCTGCTACTACTTTCTATGTTTCAATGTTTCTAAACTATGGTCCTTGAATATGATATGGTCTGTGAGCTCGTATTCTTGATCCATTCTCTATCTGGATTATTCCTGTCTATTTTCAACCCGGTCTGTAACAGTGAAACCACTGCATGGGTTTCCTCCGGGTGCTCTGGTTTCCTCCCACAGTTCAAAGATGTGCCGTTTAGGTTGTTAGGTCATTGCTAAACTGCCCCTTAGTGTCAGGGGATTAGTGGGGTAAAATGTGAGATTACAGGAAAGGTGAGACTGTTGTCAGTGCAGACTCAATGGGCCAAATGGCCTCTTTCTGCACTGTAGGGATTCTATGATCTATTCTGTTCCAAGCTTCTAACACGGCAGCTAAAACAAAACTGAAAGCCAAAAAAGCTTCTGTCACCTGACTGGCCCACAGGTTTTCCCCTCCCACAATGATATCATCAAAGGCTTTGCTATGATTAAAAAACGTCTTGAAGATACATAACACCATAGGAGTGATGGAGGATGAATATGAATGATCTCAAGTGTAATGTGATGAGAAGTTGGAGCAATTGAAAGCTTGTCCAGAGAGAGGATCGGCAGCCACCAGCTGAAACTCTCTGAGGCATTGAGAGTGAGTGGATCCTCACGTTCAGGAGCCTTTGGGAACAAGGGTGTACCTTGGATATTTTTGGGTCACCAAATAATCCTGGTTAATGCGCCATATGCTTGTCTGTATATTTATTGTTCTATGTAATGTTGGAAGTGGCATTTGGTCATTTTGTTAGTGGACTGAGACCTCTGAGCCAAGCATTTCCCTCATCACTGCCAAAGCGTTGTGTGTGTCTCCCAGTTGTAATCTCATTGAGTTCATTTGTAGAGAATGTTTGGTCAGAGAACAGCAGTGCAGGAAAGTCGGCGAACAGCAAGGAAGTCACTCAAGCAAGGAAGAGGCGCAGGACAGATGTATGTCAAATGTGTTTGTTCTCGTGTGTTCCTCTGTGTGGATCAGCTGTGGTCAAAATCACCCCACGTGTCATTCCATTGGCTTGGCACTTGTCCTCGAAATGAATGTTCAGCAACAGCTGGCTTGCGAGGCAGAACCAGCAGTCTGCCATAGAAAGATACCATTTTGCTGCGGCTCACATCTGCTGGATAATTATATGTGCAGAAAGTGGGTTAATCCATTACTCCCTGAAGCAAATCTCCCCATTTCCTTATGAAAATCTTGAGAATGAGAATTCAATATAAGACTTACAAAGAGATACAGCCTCAGCTGTGACTGGCTTTGTCAGACAGTCAGAATACATCTTTGGACCTCTGGCTCTCTGCGTCTATAAATAGTTCAGGAACATGGCATCTATTACATTAAGTCCAGAGCACAGAAACAGGCCGTTTGGCTCGGCAGGTCTCTGCTAGTGCTGATGTCGCACCCACACAAGGCTGCTCCAAGTCCTTTTCATCAAAGCTCATCAACACATTAACACCCCTTCTCTCACTTACTTGCTGTCTTTTCCCCAAAAATTACACTTAAGTACTTTACTCGACTGTTCAAATTCGATATTACATAAGGTGCAAACCAAAATCATACATTATTCATTCACAATGACACTAAATATTTCCAAATTTACAAACAGCTCAAGTGATTTTGCCCAGTTTCCAGCCCCTCAGTGAACTAGGGCTGAAAGGTCTTAGATGGTGATCTTCCCCCATTGCGTCTCTGTGTGCCAGCTGTCCCAGGTTTCAGTGTGACCCTCAGTATATAGTCCTGGATCAGGGCATGTGCCAGTCTGCAACACTCAGCTGTGGACATCACATTGCTCTGGAGATCAGCAACTTTCAGGCAGATCAAAGAATGTCTTTCATTGAGATAATGATCCTCCAGCAACAGTTGATGTTTCTCTTGAGGTGCGTCCCTGGGAACAGCCTGTAGAGTACAGAGTCCTGCGTCATACAACCGCTGGGATGAACCTTGACAAATACCATCTCATCTCTCTCCAGACCTCCTTTGCAAAGGCACATTCCATAAAGAGGTGTGCAACCATCTCTTCCCCACCCCGGTCATCCCGAGGGCAAAGTGTGAAAGACTGAGATTCCTCTTCAACACATCAGGCCCGATTGTTACCATTTTCATTCTCAGTGCTGAATCTGGGCGCAATTCAGATCCGACTTGGAAACCCTGTTCCCAGCCTCCTCCATACGCACTCAGCCTGAAAAAATAAAGCCGCAAGCCCGTGGGCAGGGCTCAGCATGCCCGAAAAGATTGTAGCTCTGAAGTGCGCCTGCACAGTTAGAGAAGAATTTGAGGAAGCATACCCGGGAGCAAAAAGCAGGAACGATGACATCACTGTCATCCTCGTCCACCCACCCCTTCTGCTACCCAGACTGATTGCAACCCCCTACCCTTCCCCCCACTCCTCAACCAATTACCCACAGAAAGATGGCAAACCTCCCTGCTCCTGCCCTTACCTGCTTCCCTCCTGCCCCCCCCGGCCAAACCATAGAATGACCTGGCCTCACTCCCCAACACTCCCCTTCTGCAGAGGTACATCTGACCACCTCCTCCTCCTCCACCAGAGAATGATCTGACTTGCCTCCTCTTCCCCCCGCCCCCACCACCGATCTGAGTCAAGGGGCCATTGGAAACGCTGAACTCACCTCTTCAGCAGCTGGAGCGCCTGAAACTGATTTTTTTATTCAGCATGTCCATTTCGGCCCCATTCCAGATTGGCAAACGCGGCGGTAAAGATGGGCGGGCACTTCATTAATTTAACTGAAATGCATTGTAAATGTGTTTAAGTTGTTGTTGCTCCCGTTTTTGGGCACGGATCAGATCGGGCCATTCCTCGGTCAAGTGCCCATCTGCGTGGGCGCGGATCGCGTTAATGGCCTCACACCCGACTTTACCGCACTTTCATGCCCAAAAACTGGCATTGAAGTAATAATAAAATCGGGCCCTTTGTGCACAAATCCATCTGGCAGAGAACTTGCGTATCCTCAGCACTTTTCAGCTTTGAGGAGACATACTAACCTCCCTACTAAACACCGGGAATGGAAAAAGAAACATTCACTGCTCCTTTGCCTGTTAATGAGTCTGCGAGAGAGTGAGAGATAAGATTAGCACAAGGGCAAATTATCAATGTATACCAAAGGAAATTAGTTCTGGCTCCAGCTACTGAATAAATTATGCAAATGAGAGTTGGATAGCACAAATTAATTCAGTGAGCAGTCTTCCACATGTGCGCTGTCGATATGGCTTTGCCTTGCTGTACTTTGGGTTATAGGAGCAGGTGAACCAAGTTTTCAAACCTGTCACCCTTCAAACTCACCTGGAAGTTTTTTTGTCAGTGTGTGGGTGACAGAAGAGGCTGATAGAACTATGGTCAGGATGGAAAATTGCTTCTCATAACATAAAATTATCCAGACCTGTTGTCAGAAAATGCCAACCAATGGTAAGTCATTCCAAAATGAAATGCCCCAATGGCTCTTGTATGAAGTTGGTGAATGCATTGGACTTATTATCGTGGAAACTCTATAATGCAGGAGAGGCCGTTCGAATCACTGAATCCGCATCACCTCTCCGACGGATTATCTTAACCAGGCCTTCTCCCCTGTCCTATTCCCATACATTCCATGGCCAATCCATTCAACCGCCACATCTTGGGACACTAACAGACAATTTAGTATGGCCAATCCACCTGACCAGCATGTCTTTCGGACAGTGGGAGGAAACAGGAGCACCCAGAGAAAAGCCACACAGACATAGGAGAATGTGCAAACTCCACAGACGACCACTCAAGGCCACAGTTGAACCCAGGTCCCTGGAGTTGTGAGGCAGCAGTGCTAACCACTGTGCCACCCTTACTAGTAAAGTTGCAGTGAATATATTGGAGTTGTTATTGAGGAAGGGTGTTTGTGATCTAGACACTGGGCTCACTTAAGAATAAAGTGTTTTTAAAGGTTTATTCCCAACCTGTTCCATCCCATAATTGAAAGTGACTTCAGTCATAAGATCATAAGACACAGGAGCAAAATTAGCCCATTCAGCCCATCAAGTCTACTCCCCCATTCAATCATGGCTGATATAATTCACATCTCTCTTCTCCTGCCCTCTCTCCATAATCGATGATCCCCTTATTGATCAAGAACCTATCTTTCTCTGTCTTAAACTCACTCAATGACTTGGCCTCTATAGCCCTCGGTGGCAATGAGTTCCATAGATTCACCACTTTTTGACTGAAAGAATTCCTCCTTATCTCAGTTTTAAAGAAGTGCTTCTTCATTCTGAGGTTGTGCCGTCGAGTTCTAGTCTCTCCCACTAGTGAAACATCCTTCTCCATGTCCACTCCATCTCAGCCTCTCAGTATTCTGTAAGTTTCAATTACCTCACCCTTCTAAACTCCAGTGAGTATAGACCTAGACTCCTCAAACGACAAACCCTTCATTCCTGGAATCATTCTGGTGAACCTCCTCTGGGCCCTTTCCAAGGCCAACACATCCTTTTTTAGGTATGGGGCCCAAAACTGTTCCCAATATTGCAAATGGGTTCTGATCAGAGCCTTATACATCTCAGAAGTACCTTTAAGCCCCAATCTCTGCAATTACCTTTTCTGCATTCTACCTCTCCTTTCTCAAGAGGATCCTCAAAAATAACCTCACTTTAGCAACCAACCTTTTGGTCATCTTTCCTTTTATGGTGCAGTGCCAATTTCTGGCTGCTTACACCCCAGTTTTCCTCCATCCAGTTCATAATGTTGTTCATTTAAGCCTGGCAGGAGTTGCATATATACAAACACAGCAGGGTCCTATCTCTGCAAGCAAAAGGAACATGAGGGATGGCACAATGATTAACACTGCTGCCTCATAGCGACAGGAACCTGGGTTCGATTCCTGGCTTGGGCCACTGTGCAGATGCTGCACATTCTCCCCGTGTCTGTGTGGGTTCCCTTCGTGTGCTCCGGTTTCCTCCCACAGTCTAAAGCTGTGCAGGTTAGGTTGATAGGCCAAGTTCGATTGCCCCTTAGTGTCAGATTAGCAGGGTGAATATATGGGCTTACAGGGATAGGGCTTGGGTGGAATTGTTGTCGATGCAAGTTTGATGGATCGAATGGCCTCTTTCATTCATAGTGGAGGAGGGGGAAGAGGGGAGGACAGCAGCATTCTCAATGGTAATGCCTTGACCAGTCAGAATCAACTTGTTAACCTTTCCTCATGCATAATAAATTGTTGCTGCCTCTGAAATTTGGCGTCTTGATGAATAGCTAATGAAAAGCTTCGACAGAATATCTGCTTTTTCAGAAATACTCAAGATAATTTCTTAAGTACTTTATATGTATCAGATACGGTGAACACACTGGCTGGAATTTTACCGCTCTGCCTGCCACGGGCGTTGGAGCAGGCAGGGACAGACCATACAAACGTCTATTCACCCTGGGCGGGGAATTTTCAACCTTGGGGCAAGCGTGGCTGGAAAATCTCACCCAAAGCCTTTTTCCCCAGGGAAAGGGAATTGAAAACTGGAGGACGTGGATTTAAGGTGAGAGGGGAAAGGTTTCAAAGGGACCTGAGAGGCAACTTCTTCACGCAGAGGGTGGCGTGTATATGGAATGTGCTGTTAGAGAAAGTGACTGAGGCAGGTAGAATAGCAACATTTAAAAGGCATTTGGATAAGTACATACATGGGAAAGGATTAGAGAGATAGAGCTAAGCCCAGGCAACTGGGACCAGCTGGGAGGGCATCATGCACTGATAGGGCTGAAGGGTCTGTTTCAGTGCTGCATTGCCTTATGGTTCTGTGAAGAGTGGAATCCACTGGCCCTGGGATGGGTTTTTGTGACATTGACCAACTGTTTCAGAGCAATTCATAAATCAGTTAATCTTCCATTCCCATGCAATTTATCTGAAAATGTGAAATTGAATCAACTGCACAGGTATTTGTGGAAAATAGAGTTTCACATTCTCTGATCCTGGAATGGATAGAGGCTGCCTGAGAGAAATTATTAAATCAAAGAGTGGTAGCAGAGAGTCCTTTATCCCAGGACACAGATTGCTCTGTCCCCGTTAGGAGAGAGACAGGGAGAGAGAGAGTTCAGAGATGCTGACAGTTTTAAAAGCACCCGATTCAATGTTATAAATTAATGTGCATTACTAGATAGTTCTCCTCGAATTGTGTGAATCTTTGCGACAATGCTCCCAGAAGGATTTCTATTTTTTTCCCCTTTCTTGCTTTATAATGCGCACCATTGCTTTTCAACCCTTGAGTAGTGACACACTTCTCCGCAGTGACTGTGGGAGTTTTATTCTGCTGCGCTCTCATGCAATTAGTTGCAATCAGAAAACAAGTTCAGTCTCACTCCATTTATCAATATTCTTGTCTTGCTGTTATTACAGAGCCATTGTTGGTGCTGGGAAGCATTTGTCAAACCTTTTCAGGAGAGCTGGTTGCACTCAGTGATTCTGAAGGTTATGGATTCCAGCCTGATTCCACTGTCAGAGGTGCCTTTCTCTGAGTGGCTGCTTCTGCTGAAGCTCCACCTTCCTCATTAAGAGGGTCTTAAAGGCCTTACAATATTATTTACAGACAGCAGGATATTTCTCCAGTGTCCTGGCAACATTCATCTCTCAATCAACATCATTAAAGAACAAGTAGATGGGATGATGCTGGGCACAGATTCTGAGAATTGCCATTCCTCCAACTCTACCCTTTTCCACATCTTTCACCTCCATTGCTCTGGTGGCCATGCCTTCAGCTGCCTAACTGCTAAGCTCTGGAATTTCCTCCCAACATCTTTCTCGCTCCTTTTTGATACTACTTATTCTAATATCTAATATCCTTTTTGGTGTATTAGGGGACCAATCAGAAAACTAAGGTACATCATGAAGTCAGACTAGACCCCAACTATTTTTTATTTTTGGCATCAGTGTGAGGATCAGATGTTTCAAAGAACAAAGAAAATTACAGCACAGGAACAGGCCCTTCAGCCCTTCAAGCCTGCACCAACCATGCTGCCCGATTTGAACTAAAACCCCCTATCCTTCCTGGGACTATATCTCTCTATTCCCATCCTATTCATGTATTTGTCAATATGCCCCTTAAAACTCACTTTTGTACCTGCTTCCACTACCTCCCCCAGCAGTGAGTTCCGGGCACTCACCAGCCTCTGTGTAAAAAAAAACTTGCCTCATATATCTCCTTTAAACCTTGCCCCTCTCACCTTAAACCTGTGTCCTCTAGAATTGACTCTTCCATTCTGGGGAAAAAGCTTCTGACTATCCATTCTGTCCATGTTCCTCACAATCTTGTAGACTTCTATCAAGTCGCCCCTCAACTCCCATTGTTCAAGTGAGAACAAACTTAAGTTTCTCTAACCTCTCCTCATAGCTAATACCCTCCATACCAGACAACATCCTGGTAAATCTTTTCTGTACCCTCCCCAAAGCCTCCACATCTTTCACTCCAGGTATGATTCTACTGACAAATGGGGAAGCTTTTATCAAAACAAACTTTATTTAACAACAGTTTGATTATAACAAATGAATTAACTTAACTTTTAACAATTGAACAATACTTAAACATGACAAGACACAATTCTTAACCTCTAACCTATCATTGAGTTCCAATCAAGCGATGTTTTTCTTATACGCTTAAACACCTCTTTAAAATTAGTTAGCAAAACACAATTACTTTGACTTAGATTACCAGGCTTGGAGCTTTCAGAAAGCCTTTGGAAAGACAGCCAGAGAGAAACCTGCTTCTGACAGCCCAGGCAGCAACTACTTGAATTTGAAAATGAAAATTCAACTGTCTTTTCCTACATGCTTGGCTCCTTCTATTAACCACATGACTCTGTCTCCCTCAATCAAAATAATCAAAACTCACATAACTCTGCATACCTGGCCTAAGTTCGCAGGAAAACTTAAATAAACAAAAGGTCGATTAAATCTATGAAGTAACACATTCCAAACGAATTGTCTATGCAAAATAACACTTTCCTAGCAATTATTCTGCATTCTTATGTTTATCAAGCATATCAACTCTTGTATCAAAAAACTTCTTAATATAACCCAACTTTAAACATAAAATATATGAAAATAGCACAGTACTATTACGAGAATCAAATTTTGTTTGGTGACACTCCTGTGAAATGGCTTGGGATGTTTTATTATGGTGGAGTGCTATATAAATGCAAATTCTCCTGCACATTCCTGTACCAAAGATGCTTTTCTTCAGAGTGACTTGCATATCATGCACTTGGGAAATAAGCAATGGGAAGCTATATAAAGGCCAACCTGTCTATCTTGTCCTGTGTAGCCCTAAGTGTCTGTCGGTCAAGACTGATGTGCTGTTAAGTTTTATTTTGTCCATACTCTGAGTCTGATCACAGTGCGTGAGGAGCTGGCTCTTGTTTGGATAGATTGAGTTAGAGGTGCAGTCAGGTAGAATGTAACATGGAGAGTGAATTGTTCTATTCTAAGCAGTAACGAACATGTCAAAGGAACTAATTGAGGTGAAAATAAGAACCTAAGTGGAAAAAGTGAAGGGTAAAGGTTCAACCGATACAGTTGATCCAATTGGGAAAATGGTTAATACACCCCCTGATGCCCCCCCTGCCCCGCTGTCCCCAGTCCCAGTTCGCCCCCCCCAACCTCAGCATCAGTATCAGAGCCCATCAGTACAGAATCCTTACAGTACAGAAGGAGGTATAAGTCTGTACCAATCATAACCCCACAAATTTACCCTGCTAATCCCCCTGACACTAGGATCAATTTAGCCAGTCAACCTAACCCACACATCTTTGGACTGTGGGAGGAAATCAGAACACCCAGAAAAAGCCACGCAAACACAGGGAGAAACTGCAGAATCCACATAGACAGTGACACGAGGCTGGAATTGAACCTGGATCTCTGGCACTGTGAGGCAACAATGCTAATCACTGTGCCAATGTGCCACCTATAATGGTGGCACAGCGGTTAGTACTGCTGCCTCACAGCGCCAGGGATCCAGGTTTGATTCCCAGTTGGGTGATTGTTTGTTTGTGTAGAATCTGCATGTTCTCCCAGTATCTACGTGGGTTTCCTCTGGGTGTTCCAATTTCCTCCCACAGTCCAAAAGACGTGCTGGTTACATGGATTGGCCAGGCTAAACTTTACCCAAAAAGCGCCAGAGTTGCTCCCTCAATGTATCTGAACAGGTACCGGAGTGTGGTGACTTGGGGGGGGGGGGGTGGAAGTTTCATAGTAACTTCAATGCAGAGTTAATGTAAACATACTTGTGACACTAACTAAATAAGTACAATTAATAGCAAGTAGACATTCTGTCCCCTAGTGATCTGGAGTGCTCACTTTCTAACAATGTCTGAGTAAATAATAACAAGACTCAAGGATCATGAGACAGAATGTTCAATGTGTTGCCTTAAAAAGAAACTGCTTGAGTTTATGCTGCACCTTCTGTCATCTCAGGAGATCTCAAAGCACTTTACTGACAATGACTGATTTTTGAAGTATAATCACTGTTGCTACTAGAATTTCTGTGTGACATTATGTGGCTCTCCTTGCTTTGAAAGGGGGCTGAATACACTCCACAGACTGATTCACAGCCTCTTAAACTATCAGCTGGTTTTATTTGTACATCACAAATGGATGAATGCTAAAGAGGTGCCCCACTCTCCTCGATTCATAAAGTAACAAAGACAGTGCCTACATTCTCAATGACATTAGCCTTCAAACGGGAATGCACTGGCTCTGTCGCTTCACTCCTTCCTGTTATTCTGCCACAAAAAGAGAAAACTAACCATCTAATTCAGCTGCCATTGGCTGTGACACTCCAGACCCAAGTGCAGCCTGACCCTGAGTGAGAGCAGAAATTAAATCCGACCTCCTCGTGAAGTTTCACCGAAATAAAATCAACGGTTAGATCTCTTTCAATTGAGATGCGACAACAACAACTTGTAATTATTAAACATCCCTAACACAGCCACTCCAGAGGAGCATAGAAAAGTTAACTCTGAGCCACAAATGTGGAATTAGGATCAGAGCAAAAGTTTCCTCAAAGTTCCAAGGAAGGGCCATAGCAACAGGGGAAGGGCGACGGCAATGGGACAAGGGCCTCAGCAACAGGGGAAGGGCCATGACAACAGGGGAAGGGCCACGGCAATGGGACAAGGGCCATAGCAACAGGGGAAGGGCCTTGGCGACATGAGCAGGGACATAGCAACTGGAAAAGAGCCATAGCAACAAGATAATGGCCACAAATGGTGTCTCTAATTGTGAATGGCTATGTTATGTCCTTGTACGCAAATCTTCCTCTCTGAACTCTAGAAGAATGTTGTGTATGATCTTAATTGTCAATATTTCATGTGCTGTATCTGTTCACGTTGAACCTTAGAGAGTATGGAGTGTCTAGCAGAACATTTAGTCAGCCTGATGGTGTCATTGGAACAGTAATTAGGTGTTACAATTGACCTCACCATATCTCAACTAGGGGAATGGGAAATCAAGCTCCCACTCTGAGTGCTATCCTTGATGGGCAGAAAGGCCTGTTCAGTGTTGTATGATTCTATCCAATAATTTCTCCTGGGCAGCACATGGAATGGCATCTTGCACAACGTATAGATTGGGCAAACTTGCCCAAAGTGTGGAAGGGTGTCTGTGGGACAATACTGTGTGGGATACGGTAGTGTTGTGTTTGTATTGGTGAGCTGACAATCCTGACAGCAGGAGTTTGAATCCCAAACCGATAGTTTGAGAATTTGAGATCAGTGTCAGCTTATTAAAAAGCTGCTGTTAATAGGAGCGACCATGATGCTGTCGATAACAGTGACCACAATCCCATTGTCGAGTGTTCTAAAAACCAAGTTGATCCTCTTTAGGGAATAAAATGTTCTCTTATACCCACCCAGCCTGTAAGGTGACACACAACAACATGGCTGACCCTTAACTTTGCTCTGAAATCCTTCATCATTGAATTTTGTGCAGAATAGAACCAGGCCAACATACTTCTGCCAGTTCTTCCAAAAAAGCCAAAATAAAAGCTAAGTACTGTGGATGCTGGAAATCTAACATAGAAACAGAAAATGCTGCATAAATTCAGCAAGAGCGGCTCAGTGGCACACAGTGCCGGGGGTCCGAGTTCGATTCCTGGCTCGGGTCTCTATTTATATGGAGTCTGCACATTCTCTCCATGTCTGTGTGGGGTTTCCTCTGGGTGCTCCGGTTTCCTCCCAGACTCCAAAGATGTACGAGTTAGGTGGATTGGCCGTGGTAAATTGACCCTTAGTGTCAGTGGGGACTAACTAGGGTAAATGCACGAGGTTATGAGGATAGGACCTGGATAGGATTGCAGTTGGTGCAAATTTGATGGGCTGAATGGCTTCCTTCTGCACTGTAGGCATTCTATAAGACTGGCAGCACATGTAGGGAGAGAGAAACAGAGTGAACAGCCAGTATTCTCCAATCTTGCCTGCCGCGGGAAGCGTAACGGGTGAGGGAGAAAATTCGACAGGATCACTAAACGTTCCATTGAGCTGGCATGGGAATTTCCAGTCTTGGGACACACATGACTGGAGAATTCCGCCTTTCGTTTTGAGTTTGGATGACTTCTTCAGGACACTTGGATCTCACTGAACTCGGAACGTTGGGCAGAACTTTTCCATCCCGTTCGTCATGGGAATCATAGCAGATTGGGGGGTGGGGAGGTGGACCATACGAATGTCCATTGGCCTCAAGCGGGATTTTTCAGTTTTGGGGTGAGCATAGCCAAATAATTCCACCTGTTAACTCTCTCCCTACAGATGCAGCCGGGCCACTGAGTTTACCCAGCATTTTCTGTTTTTAATCTTTGGGAAAAATGTTCAGTTAGCCCCTCTCCCCTGCTCTCCCTCTCGAGGCCCATCCCGCAGTACGGAAGGAGGCCATTCAGCCCATCAAGTCTGTATCAAACGCAATCCCACCCAAGCCGTATTCCCGTACCCCACACATTTATCCTGCTAATCCCTCTGACGTGAAGAGACAATTTAGCCTGGCCGACCTACCTAACCTACATGTCTTGGGACTATGGGAAGAATTCGGAGCACCCAGAGAAAACCACACAGACACGGGGAGAATGTGCAAACTTCACACAGTGACCCAAGCTGGGAATTGAACCTAGGTCCCTGGTGCTGTGAGGCTGCAGTGCTAACTACTGTGCCACCCAGTTGAATGAAACTATTACCCTTACCATCAACATCTCAGTACAATTTGGGGTGGGTAGCACATGCCAGTCTTGGCAACAATGCCAACGTCTCAAGAATTACATTTTTGTAACATTACATTTTCAGAGAAAGGGGAAAAGGAAATAAAGTGATGTTGCAGAGTGAAGGTAGAATAGTCAGGTTTCTGTGAAGATATTCACCCGGATCATCTATCACCAATCCTGCGATGACATTTTATGAATGGATTCAGATAACCCGGAGCTGTGTGTGGTGCTGGAGGGGATTCAGGCTATCTATATAATCCATTATGCTTCACACATTGATGTCAAAATTATGAGGGAGAGAGAATGAAAGACAGAATTTTTACGCTGGGGTCAATTTCAGGTTAATTGCTGTTGCTGAGTGAGGTTAGCAATGCCTGGGGTGAGAAACTTACAACAATCGGCACTCGGCAAACTTCCATCACCAATAACTAGTAACTGACCTCAGGATCTTTACAGTGTTGTTGCCTTGAGGAGTTAAGGAGCAGCTCCTGACCGGGGAATGTGGAGGGGAAGCCACGGTCACAGCGATGTTGTTCCTTTGCTTCTTGATGATAGAGGCAGCTTGGAGAGAGGTGGAGTTGGTGGGTACTTCAGTGAGTATCTGGAGTGAATGCTGTAGATTATACACAAAGCAGTCAGAATAACCGAGGGTGGAGGAGGTGGACAGTGAGTCAGGGAAGGTCGATCAGAGCTGCTGTCTCTGCGATAGTTCTTGTTATTGTGGCATCACCCAATTTTGACTTATTATTGGCATATGCATTAACATGCAATCTAAAGTACTGTCTCTTGTGCACTACACAGACACAATATACCATTCATAGAAAAGGAAACAAAAGTGCAAAATGTAATGTTACAGTCATAGCTAGAGTGCAGAGAAAGGTCAACTTAATGTAAGATAAGTCCATTCATAGGTCTAGCAGCAAGGAAGAAGCTGGTCTTGAGTTGGTTTGTACCTGATCTCAGAGTTTTATAAATTTTTCCTGAAGGAAGAAGGTAGAAGAGAGAATGTCCAGAGTGCATGGGGTCCTTAATTATGCTGGCTGTTTTGTCAAGGCTGTGGGAAGTGTAGACAAAGTCAATGGATGGGAGGCTGGTTTGCGTGATGGATTGGGCTACATTATTGACTTTTTGTAGTTTCTTGTGTCTTAGGCAGAGCAGGAGTCATACCAAGCTGTGATACAACCAGAAAGAATGCTTTCTATGGTGCATCTGTAAAAGTTAGTGAAATGTGATGCAGTCCATTGAAGGTGGACACAGTGACCAGCCTCTGACTCGTTCTTGTAGCTATACTTGGTCCAGTTTAGTCATTTGGTCAGTGCTGAGCCTGCAGGATGTTGATGGTGATGGTAGGAGGCAGCAAGGGTAGGGTTTGGGAGTTGGGTTGTGGTTGAGGGTGGGGTGGAGATTAGATTAGGGTTGGGCTCGGGGGTAAGGTCAGAGTTTGGGAGGTGGGGGAGACTCAGTTACAATAATGCCATTTTTCTTGTATTTGAAATGGTGAGGTGACCAGCTGCCAGGTGTCAGCTTGAGCCTGGATGTTATTGGTCAGTACAGACTGCATCAGGAGCTGAAACCATAACTTTCAAACTTCCCTTCAAATCATATGCCATCCTGATGTAGCTGTAATACTGTCCTTCATCATCTCTGGCTGAGTGGTTGGAATTCCTGAGCTAACAGCCCTGTTCGTGCTTTATGGAACAGTGAGGGTCATTGATAAAACCACTCAAAATAGTTTAGTGTGAGAATCCATAGCTGAGGAGTTTCTGTAGTAACGTCCTTGAGCTGTCGAGACAAGTCTCCAGGAACTATAACCGCTATGGGACCTTCCATAGTGTCCAAACCCATCAAAGTGAAAGTTTTCTCCTTTGAATAGTTTCAGCATTGCAAAAGAGATTCTCTCCTCTCCTTCTCCATGTAACATTCTTTAAATTCATTCTTGGGACATGGGTGTCACTGGCTAGCCAACATTGATTGCCTATCCCTAGTTGTCTGAGTGCAGTTGAGAGTCAACCACATTGCTGTGGCTCTGGCGTCACATAGGCCAGGTCAGGTAAGGATGGCAGATTTCCTTTCCTAAAGGACATTAGCAAACTAGGTGGGTTTTTTGTTGACAATAGTTTCACTGTCATCAGTCAATTCTTAATTTCAGATATATTTTATTGAATTCAAATTCCACCATCTGCCATGGTGGGATTCGAACCCTGGTCCCCAGAACATGAGCTGAGTTTCTGGATTAATGGTTTAGCAATAATACCACTAAGCCATCGCCTCCCCATGTCTGGATCCATGTTTGGACTAAGGCTGATGTCTTTGGAGTTGGGTCTGTCTGGTGGAACCTGAACTGAATATTGGTGAACTGGTTATTATTTTAAGTTGCTTTTTTTAATTTTGTGAACAGGTTGTGAATTTTATTTCTGAGTTACAATGTGCAGAGTGGACAGGGCAAGTCCATCTCCTTGCTTGCTCCAGAAATCAAGTCAAATTGAACCCAGTTCATGGTCCCCACATTAAAGGTATTCTAGATCCAAGCTTACAAGAACAGGTATTACACCTGATCCTAAGCTTCATCTTGTTCTCCCGTAACTTTCCTCTGGGTACTCTGGTTTCCTCGTACTGTCCAAAGATGTAGAGGTTAGTTGATTGGCTATGTTAAATTTCTGCTTGGTGTCAGGGAGGTTATTACGATAAATACATGGGGTTATGGGGATAGGGATTGTTGTTGGTGCAGACTCGATGGGCCAAATGGCCTCCTTCTGTAGTGTAGGGATTCTGTGTCATTTGGTGATCTGTTCTTTGGGTGAGTGAGCAATACTGGCTGTTGCAAGATGATGCGATTGTTGTCTCTCCTTCTATCGAAGTCATGCAGCTGTTTGTAATAACATGGCACTAACTCCCCAATACTGAGAGTGTGTAGTGCGCAGAGCCCAAACTCAGTGTCAAACCTAACACTTTATCCAAACGGGATCTGCCATAGAGTTCATGCCGAGGTTTTTTTTGAAGAGTTAGTGTCTCTATAGTAAATGCTATAAGGCCCATAATTCCTGGAGGAGGAGAAGTGTAGAATGGTGCAACACAGAAGGAGGCCATTTGGCCCAATGTGTTGGTGCTGGCTCTTTGAAAGTGAGCAGCTGCCAAGACCATATCTCTGCTCTTTCCCATGGCTCTGCAAATGTTTCACTTCAGGCATTCTATTTAATTCTTTCTTAAAGTTATTGGTGATTCTGCAAGCATTAACCTTTTCAGCTGCTGTATTCCAGATCATAACTCTTCATTGCAGAAACTATTTTCTTCATATTGCCTTTGGTTCTTTTCCCAATCACTTTAAATCGTTTTACTCTGGCTACCAACCTGGGTGCCAACTGCAAGCACCTGCCTCTTATTTACTGCATCAACATTGCTTACGATTCTCCCTTTAATCTCCTCTACTCTGTAGAATATCTGAGCCTCTCAACTTTGTCAATGAATGATTGGTTTTGTCAAATTAAATGAGGCGGTAGTTGGCTAAAAGAAACACTTTTGCACCCAGTTTGTTCAGACCAATTATTATGGGCTAATCACTGAGATTTCACTAACAATGCAGCATAATATACTGGGAATATGATAACTGGGCCTACTCAAAGAGAGACTACAGCGCAGCCTCCTAGCAGTAGGAAAATCTCCCTCCATTAAATTAGGGGCAGGAATGGGCCAGTGGGGGAACTTGGCCCCCTCAGAGCCAGTTGTCAATGAGGCTTATTATTGATAATAATTATCTCTAAGCCTATGGGAATTTCATCTTGGTTTAGGGATGATATGTGGGTGGCACGGTTTCACAAGGTCTCCCAAAGGCTTCACAGTAAGTCCCAGCGGTTAACTTGTGGCTTATGCAGGGATGGGGGTGGGAGGGGGGCGGGTAATCCCAATTTCAAAGGCATTTGATACCCGGTTGAGGGACTCGTCATCAGAAAGGCAACAGACAGCAGAGCAGTACAGTAGCACAGTGGTTAGCACAGCTGCTTCACAGCTCCAGGGACCTGGGTTCGATTCCTGGCTTGGGTGACTCTGTGTGGAGTTTGCATATTCTCTTCATGTCTGTGTGGGTTTCCTCTGGGTGCCCTGGTTTCCTCCCACAGTCCAAAGACGTGCAGGTTAGGTTGATTGGCCGTGCTAAAATTGTCCCTTGGTGTCTTGAGATGTGCAAGTTAGAGGGATGTAGGGAATAGGACCTGGGTGAGGTTGTGCTTTGTGCAGACTCAATGGGCCAAAATGTCTCTCTCGGCACTGTAGGGTTTCTATGATGGATATTAAAATCTACCTCCTGCCCTTCCTTCTGTCTCCCCGTCACCTCCCTGCTGAGACACCTCCCTGCCCCCTGCAACCGCCCCCCCCCCCATTCCCCCCCCCCCCCCCCCCCCCCCCCCCCCCCCCATCCCCCATTCCACCCTCAGTCTGGTCCCTGAGTGATCCTTGGCCCCATCCTGGTTGCAATACCATCAGCAACCACCGCTCCTGGTGGCATTGCATGTAATAGAGTCCCAGAGCAATGCAGCATGGAAACAGACCCTTCGGCCCACACAGTCCATTCTGACCATTGTGTTTTCCCAGATAGTCCCAGATAGAGTCATAGTCATATGTAATGGACAGTAACTGGTTTCGGATTGGTCAGCTGCTCTCAGTGGGCAGGATTTCTGTACCCCTCCACCCCCTCCCCCAGATTCCTGACTCCCTGGGAAGGCCCGATGCAGCACTTAATCCCTCTCAGACACAACACCCTTTTCCCACCGGTCTCCTGTGGCTGACATTGAATCCTGCCCATTGTTTCCCGAGCGCCCAGCCAGCCATCCATTGCCACAGTATCTGGAAATCATTCCCAATTCGTGCTCCAAGTGCTCCATCCTTCTGAACAAGATTGACAATTTAATGTCGATTTACATTGAATTAAAGTTAGTTTTTGTACTATGAGCATGTGCGAAGTAGGAGCTTGATTAAGGACAACTAATCTCCATCCCCCCCAGGAAATCCTGATGATGGATAGACTTTCATCCATCAGTTATTTAATTCTTGGGTCCAAAGATGATGGGATGGTGCGTTACGAACCACCTAGAACTTTGCTTCTCTGACCGCTACTGTAAACTCCCATTTCAGCTTATCCAGATTTGACAAAGAGTATTCCAGAACATTCCATACGGAGAGTCCTGTGTCTAGAGAGACAGTTCCTGATTTCTATCATCCCAGTCCCAACAAAAGCAACTTTCATAGAATCTCTACAGTGCAGAAGGATCCATTCAGCCCACTGAGCCTGGGACCACAACTCTCCCACCCAGGCCCTATCCCCATAACTCCACATATTTATCCTCCTAGTTGCCCTGACACTCAGTTTAAAGTTTATTTATTTATTAGTCACAAATAGGCTTGCATTAACATTGTAATGAAGTTACTGTGACAATCCCTTCGTCACCACACTCTGGCACCTGTTCGGGTACACTGAGGGAGAAATTAGCATGGTCAATGCACCTAAGCAGCATGTCTTTCAGACTGTGGGAGGAAACTGGAGCACCCAAAGGAAACCCACGCAGAGAATGTGCACAGTCACCGAAGGCCAGGATTGAACCTGGGTCCCTGGCGCTGAGGCAGCAGCACTAACCACTGTGTCACCCCACATTTTCATTCCACGTCATCAAGTGATGACCCTTTGGAAAGTACACCTCAGAATATTCAGAAGGTGGCTATCTTTCTTATCTCTTCAGCCCATGAATCGAGGAACACCAAGTTTTAAAACAGTAAGCACCATCAGTCTTACAGAATAACAGAAGTAACAGTGATGCAATACTTGGAGCCTTTCTGCAACACCGTGAGTTTAATGAGTCCCAAGAGTGTAGTTTCAAGCATATGTGTTCCCAATACCTTCAACAAGAGACTGAAAGAGATTGGAAGCTTGAGGGATGTTAATACATCACTGAGAGCCAGGGAGAGGAGAGAGATCTGCCAGGCCTGATTGCAATCGTCCTGCGTGAACATTGGATGAGGGACATGTCTGGCTGTCACGCATCTCATTATCTTTCACCTCTCAACTCCTACTTCGACCTCAGGGGGGGGGGATCTCAACCCCAACAATCAACCCCGGGGCGGGGAGGAATTCAACTCTCGAGGGAGTCACCTCAATCACAAAAATTTGGGGTAGAATTAGAGGAGAAATTATTGAAGGACTTTTCTGCAGAACCACTTTCCTTGTGAGTGCTGAAAGACACTGACTGCGTCAAGGCTGACGAAGCCACTTCAAAGAGAAATTCACCTCAAAACCTTCGTGTCAATCAAAATAAATTCTGATAGTTCAAAAAATGTCAAAAGGAAAGATCTAACAGCTTGCTCCATTGAGAAGTGAAAAAAATCCTTTAAAATCAAGGGATCTAAATCTCTCCTTTAACCCATTGTTCATGTAGCTGTGCTGAGAAGTTGTGTAGGATTTTGTTATTTGCATTTATAAAGCGCCTTATCATATTATCAGAATGTCTGAAAGCGCTTCACACAATAAAGTTGGAAGGCTGGGCCTTTTATGTAGAGAAATGAGAGACAAATTTGCCCCAGCACCAACTGCGATGAAATGAATCTATCAGATCAAAGTATACAAAATATTAACGTAGATACAAAGAAAATCTTCCCTCTGATGGACATATCAAGAATATAGCGATGGAATCTGAAAATTAAAGCTAAGGACATGACGAAGCACATTTTCAACAAAAGTTTGTAGAAATTTGGAATTCTTTCCCTCGGGGCAGTTGGAGCTCTCTATACTGGCATCGATAAATCCTTACTGGTCCTGGGGGTCAGGGAACAGGAAATTTCTCACTCTGTCACCTGGTGCATATCAACCCTGACTCAATGTGTAACACCTTCACCCTGAGTCAGGAAGTCCCACTCCAAACATATTAAACATGCAATGACACATCCAGGCTATATTTTTGGAAGTGCCATTTTTCAGATAAGACATTAAACCAAGCTCCCACTTGTTCCTTCAAATGAAGACCCCACTGCTCCATGTTAATTTTCTTTATTCTTTCCTTGTTCTTTGTAAAGACAAAGAGGACAGATGTCCCAATATCCTGACCAGTGTACATCCCTACAATAGATTGCCTTGGTAAATACCACATTGCTGTTTGTGGGATCTTGCTGTGCACAAATTGGCTGCTGCATTTCCTACATTACAATAGTGATTACACTACAAAAAAGTGCTTTCTTTATGGAACGTTTGCATCGCTGGCTGGCCAGCATTTATTGCCCATCCCTAATTGCCCTTGAGAAGGTGGTGGTGAGCTGCCTTCTTGAACCACTGCAGTCTGTGTTCTGTGGGTTGATTCACTATGTCTTTAAGGAGAGAATTCCAGGATTTTGATCCAGCAACTGTGAAGGAACGGTGATATGTTCAAAGTCAGGATGGTGAGTGGCTTGCAAGGAAGCTTGCAGGTGGTGGTGTTATCTGCTTCACTTGTCCTACAAGATACTGTCTAAGGATCTTTGGCGAATTGCTGCAGTGCATCTTGTAGATAGTACGCTCTGCTGCTACTGAGCATTGGTGGTGGAGGCACTGAATGTTTGTAGATGTGCCAAACCAGCGGGGCTGCTTTGTCCTGGATGTTATCAAGCTTCTTAAGTGTTATTGGAACTGCACCCATCCAGGCAAGTGGGGCATATTCCATCACACCCCTGACTTGTGCCTTGCAGATGGTGGACAGACCTTCACAAGTTAGGAGGTGAGTTACTCGCAGTAGGATTCTTAGCCTCTGAGTTTCATGGTCGCTAGCATTGCTGCCTCACAGATCCAGGGACCTGAGTTCAATTCCTAGCTTGGGTCACAGTCCGTGCGGAGTTTGCACGTTCTCCCTGTGTCTGTGTGGGTTTCCTCCAGGTGCTCCAGTTTCCTCCCATAGTCCAAAGATCTTAGGGAAATTGGCCATGCTAAATTGCCCTTTAGTGTTCTGGGATACTTGGTTAGAGGGATTTGCGGGTTAAATATGTGGAGTTATGGGGATAGGGCCTGGGTGAGATTGTTGTCAGTGCAGACATGATGGGCTGAATGGCCTCCTTCTGCACAGTAGGGGTTCTATATTCTCTGACTTCCTCTTGTAGTCACTGTGTTCATAGTGAGTCCAGTTGAGTTTCTAATCAATGGTAACCCCAAAGATGTTGAAGTGGGGGGGATTCCGTGATGGTAACACCATTGAATGTCAAGCGGTGACGGTTAGAGTGTCTCTTATTGGTGATGGCCATTGCCAGGTATTTATGTGGCAAGAATGTTATTTGCCACTTGTCAGTCCAAGACTGGATATTGTACAAATCTTGTTACATGGACTGCTTCCACGACTGTGAAACACTTTGGGATGTCCTGAGCTCATGAAATTTGCTATATAAATACAAATTCTTTTGCTTTTCAAACCTCGAGCTTGCTCATTGGAAACCATTCAGCAGAAATCTTTTTCACAAAAGAGTTCCTTCTTTAAACCGTCTATTGTCTGCCTGCTGTTCCATTACAACCATCCCCTGGGTTACATGTTCAACATAACAATGTTGCAGTGGCTTTAGCAAGAATTGAAGAAAAGATGTATTAATATTGAATGAGGATTTTGTTAACGACATAGCAAAGACCACAATTTGCATGGTGATGTGTATTATTGGGACTGGTAGGAGGGATTAAAATCATTACAATCATTTGCAAAGCAGGTGTATTGATGGGGAAGTGATAAACCTCTGCTGTACGTGTGTTAGAGCTGCTGTTCTGATCAGACCTATTCATTAAGCAGGGAAGAATAAATGAGTTTGAAACCTTCAGCTGACAGAGAGGAGGCAGTGGTGTGGTGGTATTGTCACTGGACCAGAGATCCAGGGTAACACTCTCCGGGGACCCAGGTTCAAATCCCACCGTGGCAGATGGTGAAATTTGAATTCAGTAGAAATCTGGAATTGTAAGTGTTGACTGTGAAACCATTGTCATAAAAAGCCCAATGAACTTTCAGGAAGGAAGTCTGTTGTTGTTACCTGGTCTGGCCTACATGTGGCCCCAGATTCACAGGAATGCAGGTCTTGCCAGTGACACACATAAATCCCAATGAATAAAAGAAAGTGATGGAGCTGAGTTCGGCAACGTCTTTATCACTTACAAAGCACTTGACATGAAGAATACAGGCATCCAGAGTTAAGAGGTGCTATATAAATTCTTTCCTTTCTCTACTCCTTTGCCTTCTACACATTTAGGAACTCAGGAATTGTTAATTAGGTTCCCTGAATCATCTGTGCTCCTCGGGTTCTGGCTTCTTCCACATTCCCAATTTTCACTTCTCTATGATTTGCAGTTGTGCCTTGGACCTAAATCTCTTACTTTCCCCCTTTGAGACACTCTCTGAAACTGCCCCAGTGATTAACACTGCTGCTTCACAGTGTCAGGGACCCGGGTTCAATGCCTGGCTTTGGTCACTGTCTGTGTGGAATCTGCATTTTCTCCCCATGTCTGCATGGGTTTCCTCCAGGTGCTCCGGTTTCCTCCCACAGTCCAAAGATGTGCGGGTTAGGTGAATTGGCCTTCCTAAATTTGCCCCTTAATGTCAGGGGAATTAGCAGGGTAAATATGTGGGATTACAGGGATAAGGCTTGGGTGAAATTGTGGTCGGTGCAGACTCGATGGGCTGAATGGTCTCCTTCTGCACTGTAGGGATTCCATCATTCTATGATAACACTTGTGACCACCTTCTCCCCTCTGTGAAACTGGTCGACTGAAACCTACCCAAAGGAAATGCATGATTACTGCAGTCATCAATCTGATCTCATTGGGCTGACTTACGCAGACAAACCTTTTTACATAAAGGTCATTATTCCAAATCATCTTTCAAAATTGCTTTTTAATAACCTCAAAGAAGCTCGCATCTCTGGAATAGCTACTGTTCTTGTGACAGAGGGGAGAACATGATTAGTGACTCTCCAACCTATCCTTAGCCAGGTTCAAATCCCGCCCCAGATAATTTAATGGGGAATTTCCCAGCGAGGATTGAGATGGGGTTTGAGCAAATACTTTGCCACGTGATGCACTTTCACTTACTTCATTAGTGAACATCAAAGGTATTTATTAGCGAGAAAATACAAAGCCAACCAACCCCCAAAATGTTTCTCTGCCTAAGAAGACTTCACCCCTCGGATGATTTACAGTTGTCAGCAGATTCTTAATTCCAGATTTTTGTTACTGAATTCAAATTCCATCAGCTGCCACGGCAAGATTCGAACCCGTTTCGTCAGACATCAGCTGAGTTTCTGGATTAGTGGTCCAGTAATAATACCACTAGGCCGTTTGCCTCTCCAATATAAGGTATGTTGTAGGTAAAATAATACCGCGAAGACTGTTAGTGAGTCAAAATACAGTGGTTTTTATTCCAGAGCTTTGGGAGAAACTGGTTCCAACCAGGACTACCAGACTTCTCATAGAACTCAAACACAAGGGGACATTTATACACTGAGTTCCGTAAGTAATCACAATTCAAAGTTCCAATTCCAGCCTGACCTTCGGGTCTTCCTTTCTTGGTTGTGATTCAGCCCCAGATTTAAGTAGGAATCACAGTCCAGCTGGTGGCTGCAATCATGACACCGGCTTCAATCTGGTCCTGATTCAAATCCCTTCTGCAGCAGTACCAGCATCCCTATCTTTGAAGTTACTTGTGTGATCACAGCTGTCCCAGCGGGAGTCTCCCTGTTAAAAGCCGGTATCGCGATCAGCAGTTGTCAAAAGCCAGTATCGTAAACTACCATCTGTGCAACAATGTCTAACTAACACAAATAGGTAAGATTTACAAAGTCTACAAAATACAGCCACATTAAACTAATTACTCTCTTTATAAAAAAGAGAGTTAAAGCATGTAATACATGAACAAATAACTTATGTAAATGCCAGGAGCAGTATAAGCTAAAGGAGATCAGCCAGGAGGAAGAGTTATGTTTGTGACATTATTTTGGGTACAAAATCCATGAACCCTTTGCTTCAGGGATGTATATATATTAGGCATATATAAACTACAGACATACATAAACTATGTCCACAATTTCCATCAAGCTATCAAGAGTTGATATTCCATCTGATTAAGATTAAGAAATTAGTTGTAAGTCTCTTGGGTGATCATGTAGACTGTTTGGGTAGGAAATTCTGCTTGAAGTTAATGACCTTTGCATCGACCGTGCCCCATGGCGAGTGGGACGGTAAAATTCTGCTCTTTGGGTTTGTGTTCCTGAGAGTTGCCTGATGCCCCGATTCTAATCTGGCCCACAGTCCCCAAGAATTCCCAAATGTGAGAGAATCAGGGCTGTAAAGGGTTAACAGTGGCGATAGATAAGTGGGGATCCAACCCTCAAGTCCATCCATCCCAGGAAGAATAACGTTTGCCTGTTGTAATTATCTAATTGGACAGAGCAGCCTGAACCTTCAGAATCAAATTCTAGTCTTCTCCACCTCATTTCAATAGATTCCTCACACGTGGAGAAATCTTACTGCTGTAGTTATAGCCCTGAGGGATTTGTCTGACATTCATTTGACATCCACAAATCCCAATGGATTCTCTGCAATACTCCAGTTCTGACTCCCCTGCATTCCAATAAGCTCAATGTCAGTGAGCGAGTTAGATTGCCTTTTGAAAAAATAAATCAAGCTCTCTCACTTTGAAATGTAAATCAAGTTATTTATGCTCCAATAGGAAAGACACAAGTGATTCGTGAGTTTGTTTAATTTTTCCCAAGTGGACACACATACGCTTATTCCAAATGTTCATTTCTGCAAAGGCCAGACACTCATTCTATCAGCATCGGTTGAGTGACCAATGCTCTCAACTTGAACTCAGAAGGTTGTGGGTTCGAGATTCACTCTGGAGACTGGAGTGTGGTTCCTGTGCTGTGTGTCTGGTGCAGCACAGTTAACAATGCTATCTTTTGTTTGAGGGGCGGCACATTGCTACAGTGGTTTGGGTGGAATGGTGGCAGAGTGGTTAGCACTGCTGCCTCCCAGCACCAGGGAACTGGGTTCGATTCTTAACTTGGGTCACCGCCTGTGTGGAATTTGCACATTCTCCCTGTGTGGGTTTCTTCCAGGTGCTCTGGTTTCTCCCCAAAGTTTGAAAGATATGGTGGTTTGGATAATTGGCCATTCTAAGTTCTCCCAAACATGTGCCAGAATGTGGCGACTAGGGGATTCTCACAGTAACTTCATTGCAGAGTAAATGTAAGCCTATTTGTGACACTAATAAATAACCTTTAACTTTATCTATCCACTCAAGCGAAGACAAAAGATCCTGCTGCATTATGTTAGAGAAGAGCAATAATTATTCCTCAGCGAGTGTTATGAAACAGGTCACTTGCTCATTTTAATGTTACCGTTTGTGGGATCTTGCTGTGTGCAAATTTGCTGCTGTGTTTCCTACATCACAACAATGACTGCAATTCACAAAAAAAAATCACGACCATTGATTGAGGTCGTGAAAGGATCCAAGGAAATGCAAATGGAGGATGTCCCCAGTGCCTGGAGCCAGGCAACCCTGCTGCCTGCAATTGAAGCTGTGCTGCTCACTGGTGGCACAGTGGTTAGCACTGCTGCCTTACCGTGCCAGGGACCTGGGATCGATTCCCGGCTTGGGTCACTGTCTGTGCAGAGTCTGCATATTCTCCCTGTGGGGGCCACGCTCCAAAGGTGTGCAAATTAGATTAATTAGCCATGGTAAATTGTCCCTTATTGTCCAAAGATGTGTATGTTAGATGGATTAGTGGAGTAAATATGTGGTATTATGGGAATAGGGTCTGGGTGGGATGCTCTGTCAAGTGCTAGTGCAGATTCAATGGGCTGAATGGCCTCCCTCTGCACTGTAGGCATTCTGTGGTGATGGGAAAAGTCGTTCCCATTAGGTAGGAGAACAGTTAACACACCTTGCAATGTTTGATTAACCAATGGCATACAGTCACTACAGCACAGTAGAAGACATTTGGCCCATCCTGTGTCCGCAGATGAAGTGGCAACTATTTGAGATACTATACCTTCAATAAATGTCTTTATATCATTGTTCTTATGAAGGGTATGTTTTAGAGCCTGCTCTGTTTAAATTGTGTCAATCTGTCTGTTCCAGGCAGCCTACATACTGAGAATACCAAAGAATAATGAATCCTAGTTATTGGGGTGTTTGTTTTAATCTGAGCTATTGCAGTTTTGTTGTTTTTTTTGGGGTTGAACTCTGGGGTTTCAGAGTGGGGTTTAATTAGATTGACAGAGGCCAAGTCATTGTGCTAAGGAGATGAACTATACTTACAGAAACAAGTAGGAAATTTTCTGTTTTGGGTCTGCAAGGGACTTTCTGTCTCTCTCTCTCAATTGGAACTAGTAGAGATAGACTAGCAGTTAAGAGCTGTATGTTTAAGACTTGACGTGTTTAAGAATTTAAATAGGTAAAAGTGGGCTAATTCTTTTTGTTTTCATTAAACTGTATTGTTAAATAATGTTTGTTTTGATAAAAGCTTCCTAGTGGGTCAGTAGAATCATATCTGGAGTGAAACACCTTATTCTCACACTAATGTCAAGAATTAAAAATAGTTAGGGTCTAGTTTAATTTTATGATATACCTTGCTGCTTCTGACTTTAGTCCTTAATACTGTATTTGAAGCATAAACCGTGTGCTCTGCAGCCAAAAGCATTACTCCTCAGGTCACAGAATGATAGCGATGGAAGGTGAGGGTGGAGGGGACAATATCGAGGAGATTTAAGTAGAATGTTGATTGTGAAGAAATATTCTGAGGATTATCTTGGGGAAATGTACAGTTTTTACTGAGGAGTGAAGCCTGGTAGTCCTGGACATATTGTAGCCCTAATTGGGATGGATACTTCAACCAATGCTCATCCTTTCAGAGCATCTCACCAGAGCCTGACCAGGACAGGACTGAGTAACGGTTGGACAGGCCACTAAGGTACAGATGAGGATTGTTCAGCAAATCGACAACTGTAGAATTATTGGGGCTAATGGAGAGCCAATCACTGGACACTTGACACTTTGAAAGTGGAAGTGAAATTGATGTAGGGGGGAGAGTGTCTCGGGTGTAGAAGGAGTTGGAGATGATGGATGTTGGCAATGAGGAACCCTGTAAATCCCTGCTTAACATCAATTCACTTTAACATTGTTTCACTTTCACATCATTGATAAAGTATTGTCAATATATCTGTTTTACATTGCCTGTTTCGCTTTAACTTCATCTGCCACAGGCTTGCTCTTCTCTTGCCTGTCTGCTCACGTGATTTTTCTCATAGTGTCATAGAGTCACTGAGTCCTAGAGACATTGAGGTTTATAGCATGGAAACACGCCCTTCGGCCCAACATTTTTCATGCCACCCCTTTTTTTTAACCACTAAAGTAGTTCCAATTGCCCACATTTGTCGCATATCCCTCTTATATCCATCTTACCGATGTAACTGTAACTGTCTAAATACTTCTTAAAAGGCAAAATTGTACCTGCATCTACTACCACCTCTGGCAGCTTGTTGCAGACACTCACCACCCTCTGTGTGAAAAAATTGCCCTGCTGGACCCTTTTATATCTCTCCCCTCTTATTTTTAAACCTATGCCCTCTAGTTTTAAACTCCCCTACCTTTGGGAAAAGATGTTGATATCAAGCTTATCTGGGCCCCTCATTATTTTATAGACCTCTATAAGATCACCCCTGAGTCTTCTGTCCTCCAGAGAAACAAGTCCCAGTCTATCCAGCCTCTCCCTATAACTCAATTTATCAAGTCGCAGTATCATCCCAGTAACTTTTTCAGCACTTTTTCTAGTTTAATAATATCCTTTCTATAATAGGGTGACCAGTATTCCAAGTGTGGCCTCACCAATGTCTTGTACAACTTCAACAAGACGTCCCAACTTTGTATTTAATGTTGTGACCAATGAAACCAAGTATGCCGACTGCCTTCTTCACCACTCTGTCAACCTGTGATTCCACTGTCAAGGAACTCTGAAGCCTTAGATCTCTTTGTTCTATAATTCTCTCCAACACCCTACCATTAGCTGAGTTAACACATCCAAGTTGGCCTCAGTCCCTCTTCATTCCACTCCCGCCCTTGCCGACTCCTTGCCTAGACACTCCCAGGCTCAGTGACTCCTGGCCTCTTTTCTTACCGTTGTCCTCAGGGTCTGTTCCTCAGTGTCACCAACCTCCTGAGTCCTGACTTCTGGCTTCACTATTGAACTCACACTGAAGGTCTGGGCTCCATCTGGTGGCGGAGGTTGGTCAGTGCAGGTAGTCCTTGGGACTTCCAACACTTAGCTGCGCTGACCAACCTTGGTCACTAGATGGAGAGTGGTCAATCTAAAGGATTGTATTGTGGTGAGTACTGTAAATTTTAAAAAATTGTATCTTGTATTTCTTTTATATTTACTGATTTATTTTACTTTGAAAGTTATTCCAACCAGGATTGCTCAGTGCTAGTGTGGTGCAATATTTCAAGTTGTACGTTGTTATGTCTCAGTGCGTAATATCTAAAGGAACCTATCCCTGACTTTAGTATTCATTCCTATGAGAATCCATGATTCACTTAAAGTTGTTTCATTGAAATTTCAACAATGCAGCCACAATTTTAAGTGAGGACCTACTGTACAAAAGTGGTCAGAATAAGCCATTGGGTGCTTTGGCCCATGAGAGTAGAGACAAAAAGACAAACGAAAGATTAAAAAATGGTGCAGCTCAGGAAGAGGTCCTTCAGCCCTTCAAGCCTGAGCTGGTCATTAAAAAAAACCATGATGTGGCGATGCCGGCGTTGGACTGGGGTAAAACAGTAAGAAGTCTCACAACATCAGGTTAAAGTCCAACAGGTTTATTTGGTAGCACAAGTTTTCAGAGCACAGCAGGGAAGAAGGTGTTCTTGAGTCAACTGGTGACTGCTCTCAGACTTCTTTTTCCTGATGGAAGAAGGTGGAAGGGAGAACGTCCAGGATGCGGGGGGTCCTTAGTTATGCTGGCTGCTTTTCTGAGTCAGTGGGAAGTGTAGATGGAGTCAATGGATGGGAGGGTTTGTGTGATAGACTGAGCTTCACTCATGACATTTTGTGGCTTCTTGCAGTCTTGGTCAGGGAGGAGCAACTCCAAGCTGTGATACAACCAGAAAGAATGCTTTCTCTAATAAATTAATAGACACATAAAGAGTTCAGATAGGTGTTCAAAATGATAAGGGATTTGTAAATAGGGTGAAACCGTTCCCATTGGGAGGAGGGTCAGTAACAAGAGAACACAGATTGGAGATAACTGGAAAAGAACTAAAATGAATATATGCAGTTTTAACAACAGTCTGTTGTGATCTGGAATGCTCTTGCCTGATTGAGTGATGGAAACAGATTGAATTGTAACTTCCACAAGAGAACTGGATAAATATTTGCAAAGGAAAAAAAATTGCAGCTGTATGTGGGGAAAGAGCAGAGATAGTGGGATTAATTGGAAAGCTCTTTCAGAGAGCTAGTACAGACATGATGGTTCAAATGGCCTCCTTCATGGACTCTGGAAATATTCCTAGCCTTGAGTTAGAGAGTTGAAGTATTGGCAGAGTTCAGAACCAGTCAACACTACTTAATGTGTGCCTCACCCAAAGGGCCACTGAGAGAATTGAATCTGCACCTGTATCAGTTTCCTATCTATGTGAGCAAAGGATTGCAGGACTTTTGTTGAGGCAGCAGCATCTGGAAGTGAATACTGTGGCTTTGTGACACTCATGGAGGTTTTGACAATGGGAGCAAAGAGCAGGGACGAATCTTATTGGGAGCAAATCAAGACGTTGTCACTCCCTTTGTCAGCAAGATGGGTCTGGCAAAGTATTGAATGCAAAGAATTGCAAATGTAACAAGGGCGCCTACATCACACACACACCGGCAAAGTAATCTTCTGGAGTTTCAGTGTAATATGATCTGAGTGAACCACAGGTTGTCCTTGCAGATTCAAAAGTTGCCATTGAAGTAGAGGAGCAGGTCCCTCCAGTTAACCACACAAATCCTCTTTGATAAAGGAAAGTCACCTTTTTCCTTTTGATGTTGAGTCTATATTACAGGTGGGTGTTTGGAGGCAGTGTGTTAGTGAGAACAAAGCAGCATTCATATTCCGAGAACCACCTGCACAGGTCGGCCTTCCAAAACTCTGGAGACTGCGGGATCTTTGTAGCCATTTGACTATTGCGTTTTTCAACCCATTCAAACTGATTCCATCACCAAAATATTCAGACTTTACTGCAGGAAGAAACAGCCACTCTCACAAGCGGAGATTGATTCTCTATTGAAGACCTGCCAACCTGGGGGCACTCCTAACGACACAACCATCCTTAAACAACTGCTTTCAAATTCCGGCACTTTTGCTCATTCCCAGTTTTTGACCACTCAACCATTGTCCTGCCTCCAGGCCATGAGATCAGGAGCGATAAAAATGTGAAAAGGAAAGAATTGTGAGGAAAGAGCAGGAAGTTGCACATTCTTCCCGTGTTTGTGTGGGTTTGGAATCCCTGCAGTACAGAAAGAGGCCACTTAGCCCATCAAGTGTGTACTGACAACAATCCTATCCCAGGTCCTATTCCTGTAACCCACATATTTACCTGCTAATCACTCTAAGCTGCACATCGCAGGATACTAAGGGCAATTTAGCACGGCCAATGCACCTAAACCACACATCTTTGGACTGTGGTAGAAAACCGGAGCAAACCCTCACAGACATGGGGAGAATGTGCAAACTCCACACAGACAGTGACCCAAGCCGGGAATCAAACACAAGTCCCTGGAGCTGTGAGGCAGCAGTGCTAACCACTGTGCCATTGTGCCACCCTTGAGCCCTTGGTTTCCTCCGGATGCTCCTGTTTCCTCCCACATTCCAAAGATGTGCAGGTTAGCTTGATTGGCCATGCTAAATTACCCTTAGTGTCCAGGAATGCGTAGGTTAGATGGATTAGAAGGATAAATATATGGGGTGATAGCACAGGGCTTGGGTGGGATTGTTGTCGGTGCAGACTTGATGGGCTGAATGGCCTCCTTCTGCGCTGTAGGATTCTATAGGTTCCCCATGGAAGGCTTCTGCAGAAAATGCAAATGTATGGGATTGAGGGTGATCTAGCTAATTGGATTAGGAATTGGCTAGCTGATAGAAGACAGAGAGTGGTGGTTGATGGAAATTATTCATCATGGAATCCGGTTACAAGTGGTGTACCTCAGGGATCTGTTTTGGGGCCCCTGCTGTTTGTAATTTTTATAAATGATCTGGATGAGGGTATTGAAGGATGGATTAGTAAATTTGCAGATGACACCAAAGTCGGAGGAGTGGTAGATAGTGAAGAGGGGTGTTATAGTTTGCAGAGAGACTTGGACAAGTTGCAGAGCTGGGCCGAGAGGTGGCAAATGGAGTTTAATGCGGAAAAGTGTGAGCTAATTCACTTTGTCAGGAATAAAAAAGGCCTAATGGTAGGACTTTTAATAGTGTTAACGAACAGAGGGATCTAGGTGTATATGTGCATAGATCTCTGAAAGTTGGCTGTTAAGAAGACATACGGAGTCTTGGCTTTTATTGGTAGGGGGATTGAATTTCGGAGCCACAACGTCATGTTGCAACTGTACAAAACTCTGGTGCGGCCGCACTTGGAGTATTGTGTATAGTTCTGGTCGCCACATTATAAGAAAGATGTGGAGGTATTGGGGAGGGTGCAGAGGAGGTTTACCAGGATGTTGCCTGGTATGGAGGGAAGGTCTTATGAGGAGAGGCTGAGGGATTTGAGGTTGTTTTCATTAGAAAAAGGCGGCTAAGAGGAGACCTTATTGAAGCATATAAGATGATCAGAGGTTTAGATAGGGTGGACAGTGATAGCCTTTTTCCTAGGATGGAGAAAGCTAGCACGAGGGGACATAGCTTTAAATTAAGGGGTGGTAGTTATAGGACGGATGTCAGAGGTAGGTTCTTTACCCAGAGGGTGGTAAGGATATGGAATGCCTTGCCTGCTGCAGTTGTAGATGCGCCAAGTTTGGGGATGTTTAAGTGGTCAGTGGATAGGTTTATGGATGAAAAGGGAATGGTTTAGGTTAGAGGGTCATTGCTTTTTCTCAATTGGTCGGCGCAACATCGAAGACCGAAGGGCCTGTTCTGTGCTGTAATGTTCTATGTTCTATGTTTTATGATTCTCTGATTTTTGAGTTAGGATTCATTTGGATAGTTTTTTCAAAGAGCCAGGATTAGCACAATGAGCCGAATAGTCTGATCAAATCACTGTTCATACTTTAAGTAAAGAACAGTCTTTTCCTTAGCATGGATTTGTTCATAACAACACAACCAGTTGTGTAAACCAGTTCTTATACGCTTAAGAATAATTCCCTAATCTTCCCCAGTTACTGAAAGCTGCTTCCACTTTCTAATGAAAGCATTATGAAGGGAATCCAACATTAGCAATTTCCCTTCTTTCTCAAAGAACAAAAAAAATAAAGTGTGTTTTTATTTCCAGACAAAAAAATGATGAGAGAAACAAATCACGGATTTTGGAGATTCATATCATGATTCATCCTCCTAATATTCCAAATAATTTCTCTCACCAGTAGTGTTCCTTTTGCTAAAACAATCTGATAACTGATGGCTTGTATCCACTTCTGAGTTTGAAGATTTCCTTTTCTCTCCATCATTTATTTTTGACTTGCAATATAATTTCTTAATCTCTTTTCAGTACACACTTCATGGAGTGCACGTTATCCCAAAGGGAATGTTCCATGTAACATTCTACTGGTACAGTTTCTTCAGCACTTCCCACATATAGAAGTTCCCCAAATATCTTTGATTAGAAGATTGCCCTGTTAACTGCTTCAGCCTTTTTCCCAGGGTAGGGGAGTCTAAAACTAGAGGGCACAGGTTTAAGGTGAGAGGGAAAAGGTTTAGAAGGGACCCGAGGGTTAATTTTTTCACACAGAAGGTGGTGTGTGTGTGGAATGAAGTGCCAGAGCGGGTAGTACAGGCAGATACAATTACAACATTTTAAAGACATTTGGACAGGTAAAATAAGTAAATTTATTTATTAGTCACAAGTAGGCTTACATTAATATTGCAATAAGTTACTGTGAAATTCCCCTAATTGCCACACTCCAGTGCCTGTTCAGTTCAATTCATTTAACCAGCATGTTTTTCGGATTGTGGGAGGAAACTGGAGCACCCAAAGGGAACCCACGCAGACACGGGGAGAATGTGCAAAATCTACACAGTGATCCAAGCAGGGAATTGAATCGGGGTCCCTGATGCTGTGAAGCTATGAGGTGGAGATGCTGGCGTTGGACTGGAGTAAACACAGGAAGAAGTCTCACAACACTAGGTTAAAGTCCAACAGGTTTATTTGGTAGCACAAGTGAAGGGGCAACGCTCTGAAAGCTAGTGGCTTGCACTACCAAATAAACCTGTTGGACTTTAATCTGGTGTTGTGAGACTTCTTACTGTGAAGCAGTAGTGCTAACTACTGTGCTACTGTACTGCATGGTGTGTGGATGGGAACACTTTAGAGCAATATGGGCCAAGCACAGGCAAATGGAACTAGTTCAATTCAGGAAACCTGATCGGCATGGAAAAGTTGGGCTGAAGGGCCTGTTTCCATGCTGTATATCTCTTTTATTCTACAAGTAGGATTTTACAACGTTGCTCAAGCGAGACCAGAAATTTCCTCCCAAGGTCAGTGAAGATTTCCATTGCCAGACCCTCATCAGCTCTGATTCTGGGTGGGCAAGGTGGTAAAGTTCCAGCCAATGACTCAAGTACCAGTCTCAGCAGCCAGGGTACTAATTCTCCTGGTTTTCCAAGCCAAGGGGCAACCTTTCCCATTCCCTCCCCCTTTCAGAATATTATATCATTCACTGCACCAGCACAAAGGTTTGCATGAGACCTCACTAAAAATAACCAAAGGTTCAAGATTAAGTTATTGATTAGTGTCACAGGTAGGCTTAAGTAACACTGCAATGAAGTTACTGTGAAAATCTCCTAGTCGACACACTCTGGCACCTGTTTGGGTACACTGAGGGAGAATTTAGCAAGGCCAATGCACCTAACCAGCACACCTTTCGGACTGTGAAAGAAAACCGCAGCATCTGGAGGGAACCCACACAGACATGGGGAGAATGTGCAAACTCCACACGGACAGGGAGCCAAGCTGGGAACTGAACTCAGGTTCCTGATGTTGGGGCAGCAGTGCTTAGGAGCAATTTAGCAAGGCCAATGCACTTAACCCCAGTACATCTTTCAGAATTTGAGAGGAAACAGGAGCATCCAGAGAAAACCCACACAGACATGGGGAGAACATGCAGACTCCACACAGTCACCTGAGGCCAGAATTGAACTGAGGTCCCTCACGCTGTGTGGCAGCAGTGCTAACCACTGTGCCACTGTATATGTTAAACTGCTGTATAAATTTAGACTGGTGGTGTTGTTCTCTGGGTATGAACCTTGGATCTCTCTGCCCTGCACAGTCTTGCAGAATCAGAGTTTCAAATCTCCCAAGACTTTGCATGTCCTTGAACGTCTTATTTTGCAGATTAAATCCCCGGAACTTTTGTATTTTGAAGACTCAAATTGGTTTAAATGCCAATTTATGGCCCTGACATAACAGAGTGCTGCTAATTAATACAGAAGAGAATCTCAGGTAGCGAGCAACGGATTGACATTTAACTTTTGTCTCCTTTCCACACTGAAAGGAAAGAGCTTTTTAATATTTCTCTGCAATCCTGGAGTAAGCAGACTCCAGTCTGGTCTTTGACTGGAATTGCTTTGATGATTTTTCTCCACTGGGATCAATCCAACTATTAACTGTGAATTTATTCAACATCAGAAGCTCTGACCTCTGCCGGCTACCCACTTTGCTTTTAAATGTTAATGAAATCAGGGAGTACAAAGTTATGTGGTGAAGAGATCTTCAAATCCTCCTCTAATTTTATTCAACACAACAGCCAGGAAGCTGTGCCGAACTTTAGGAATCGCTGCTCAGAGCTCTGGCTGAGAAACTGTGCCCAGTGTTTAAGATTGACACTTTGGGAAGCACGGCTAAATCTGGGTAAGGTTTGGGATTCACCAGAATGGTATCAATGGGAGGAGAATCCAGCCACATTGGGAGATACTGGACTTGTTCTCCTTGGAGCAGGGAAGGTTACAGGAGAGATCCAACAAGGATATTCACAAGTTCCAAAGATTTTCCTAAATAAAATAATTAAGTTTCCACTGATGGGTGAACAGACAATACAGACTCACAATTTTCCAACCGCATTTGCCCCCAAAACAGGAAAATCCCACTCGAGGTCAACGGACTGTTACATGGTCTGTCCCTCACTCACTATAACTCCTGTGGGCAGAATGGGAAAATTTGCCTATAGAATCTCTACAGTGCAGAAAGAGACCATTCGGACCAACGAGTTTGCACCGACTCTCCAATTGAGCATCTTTCCTAGGCCCTATCATTATAACCCCACACATTTGCCCCCTAATTCCCCTAAATTACACACCTTGGGAGTCTAAGGGACAATTTAACTTGGCCAATCCACCCAATCTACTTGTTGCAGTGGAAATTGAGGCAGGACTTGTGACTTCCTATCCAGTTGGAGGGTTTGAGAGAGTGAGTTTGTTGGTTAATATCCCATTATTTGCCAATTTCAGCTTCCTGTCTGCAACTCCTTGGTGAGGTTCCAGTTTAAGCAGGAGGACAACTTCATATAACCCAACACAAGAACTCAAATCCTGATTGTCACTGGGCTATTAGTTCAATTTTGTGTTTTTTTTAAACATCGACATCACAATAAGTGGAGCTGGACCTCTGACTGATAGGGAAACCTTTCCACTGATATTGGCAGGTTTAGCATCTCGCACAGATCATATCTATCACCTCCCTGGTCCACAGACCTTAGCCCCTAACAGCTACTGATGGTGTGCAGGATTGTATTCATCAAAATAATGGACTTACTGCATTCATTTGCAAAATATCCTTTCCTATTCTGGGAACTCCAGTTATTAACTGGGCGGCAGGATGGCACAGTGGTTAGCACTGCTGCCTCACAGTGCCGGGGACCTGGGTTCGATTCCTGGCTTGGGTCAGTCTGTGTGGAGTTTCACATTCTCTCCGTGTCTGCGTGTGTTTCCTCCAGGCACTCCAGCTTCCTCCCACTGTGACTACAGGTTATCATAGAAACCCTACAGTGCAGTAAGAACGGAAAGAAAAGTTCAGAAATCCTACAGTGGCCCATTGAGTCTGCACTGACCACAATCCCACCCAGGCCCTACCTCCATATCCCTACATATTTACCCGCTAATCCCTCTAACCTATGCATCTCAGGACGCTAAGGAGCAATTTTAGCATGGCCAGTCAACTTAACCCGCCTATCTTTGGACTGTGCGAGGAAACCAGAGCACCCGGAGGAAACCCACGCAGACACAACGAGAATGTGCAAACTCCATACATACAGTGACCCAAGCCAGGAATCAAACCTGGGTCTCTGGAGCTGTGAAACAGCAGCAGGGTTAGGTGGATCAGCCAGGGTAAATGCGTGGGAACAGGAGGGATTCCTGAGTGAGATGTTCTTTTGGGGAGTTGACATGGACTCGATGGGCAGAGTGGCCTCTTTCTGCATTGTACAGGTTCTGCAGATTGACATAAATCCATGTCTGTTCTCAGGATGTGAGTGATTGGTGGTAACAGCAATAGGGCTTCCTCTAGCTGCCTCCAGCAAGCGATGCTGAAGGTAGTTCTCCTTCAACCATGGGTCAAAGCTCTTGAATAAAACTGTGCTGTTTACTCAGGGGCAGTGAAGAGGCAATCACTGAAATAAAAATAAACAGTAAACCTGACCTTGCTAAGTGCTTTCAGCAATTTCCGTTTGGTGTACAAATGCACTATTATCAAGGTAAGGGATCTTCCTGGAAAGATATTATTGAGCCAGCTGGAGAATCTAACAGCTTCATCCCTCACACATTTGACTGAAGTTAAATTTCCAGGTCGCTGTTGACAGGATTTGGACTCTCATTCTCTGGATTACCAAATGCAATAACAGAACTACGGCACCCATAATTGTCTGTGTGCGGTAGTTTTAGTACAGAGAAAACAGGCAACATGAGGGGAGAGGTGAGGGAGGAGAGTTGGAGTTGGGAAGGGCTCATCTCTGTAGCGATTTTTCCAAGATATTGAGCATTAACTGCACAGATAAAAAGGACAAAAGGATTTCAAAGAAAGCAGAGGAAGACAGCTTGTCTTCCAGAGAAACAGCCTCACCAGGCTAATTGGCACATTCCTGACTGGAAGCTTAAGGCTTAAGGGAGGCTGAGAAGCAGAAAGTGATGCAGAGCCGAGGAGGTCAGAGGGGCAGCGTGAGAATGGTCTCAGGAGGTGGAGTACAAATGCTGCACATGCTTGTAGCAATGTAGACAGAGCACCAACCTCCCTCAAATGCATCCTGGACCCAGTAGACAAAAGGCCACAATATAAGAGCAAGACATCGGGGTTGGGGGGTGGGGGGCAACAAGGGGTGCACATGGGCTGAAAGAAAAGAGGCAGAGCGTGAAGAAAAGGGGACATGTCCTCTCTCTGTCTGACCCCAAAAAACTAACCCATGTGTGGCTTGTTGCTAGCCACATGCTATACCAGCAAATTGTTCCATTATCTTTAATCTTGATGTTCAGTGGCGAGAAACTGATATGTTCTCTTTTGGTTCTATAATTCTTACAATTTCTATCCATTACAGTACAGTAGAAGTGCCTGCTGTCAGCCGCTGCATTGTAAACAGGGTTCTCAAGGTGACCTACATGCCTCAATGATACTAAAAGCTTTCTGTTGAATCTTATAATTTGTGGTGTTCCCTTCAGTCAGACCCTACAAAACACAGCCCTTCACAGACCCTTAAAACCGAGTCAATTTCACAACGGTGGAAACAGAGCAACTGGCACACCTGATGGGCTATCCCTGTGGCTAATTCACAGGGAATGACCACTTTGACTCAGCTCCCATACCCAGCCTCACTATCCCTCCTCCCATCCCTCCCTTACTGCCCTCAACCTCACCTCAGCCCTGAGGTCAGCTTCAATCCTAGACCTTACCAACACCCAGGTTTCTGCTCCTTCTCAGGACCAGTTTAATCTTCCGCAGCCTCGGAACTGGAGATTGCTATACCTGGCTCCAGCCCTGGGCATGGGAACGGGCAAACCCCGAAAGCTAGTGGTGTTTACCACCAAATAAACCTATTAAATGTTAACCTGGTGTTGTGAGACTACATTGGTACAGAAAATAGAGTCACAGAATGTGGCAACTGGCAGTGTAACATTGAATTACATCTTCGAATCATTCTTATAATGATATCAGTGTTACTTGTTATTTCTTCAAGTTATTTTCTAATGCCAGTTTAAAGTCTGGATACAGGAGCAATATATATAAAAATATTATGGCCCATTAATGATGCCTGTATACAACTTCATTCAATGTTTGTTTGGAAGGAATGGATTCTGTTCCGTGCTCCCTAAGCAGATTCCAATTCATCAGTTCAACTCATCTGATTGAGATATATGAAATTTTTATAAGTTTTATGTTATTTATTAGTGTCACAAGCAAGCTTACAATAACACTGCAATGAAGTTACAGTAAAAAAAATCTCCCAGTCACCACACTCCAGCATCTGTTCAGGTACACTGAGGGAGAATTTAGCACGGTCAGCGCACCTAACAAACATGCCTTTCAGACTGTGGGAGGAAACCAGAGCACTCAGAGGAAACCCACACAGAACTGGGAGAATGGGCAAGCTTCGCACAGACAGTGACCCAAGCCACTTGGGTCCCTGGCACTGTGAGGCAGCAGTGCTAACCACTGTGTCACCGTGCATAAATGTAGACCAAATGTTTCCTCTTATAGGGCGATTGAGAACAAGCAATCCCGAGTATGTATGGGTAGATATATGTGGGTGGCACATTCTCCCCATGTCTGAGTGGGTTTCCTCCAGGTGCTCCAGTTTCCTCTCTCAGTCCAAAGATGTGCGGATTAGGTGGATTGGCCTTTCTAAATTGCCCTTTAATGTCAGGGGGACTAGCTAGTGAATGCATGGGGTTATGGGGATAGAGCTGGGTGGGATTGTGGTTGGCGAAGACTTGATGGGCTGAATGGTCTCCTTCTACACTGTAGGAATCTAGATCTAGATTGAGAGGCAGTAGATTTAAAACTGAGATGAGAAGGAACTTTAAACTCGCTGCTCCATAATGTGGTGAAGTCTGAATCGTTGAGCAGTTTCAAGAAGGAGATAGATATAAAAGTTATAAGAGGATATGGGGAACAGCGGGGAGGAGGTGGATTTGAGACCAGGAAGAGATCGGCGATGATCTGATTGAATGGCAGAGCAGGCGAAGGGCTGAATTTACCCAGCTCTGTTCCTAATCCCTATGATCTTCCGAATCTTAGAATCCAAACCTCTGCATTTTTAGCTCAGTATAATCTCAGTCACTTGTGTCTTTCTCCTGTGACTGAATCCTATTTTCTAGTCTCTCTTTCTAAACCTCATGTTTCCAAATAATTCCTCTGATGATCCTTATACCCTGTATATTAATTCTTCCATGGAGCTTGTTCATTGACTTTTGTTCCAATGGTAGTTTGAACCTTGGGCTATGATACAGATTTCTCAACTTCCTGCTAATTATGTAAATACTGTTGCTAGGTAACTAGTGTTAGACCAAAAGACACAGTAGCAGAGATCAGCCATTTGGCCCATCGAGTCTGCTCCATCATTCAACCAGATTGTGCAGTCCTGGAATGATAATTCTCAACTCCACTTCCCCAGCTTAACCCCATAACCCCTAATTCCCTTATTAATTAAAACTCTGCCTACCTCAGCCTTGACCATACTGCGTTTGTTCATGCTGATTCTTGGTTAAGACTTCCCCCTGTGTTAGCTTGATTAAGATTTGCTTGTCATGCCTTCAAGGTTGAATAGCTTGTCAACATCACCTGCGACAGAGAGCTTCAACCAGATCAGCCAGTGTGAAAACATGTCACTGATGGAATCATAGAATCCTATAGTGCAGAAGGAGGCCATTTGCCCCATCGAGTCCATACTGACCACAATCCCACCGAGGTCCTATTTCCATAACCCACATATTTACCCTGCTAATCTCCTGACACGAGGATCAATTTAACATAGCCAATCAACCTAACCCACACATCTTTGCTCTGTGGGAGGAAACCAGAGCACCCAGAGGAAACCCATGCAGACACAGGGAGAACATGCAAACCTCATACAGACAGTGACCCAAGACTGGAATTGAACCCAGGTCTCTGGTGTTGTGAGGCAGCAGTGCTAACCACAGTGCCACCATGGCTCCCAAACTGTGTCACCAAGCCACCTGGGGTCATGAGGGAGTGAGAACGTTTGGAGGCAAGGTAGAAATGAGAGGAAAACACATTTTCTAAGCTATCACATCAAAATAAATCAACATTTTTGTTCTTTATTGAAAATCTCCTGATGTAACTTCTTTATGGTTTCATTTTCCAGATGCTTTGAATTTGTAGTTTAATATTTGTTGAGATTGATAGATGGCCCAATGCCTCCTTTTCCAGATTGCCTCTCAATGAATTTGCTTTTTGTTCTTGGAGCCTTATTCATCTAAAACTCTTGCTGCCAATACACACAACATACCAAGCCCTGTTTGCCCACTATTACACTTGTGCTCACTGATTTGCATTGGCTTCCAGTCTGGTAGTACCTCATAGTTTCAAATTCTCATCCTTGTTTTCAAATTCATCCATTGCCTTCACTTACTCCCTATCTCTATCATCTCCTCCTGCCCTACAACCCTCCGAGATCTCTTCCCTCCTCCAATTCTGGGCTCTTATATATCTTGCTTTGCCATCATTCAACCATTGGTGGTCAAACTCGGCCCAAAGTTTGGAGATGTCCTCCCTAATCCTCACTGTTCCTCTCTGACTCTCTGCGCCCTGTATGACGTTGTTTTAAAACCTGCCTCTTTGACCAAGCTTTTGGTCCTATAGCACATGAGGCTATCTGTCAAATGTTGCTTGTGAAATTCAAGGACACGTCGGCAAAGTGGTAAATGCCATTAGCCTTGTGATCCTGGGGACATTAGGGTTCAAATCCCGCCTGGTGCAATTCAAATTTGTTTAATAAAATCTGGAATTGAAAGCTAGCTTCAGTAATGGCGCCCATGAAACTATCATCGTAAAAATCCATCTGCTTCACTAATGTCTTTTAGGGAAAGAAATCTACACGTGACTCCAGACTCACAGCAATGTGGTTGTCTCCTATCTACCCTGTGAAATGGCCTGACAGACCATTCAACCCAATGGGATGGGCAACAAATATTGGCCTTGCCAATGATGCCCATATCATGTAAAAGAATTTTAAAAATGCTCCTACAAAGTACCCTGGAATATTTTGGCTATGTTAAAAGCGCTGTGTAAATAGAAGCTGTTCTGACTGTTAGCATCTGTTGACACATTTAGGGAAATGATTGTAAATGAGTTTTATCTGCTGCTGTATAACACAGATGCAAAGTGAGATATGGAAGAGGGTTTTGTCATTGTCTGCCTGCATCCACTAGACTCTAAATAATTAATTGCTATTAGTTGGCGTGGAGCACAAACACCAGCATGCACCTGTTGGCCGAATGGCCTGCTTTTGTGCTACAAATATCATCTATTATGGGCCTTACCCCCACCATGAGAGAAGCACCAGCCAGCTTCCCTGCAACGTTGTTGCCCTATGACACCTGTTGGGAGTTGTTGTTGGAGAATTGGGTAATTGTAAGATCAGGTTTGGATTTGATGAATTCAGTGTCTACGTCCTTACAAAGGATAGCACCTTGGTCAGTATGAAAGGAGCCAAAATATCCTCTTGAAAAAATGGCAGCACTTTATCGGACAATTTCCAAGATTTCCTTGGAAAAGGTTGAGATGTCCAACTCTGAATATTCAAATGTGACGTTGTCATGTTGACTGATGGCAGGGGAGAGTTGGAACTTTAACTTTGGCATCAGGGAGCTCTATCACCACATTGGGGAAGATACCAGATGTACCAGGGCAATTCTGTCAACTAAAGACAACATCATGATGCCTTGGTTTTTGTTGTTTCTAATGACCAGAAAACCCACTAACCGAGTGAACAAGTCATACGTAGCTGAGTATTGATGATGTAATCTATTGATCCGGTCCATATTTTGTATCTGATACAACTTAAGTTCACTGATCGATTCCATGTTTTATTTCCAACACTAATTAATGAATTGAACAAATCCAAATCTTTGATTTGACACCGAGAACTCGATTCTCCCATTCGCAGTGGGAATTAGGAGGTGAATTTGATTCCAGGTTCTAAACCTGTCCTGGATGCCAGTGTGCTGTGAAGTTTTCACGGGGTCAGACAGGGTAGGTAGGAAGAGACTTTTCCCCTTCAAAGAGAGGGTGAGTAACCATGGGGCATAGACTTAACGTAAAGGGGCAGGAGATTTAGAGAAAATTTTATGAAATGCATTTCTTCCCAGAGGGTGGTGGGAATCTGGAACTTGCTGTCTGAAAGGGAAGTTGAGGCAGGAATCCTCACATTTAAGATGCATTTAGGTGAGCATTTGAAATAACATCAGGCAATGGGCCAAGCTGGAAAATGGGATTAGAATAGATAGGTGCTTGATAGCCAGTCCAGACACTAAGGGCCAAAGGGCCTCATTTTCTGCTGTAAACCTCTGATTTTAAGATTTCATAGAATCTAGAATGGTCTCCGTTTGCACTGTAGACATTCAGCCCATTGCGTCTGCACAGACAACAACCCCACTCAGACCTATCACCATAATCCCACGTATTTACTCTGCTAGCCTCCCCGCTGTAAAGGGAAATTTAGCATGGCCAATCACCTAACCAGTACATCTTTGAGGCAGTGGGGAGGAAACAGGAGCACCTGGACGAAACCCACACAGACACAGAGAGAATGTACAGATTCTGCACAGACTGTGGCCCTAGGTTGGAATCGAAACCAGGTCCCTGGTACTGTGAAGCAGCAGTGCTAACAACCACTGCGCTAACATGCCGCTCCAATTTAATGGGGTCCACTAGTGGCAATAAGAGGGGAGTGCATTTTCTAGGATATCACATCAAAATAAATCAACATTTTTGTTCTTTATTGAAAATCTCCAGATGTAACTTCTTTATGGTTTTAGTTACCAGGTATTTGGAGTTTGTAGTTTAATATTTGTTGAGATTGATAGATGGCCTTACTGATTAGTCACACCCAACGCCTCATCTTCCGGGTCCCTTCTCAATGAATTTGCTTTTCATTCTCGGAGTATTATTCATCCAAAAGGGAGGTGGGAATTCAAGGATTCACTTACGCTGTTAATGAGTTAATAAAGAGCTGGAAACAGGGAGAGGATGAGACAATACAAAAATTTCTCAGTGATTTCTTTTTTGTCCAAACTTTGACTTTATTTTTCATTAAATAAAACACCAGCTCTCTTCCCGCAGGGCTGGTCAGCTACAGAGAGCTCAGATCAGCTACTGGCAATCACTGAAATCTCGGAGAGTGAGAAGGTGAGCTTTTAATGAGCTCCCGAATGCCCAATTAATGAGGCAGGCAAATTCACTTTGCCATTCATCCACCCCCCCACCCCCGCTTCCCCATCCTGTAAAAGCCATCCCACCTTCATTCCATCCCCATTCAGGATGACAAAATTCCGGCATTAATGTGTTGATCCATTCCAAATCTTGTCTGTGATACTTAATTTTGTGATCCACTCCCATGTTTTGTTGCTGACATTGTACTGGCCGTGCTAAATTGCCCCTCAGTGTTCCAAGATATGTAGATTGAGGGGATTAGTGGGGAAATATGTGGAATTACGGGAATAGGGCCTTGGATAGATGCTCTTTCGGAGCATCGATGCTGGCTTGACTCTGCATTGTAGGGATTCTATAATTGAATCCATTCCATAATTTGTACTCCATGTTTTGTCTCTTATATCAATCTGAAGGAGAGTCTGACTAATCCAGAAATGATGTAGAGATGCCGGCGTTGGACTGGGGTAAACACAATAAGAAGTCTGACAACAGCAGGTTTAAGTCTAACTGATTTATTTGATAGTAAACTCACAAGCTTTTGAGGCTGTGCTCTTCGTCAGGTGAATGAGGTGTTCTGGTCTCAAACAGCACACATAACAGCACAGACAGTTTACAGATTAGAATGCGGTCGGACTTAAACCTGGTGTTGTCAGACTTCTTACTGTGTTAATCCAGAAATAGCCGCGAAAGGAATTTGTACCCAATATAACAGGTCAGGTGTGATAACCGCAGGAAGGCTGTACTGAGAGGAATCCTTGACCAATGCATCAGGATGTTTGGCTGCATTTAGTAATGGTGTCTCAGTGATAATGTGTAAGCACAGTGAGCGATATCTTCTTATTGTGTCTGATCATGGAAGAAGAGGGAGGGTGGTGAATGGAAGGAGGGTGAGCAAGGTTGGCATATAGATTCTTGTTGGGCCATGATTTCCTGGAGCCTTCTCCAAACCAACTCTACTAGTGATTCTACCAAACAGCTGAGCAGAAGGGGAGATGGGTGGAAAATTTGGGGCAAAGGCCTCCCACCTCCCCTTGACGTCACCACTAATTCTGTCATTTTTGGACACCTTCATCCATATTTTCTTCAGCTTTGACTTCATGTTTGGGTGTATTAAATTTCATACCTTTTTCTGTCTTCCATAGATTTCTCCATGACTCCTATGAAACTTGGATCATACAAGTACAAAACCACCTATAACCACCCACCTGTTACACAAGGTATTTCTCAATCCGAAAGGGGATCTCACTCTACTACATTCTCTTTCTCGCTCTTTTCTCTCTCTTTCTCTTTATTTTGAAGGGGTTACTTTGTGCATTTGACAGGTGAATTTCGAAAGAAATGGAGATTTTTTTTTTTATCAAGCAGATTCCATAGGCATTAATCCGACGTGTGGCTTCCACCGTATTACCATGGTGATAACAGTCAATGGTAACCTCCACAAAGATAGAACCCCTCCACCTTCACTCATTGGCTCTTCCTGGGTAGCAGGATGATGGGAAATTGGGTGGAATTAAGGTGAATGATGGCATTGCTGGGAATGGACCAGATTCGGAAAACCTGCTGTTGGTTCAAAGGTCAAACCATGAGTCACTACTGTCGGTTGAGGAAAAGGGGAAGGACAGAGGGAATAATTGTGGGTGTAAAGGGAGAACTATAAGAGGGAATGGAGTAGGGTGAAGGGGAGGAATATGATAATACAAGAGCTTCAGATTTACATAATTAAACCCAAGCACAGTCCATGAAGATGAATTGAGTCTCAAACATAAATAAATCTATCATCTTCTATACTGTCTCTGAATAAGACACATTTCTAGGTTGTCCACAAACATTAATGCTATTTCTTTCCTCATTACAAATGAGATTCCCAGATTAGATGGACAACGCCAAGAAACATAATGTCATAACTTACCTGGAAAGGGTGAAATCATGAATGTGGATAAATCACCTGGATCAGATGGACTACACACCAGGGTTCTAAAAGAGATAGCTGAGGAAATTGTAAAAATAAAAGTAAAGTTAATTTGTTAGTCACAAATGAGGCTTACATTAACACCACAATGAAGTTACTGTGAAATTCCCTCAGTGTGGAGGCATTGGTAGTGATCTTTCAGGAATCACTGGAAGCAGGGAGGGTCCCAGAGATCGGACAGCAGCTAATGTAACATTACTGTTTAAGAAGAGAGGGAGGCAGCAGATGGGAAATTATAGACTGGTTAGCCTGGCTTCAGTCTTTGGCAAGATATTAGAGTCCATTATTAACTATGAGATCGCGCAATACTTGGAAGTGCGTCATAAAATAGGATTGAGTCAGCACGACTTCGTCAAGGGAAGGTCACACCTGATAAATTTGTTAGAGTTCTTTGAGGAGCTAATGAGGAAGATAGCTAAAGGAGAACTAGCAGACGTGATTTATTTAGATGCCAAGGTGCTGCTTAGCAGATTGTTAAATAAGTTAAGAGCCCATCGTGTTAAGGGTAAGATCTTGGTATTGATAAAGGATTGGCTGACTGGCAGAAGTCAGAGAGTGGGGATAAAGGGATCTTTCTCAGGATGGCAGCTGGTGACTAGTGGGGTGCCTCAGGGGTCAGTGCTGGAACCACAACTTTTACTAATGATTTGGAAGATGAAATTGAAGGCACTGTTGTTAAGTTTGCAGATGATACAAAAATATGTAGAGGGACAGGTAGTATTGAGGAAGCAGAGGGGCTCAGAAGGACTTGGACAGGTTAGGAGAGTGGGCAAAGAAATGGCAGATGGAATACAATGTGGAAAAGTGTGAGGTTATTCACTTTGGAAGGAGGAATGGAGGCATAGACTATTTTCTAAATGGGGAAATGCTTAGGAAATCAGGAACACAAAGGGACTTGGGAGTCATTGTTCAAGATTATTTTAAGGTTACTGTGCAGGTTCAGTGGGCAGTTAGGAAGGCAAATGCAATGTTAGCATTCATGTCCAGAGGGCTAGAATATAAGATCAGGGATGTAGTTCTGAAGCTGTATAAGGCTCTGGTCGGACCCCCATTTGGAGCATTGGGCCCCATATCTAAGGAAGGACATGTTGGCCTTGGAAAGAGTCCAGAGGAGGTTCACAAGAATGACCCCTGGAAGGAAGAGCTTGTTGTGTGAGGAACGGTTGAGGACTCTCGGTTTGTACTCAGAGTTTAGAAGGATGGGGGAGATGGGGGAATCTTATTGAAACTTACAGGATGCTGCGAGGCCTGGATAGAGTGGACGTGGAGAGGATGTGTCACTAGTAGGAAAAACTAGATCCAGAGGGCACAACCTCAGGCTAAAGGGATGATTCTTTAAAACAGGGATGAGGAGGAATTTCTTTAGCCAGAGAATGGTGAATCTGTGGAACTCGTTGTCATAGAAGGCTGTGGAGGCCAGGTTGTTAATTGTCTTTAAGACAGCGATAGATAGTTCTTGATTAATCAGGAGATTGGGATTATGGGGAAGAAGCAGGAGAGTGGGGATGAGAAAAATATCGGCCATGATTGAATGGTGGAGCAGACTCAATGGGCTGAGTGGCCTCATTCCTGTGTCTTATGGTCAGGCAGGGTGCAAGGTTAGCCCATTGCACTGGAGGTGGGTTGGCCAATCCACCTCACTTGTACAGTTTTGGAGTGTGGGAGGAAACCAGAGCACCCAGAGGAAACCATGCAAAGACAGGGAGAACATGCAAACTCCACATAAGTAATCACCTAAGGCTGAAATTGAATCGGGGTCCTTGGAGATATGAGGCAGCAGTGTTAACTACTGTGCCACCATATTGCACAGATAGCTGCTGTTGAAATAGCAACTGGAGGGGATTTTACATTCACCTAAAGTGGCAGACAGGGTATGAGTTCAATGTCCTGACCAAGAGAAATCACCTGTGACACTGCAGCACTCCTTTAGTATTGCAGGGGGAGTGTCAGCCTGGATTGATGGCTCAGGTCTCCAGGGTGGAACCTGAACCTACAGCTTTCAGACTCAGATGTATTGTGATATTGTATTTTTCAGAGAGAGTTAGAATTCGTACAGTGCAGAAGGAGGCCATTCTGCCCATCAAGCCTGCACCAACAGCAATCCCACCCAGACACCATTCCTGGAACCCCACATATTTACTCTGCTAATCTCTCTGATACGAAGGGGCAATTTAGCATGGCCAATCCAGCTGACATGCACATCTTTGGAGTGTAGGAAGAAACCAGAGCATCCAGAGAAAACCCGCCCAGACATGGGGAGAACATGCAGACTCTGCACAGTCACCCAAACCAGGAATCGAACCCTGGGTCCATGGCACAATGAAGCAGCAATGCTAACCACTGTGCCACCCATTGGTCATTTTGGTGCAATTCCCCCGATATAACAGAAAATAGTGGAATTTTAAATTTAATTTGTGTTTAGCACAAATCGAGTTTCTGCCATCTTCTGCACTGATTTGAAAACCACACTGCTGGAATTCAGACCCACGTACAAATCTAACTACACCCCAGGACAAATGAACTTCCACTGGCTGTTTGTGCTCATTTCTGAAACTTTAAAGAAACAATCAAAATAAATAAATCAGAGTTTAAGGAGACCAGGGAGTATGGTTTGAAAGTTTTTGAATGTATTTCTTTCTAATTTACTGAGGAGCTCAATACTGCATCCCAATCTAACTCAAAAATAGATTGGTGTATTTTTAAAAATTCATTTTCACTAATTAACTCAAATTATCGAATTAAGTGGATGGTAATTCTGATTAATATATTTTTAATTGTCTTAATCAAAGTTTAGTTACTACGTCATATAGGAAGGAATTTTTTTAAAAGAAATATTACTTTACCAAAAAAAAGACCTTATACTTTAATATGCAGGCTAATTCTGCAGGTTAATTGTATATTCAGCAATATGTAATGAGCTGGTTGTAAGTTTCTTTTCAGAATCCATATCTTATAACATTTAAAATCCATTTCCCAGGAAATGCAGTAAATCACAATGCAGGAAAAAACAATCCCCTCTTGGTTAGATTATTGGCGCTGTCTTCAGTCTGATTTATTGAGAATTCTTTATGTCAAAATCCGAGGTAAGTATGGGGATCAGTGTTGGCAAAGCATCAGTCACTTCTGTCCATCCACTGTGGACTGGTTAAAGGGGGAATTGTCTGAGTGTCTTCTCCTTACCTGTTCAATCTGCTATCGTCTCTGGAGAGGAGTTACGTTGTAAAGACTGGGAAATAATTAATATTCTGTCTCTGAGCTCCTACCTGACTGGAGTATTAATGGAGCTTTGGAATGCCTTTAGGTTACTGTAGCATTGTGTAAGGTACGAGAGGCTTGGCCACTTTTACAGCATACAAAGTGTTTATATTATCATATATATGAATGCTTTAAATTTCAACAAAACATTTGTCCGGCAGCCGGTTCAGGTTGATTTATTTGGGAGGCAGGGATTTATGGAGCTCTGCACAAAAAACAGGAATGAAGGTTTTTTTAAAATTCGTTTGTGGGACATGGCTGTTGCTGGCTGGCCAGCATTTATTGCACATCCTGAATTGCCTGGAGGGCAATTGAGAGTCAACCACATTGCTGTGGCTCTGGAGTCACATAGAATTATGGAATCCTACAATGCAGAAGGAGGTCATTCAGCCCATCACATCTGCACCAGCCACAATCCCACCCAGACCATATCTCCACAACCACGTGTATTTACCCCAGTTAGTCCCCCTCACACTAAGGGGCAATTTAGCATGGCCAATCCACCTAACCCACACATCATTGGATTATGGGAGAAAACTGGAGGAAATGCATAGAGAGAATGTGCAGACTCCACGCAGACAGTGACCCAAGCCAGGAATCGAACCCTGGTCCCAGGCGCTGTGACGCAGCAGTGCTAACCATTGTGCCACCGTGCCACCCTTTGACTAGGTAGGACGGTGTAAGACTGGGCATCACGAGATCAAACCCCTATGAATGGACCCAGCCATGTATAGCGAGCCTGAATTATTGAGAATCAAGTTTATTCCAGGAGGCAATGTTCTGTGGCTTCTCTCTCGACCAATGTTATATGTTTATTGCCGAAGTAGCTTGTTTGCAATTCTGAGAAGTATTAACAGTGAACAGGAGAAGCAAAAGAAAAATGATTCGATGCAACTGCTAAGGGAATTTATCTTTGGACTGTGGGAGGAAATGGAGCACCGGAGGAAACTTATGCAGATGCAGGGAGAATATGCAGACTCCGCACAGGCAGTGACCCAAACTGGTATTTGAACCCCTGTCTCTGGTGATGTGAGGCAGCTGTGCTAACCACTGTACCGTCCCAGATCGGATAAGGACGGCAGATTTCCTTCTCTAGAGGACATTAGAGAACCAGATAGATTTTCCCGACAATGGACAATGGTTTCATGGTCATCAGTAGACTCTTAATTCCAGGTACTTTTTATTGAATTTCAATTCCACTGTGGTGGGACTCGAACCCGGGTCCTCAGAGCATTAGCTGAGTTTCTGGATTGATAGTCAAGCGATAATACCACTAGGCCATCGCCTTTCTCTAAAGCACAGCTGCTCTTTCAAAGAGCCAGCGCAGGTATAGTGGGTCAAATGGCCTCTTCTGTGCTTCAGGTTTCTGTGATTTGAATCGTAATTTTCAAATAAAAGTGGGATGAGTTTTGAAGGGGAAAATGTACAGAGCATCGGGAAGGAGCAGGAGATAGGGAGTAATTAACTAACAAAGAGATAGGACATGCGTGATGGGCTGAAAGGCCTCCTTCCATTAGTCAATGATTTTAAACTCTTCCTCTTGTCAGGAACATTGCTTCCCACTCTCTGCATTTCCTCTTACAGCGAACGGACTCAGTCACCTACCTCAATTTCTTTTGACCCATCTTTCTTCTCTCCAATTGTTCTCAACTTTCATCTCACAGTCTACCTCTGACCTTTCCGCTAAATTTCACAATAAGTAGAAGGTGTGACTGCAGACGTTCCCTATGTCCAAGGTGTCCTTTACTAGTCATGGGGTTGCTTTTATAACTGCCTTGGATTTGTTCTTCATTCCCAGTGCCTCATTTGCATGCCGTGCAACTAAACCTATAGAGAGAAAAGCAGCCTGGGCGCTATCTTATCTGTGAGAAGGATAACTGACACTGGCTAATAAAACTATCAGTTAACAGAGGAATGACCTTAAACTATGAAAGGGAATTAAGTGGTTTACAAGGATCACCTGAAACACCTTGATTTAAATTATAGGCTTGGCTCAGCCTACCCTCTGTAATTTTATATAATCCATATCGTGGAATCAATCAGATACAATCATCTTTAATGATAAAAGAGCTGAAATGATATTAATGAAATAGAATGTGTTATGAACCCGGAATGACAGGGTCACATGATTCTCTGTAGGATTGAAGAAGGAAATAAATTGGTTGGATGAATTTGAGAAAGATTAACTTTTTATACAATAATCAGCGTGGGTTCGTTGGTCAGTCTATTTGTTCAGTTGCCCTTCAGATTCCACATCGTAATGACTTTCCTGGAGACTGTGACTCATTGTCCAAGTCTGACATTCTGGCAGCAAGGGTGGCACAGTGGTTAACGCTGCTGCTTCACAGCTCCAGGGATCCAGGTTCAATTCCGGCCTTGGGTCACTGTCTGTGTGGAGTTTGTATATTCTCCCCGTGTCTGCATTTGCTTCGTCTGGGGTGTTCCAGTTTCCTCCCAACAGTCCAGGTTAGATGTGCAGGCAAGGTGGATTGGCCATATTAAATTGTCCCTTAGTAACACAAAGATGCGTAGGTTAAGGGGGTTAGTGGAATAAATACATGAGGAAAGGGCCTGGGTGGGATCCTCTGTCAGAGAGTTGGTGCAGACTTGATGGGCCAAATGGCCTCCACCTGCACTGGGTAGCATGGTGGCACAGTGATTAGCACTAGTGTCTCACAGGACCAAGGACCCAGGTTCAATTCCTGGTTTGGATCATGGTCTGTGTAGAGTTTGTACATTCTCCCTGTTTCTGCATGGGTTTCCTCTCACAGTCTGAATGATATCCTGGTTAGGTACATTGACCATGCACTTACCCTAGCTAGTTCCCCTTGCACTAAGGGGCAATTTTACATGGCCAATCCACCTAACCCACAGTGTACCCAAATAGGTGCCGGAGTGTGGCAACTAGGGGATTTTCACAGTAACTTCACTGCAATGTTAATGTAAGTCTACTTGTGACTAATAAATAAACTTTAACCTATAGAGATTCAATGATTCTATTGGCTGAACTTTCCCTTACATTCTTATATTCCCAGTATTTGGGGTGAGTGTGACCTGAGGACTCTCGCACACGCAAATGCATGTTTGGCCAAATTAAGATTCAATGATTAAAAGGCAAAGTTGTGAAGAGTTCACTGTTAAGGATGGGATTCTCCAGCAGTACTCACCCCAAAGCCAGAAAATTCCACCCACAATCATGGCCCGTGTCCCTCTCTACGATTCCCGTATGTGCGGAATGGGAAAACCCGCCCTCTGTGTGTCCTTCACTGTTGATGGTGGCTGAGGAAATTCTTAAAGTTGTCGTTATTTTTCCTAGAAGATAGTGTTTTAGAATGCGAAGATTTCTTTATAATTTCTCTGCCTACTCGCCAAGTTTGATAGAAGAAGAGAGTGATAACTTTAGTTGAGAAAGAGAGAGACAAACAGCAATTTTGCAGCTTTCAGACATTCCATCTCCGGACTACTCCAAAGCCAGCAGGGTTTAGGTAATAAAAGATATTCAAAAATTAAAGTGTCTTCATCATGTGACAACTGGCCTTTGATACACATTGGAAAATAGTTGATAGTCTATTCATGTTAATGAAGGAGTTTCTACCTCCCGTGGTCAAAACTACCAACATACAATAGAGGCAGATGGGGGGTCCTTCTACTGCACATAATCACTTCCATTAATTCTCCTTTGTTATCTGATACCACGGAGATGGAAAATCTGAGGCGTTATTGAGCCTGCTGTTTTGGGGTAAGTCCTGAAAAAAACAGGTGTGACATTCCACAAGAATGTGGTCTTGGATTGTTCATTGTAATCCACAGTTGAGAATCTTCTGGAAGCTTGGCCAGCTTCCAGTTCCAAACATCAGGTGACCTGTGGTAGCCATCTTAAGTCAGTGGTCGTTATGTTTTAACAGCTGACGCTTCCATATGTGAGTCCAACAGATGAAATTGAAATTTAGTATCTGACATTAACACACTCCCGCAATCCTGCGTAAAGTCTGACTGTTATTTTTATCTTACAATGAATATGATTCAAATACAATGATTTGATTCTTGTTGAGGAGAGATCAATTTAAAAAAAATCAGAATAAAAGAAAGGAGAAACAGCAGATCACAGATGGGGGAGAGAGAGGGCAGTGAAAAAATGAGTGAGTATAATTTGAATAATATTTAGGAAGGATCATTGCTTCTGTGGAAAGGACACATTTCTACTTCAGGCAATGAGTCAGCTAGAGGTCAATTGCATATTTCTCTCTTATTACACTGCCCCATCAAAATGTCTTTGCTCCAATTTCAGGAGACCAGTTTCTACTGTACCATTTTGCTATTTCTCCTATCCTTAGACCTGATTCCCATGAACAAGTCATTGAGGTTTACAGCATGGAAACAGCAGCCATTTACAGCAGTCATTTCATTATTCAGTCACCAAATTCATCCCAAGGAGGCCGGAGTTCCCTTGGACCTGTTGTCAAATCTCAGAATTAAAAGCATTGTAACATAATGATGCTGCACATGGTGTTGTGTAAGCAAGCTTCTTAATGTGAGCCTCACACGTGAACTCCTAGAGTCACCTACTGGGAACAGTAATTGAGGTCATCCTTGTGGTTTTGATTTTCCACTCTCAGTTTCCACTGCAAACCCTGAGAATGAAGGTGGGGGTGGGCATTGGAGGTATGGGCAGTGGGGGAGGGGGGAGTAAGGGGAGGGGGATGGGGAGGGGGAAGTGGTCCAGGTGATAGGAAGTGGGGAGGGGTGTGTGGTGAGTGTGCCTGAGGAAATCAGCCAGGGATCCTGGTCGTGAACAATAATCAGTGAACTTTTAGTGGGTTGGATTGGCCTTCGATGTGACACTCAGCGTAGCCCACCAATACTCACAGAGGATGAGCACTGGGCTGGGGTTTACATGTGTAATTATGCCCCGACATCAGTCTGTCTTTTCAGGGAATGTGCAGGAAAGTTGGGAGCTGGACTAAAATCAATAAAGTTGTTTGTGTTTCAATGGCAAGCTTCATTTTGAAATGGTGTTTTATTTAAGATGTTTTAAATTCCCAGGGTGTACACGTTGCTGGCAAGGCCAGCTCTCTATTGTCCATCTTGAGTTATTCAGCTGGCTAGCATTTGGGCATCATTAGCTCAGCCACAATTTATTGCCCATCCATAATTGCCCTTGAGAAGGAAGCTGCCTTCCTGAACCCATTGCAGTCTGTGTGGGGTAGGTACATGCACAGTGCTGTTCGAAAGGGTGTTCCACAATTTTGACCCAGCGAAAGTAAAGGAACGGCCAAAATATTTCCAAGTCATGATGATGAGTGACTTGGGGAGTAATTTCCAGGTATTGGTATTCCCATGTCCATCTAGATGTTTGTGGTCATGAATTTAGAAAGTGCCTACTCAGTGCATCTCACAGATGGTACACATGGCTGCTATTGTACATCGGTGGTAGAAGGAGTGAATGTTTGTGGATGGAGTATTAATCATGTGGGGCTGCTTTGTACTGGATAGTATCAAGATTCTTGAGTGTTGTTGGAGCTACACCCGTCCAGACAAATGGAGAGTATTCCATCACATTCCTGAATTATGCATGTAGATAGTGGACAGACTTTGTAAAGTCAGGAGGTGAGTTGCTCACTTAAGCATTCCCAGTATCTGACCTGCTCTTGTAGCCAGGATACTTATATGGCTTTTCCAGTTTAGTTTTAGGTCAATGGTAATTCCCAAGATGTTGATTGTGGAGGATTCAGCATTGTAAGTGCCATTGAGTGTTACGGGGCAATGGTTAGATTCTCTCTTGTTGGGGATGGTCATTGCCAGGCACTTGTGTCGAACAATATTACTTGCTACTTGTCAACCCGTGCCTTGCTGAATTTTGGACCTGAACTGCTTCACAGTATCTGAAAAGTCATGAACAGTGCTGAGCATTAATGTGGAGATGCCAGCATTAGACTGGGTTGGGCACACAACATCAGGTTAAAATCCAATATTTGGAATCACAAGCTTTTGGAGCATTACTTCTTCATCAAATAAGCGGAGAGTATTCCATCACATTCCTGATAAGAAAGCAGCTCTCCGAAAGCTCGTGATTCCAAATAAATCTTTGGACTTTAACCTAGCATTATGAGAATTCTTATGGTGCTAGACACTGTGCAATCATCAGCGAACATCCCCACTTTTTACGATGGAGGGAAGGTTATGATGAAGTTGTTGAAGCTGGTTGGGCCGAGGACATTACCCTGAAGAATTCTTTAGGGAATTTACACAGAGACTTAGGAATCTATCACAGTGGTGTGGAACAGGAGTCACATATAGATCAAACTAGGAGGGCTTTCTTCGAAGTGATATCAGTAAATCAGATACATTTTCAAGACAATAAAACAGCTTCATATATATTTTGACTGTGACCTTTTTTTTATTTTCAGATTACAATGTTTCTTAACTAAGCTTTAAACTTTCTTATTGCTGTGCGTGTGGGGTTTGAAATCTCGTTCTTTGGGTCATTAGTCTATTAATGCAAACACTAATTATCATAGCCTTGCTTATTTAATTAAGATTGTCACCAAAGTTTTCTTTCGAAAGTCTGTCCTTGCTTTGAACTCTGGACTCTGCTTCATGGAAATAATTAATGATGGAAGTTTTCATTGGTTCTATATTGGCAGCAGAAGCCAAGACTAGAACTCACGCCATTATCCCACCTCCATCTCTCGCCAACTTTATGTCCAATTATAATCACGGCTGTGAGGCATTTCTGGGCCAGTTTGGCGCTGTCACTGTCCACATTATTCAGTAGCTTGCTTCGTTTTTGTGGAATGTTCCTCCATATCCGACTGGGAAGCCAGGCCCACCCCGAAGAAATGTTGATGACTGGAAGATTTTTCTGATGTGTATGAGGGCAAACAAACAGATCTGTGACTGACTGACACACTGCGTGGTGTGTGTGTAACTCAACTTTTCCCACCCACACATCTTGCCTTTTAACACAACTGATCCTCTCTCCTCTCACCAAATACTTACACTCTCACCTCTGAATCAGAAAGTTGTGGGTTTGTACCCGGGTCCTCAGTACAAAATCCAGGCAGAAACTTTGAGTGCGCTCAAAGTTCACATGAGACATTAAACCAAAGCCTTGTCCATCCTTTTAATAGAAATAAAAGATTCTATTCCACTATTTTGAAGTGGGGCAAGATAAGATTCCCTGATATCCTGACCTGCATTCATCCTTCAGTCAACATCGTCACAGGGTTACCTGCCCATTCTCAATTTGCTGTTTGTGGGAGCTTGCTGTGCACAAATTGCCTTCAATGAGTCTGTCCTACAAAACAACAGTGACTACAACTTTAAAAATACTTCATTGGCTGTAAAGATCTTTGAGAAATCCTGAGCTTGTGAATAGTGCTACAAACTTTATTTAAGTATACAGTTAATATGTTAGTAAGAAAATTAGCAATAACTTTTCCAAATTACAAACAAAAAACATGATATGCTATAACCCTTAACAAATATACAAAATATTCCAATCAAACAACCTTCCCTAGACAAAACCTTGCCATAGATTTAGCACAGAAAATACAGATGCTCACATGATGTGGAACTTTGTCCTTTGAATTGGAGGACACTCTGACTTCCCAGCCTTGTAACTTCTAGCGGCCCTTTGGATATACCAAGATCAGCTTGAAGTCAGCTTCCTAAAACATCAGGGAGAGAGACTTGAGGCAACCAACCACCAACAGCAGATTTTTCTTTCTCTGCAGGAAAGCTAAAAGCCTTGCTTCCAGCTCACCAGTAGCATTTCTAATACCAGAGAGAGGGAGTGAGAGAAAAAAACACTGCTTTTCAGTTTAATGTCCAGCCCCTTCTAAACTAAAACTGAAAATAGATCCTTAGATTTTCTGGAGAGGAACCAGCTGACATTGACTTCCCTCTCACAATGGCAGGTCATGAAAGATCACAGAAAGTATCTGAGGCCCAGAGTACAAATGAACAAAACCCCATTTAAGTCATTGAGGTAGTAATAAAAGAATCTTTAACCAGACGGTCTGGCAACAATAATAAAAAACAAAGCTGTTTCACTGCAGAGAACATGATTTAAAAAAATTACATTTCTAAAGGTATACTAATGTCACAGCTGCCAGGTCCTCAAGGTAAATATCTTTTGGAGCACTTCTTGTGGGCCAGAAGGAGCAGGGTGCTCTCCCCACCCCTCAAAGTTGGCCCACCTGTGTCTGATCTCCAGCCTCTCACCTGAGAAGCCCTGTCCTGGTGACCAAGGATCCCTCGGTGTGCCCTCCAACCTATTAGCCAGATGCTTGATCTTCCATTCAGTTGCACAGGACTCCATGTTCTGGCTTTGCCGGGTTCCTGAATCCTTTCCAACTCCCCATAAGTACCTGGGCTGATGTTTTTGTGAGCCCACGGTTAATCTGCAAGCAGGCTCCTGAGAAATGCAATGGGAAGAGGAAGCGTTGATTTATTCAAATGTTATTTAGTAAGACTTCTTTGTGAAAATAATGTTTTGGGATACAGTCAGAGTAATTTCAAGTAAGTATAGTGTTCTTGGGCAGAACAAATCATTAACTTCATTGTCATTGCATCATGCCACATCCAGGATGATGGAAGGTGAATTAGATCAACTCTGGTCTTTCTTCTTCCAGCTGTTCCTGTCTCAATGAAACAGTCCAGTATGTTTTTAGTGAGCATTGCAGAGGAAGGTCTAGCAGTACCTCCTCAGGGCAATGAAGAATGACAATAAATAGCTCCTTAATTGTGATAACTCCTTTCCAAGAATGAATCAATAAAGAATCTCGATAACAAGATTCCAAAGATTGGCCTCAGACTGAGATACTCATCATATCTCCATTTTCAAACATATTTCAGCTCACTTTGACATCTTTTCTGTCTCTGAGAGTGTGTTTGGTTTCACTCCCTTTCCATCTCTGTAACCTTCCCCGGTGCCACAATCCTCTTAGATCTGTGTCGTCCCTCGATTCTGGTCTAAACTCCACTATAGGATGATCGTGCCTCCAGCTACCCAGGTCTGAAGCTCTGGAATTCCCTCTCTTAACCTCCCGGCCTATCCGTCCTCCTTGAAGATTCTCCTTTGAACATAGCTTTTTGACCTGAGTTTTTGGTCACCTCACCCTGCTATATGTAGCTAAGTATGACAGTTCTGTTGGCTAATCACTGCTTTGAAGTTCTTCAGGATAGTTTCACTACATTGACAGTGCTATATAACTGCAAGTTATTGTTGTATTCCATTTCCTTTCATAGTCAAGATCCATTTTCATGTAGAATTTTCTGACTTAGAAGGCCAAATACAACTGATACAGCTGGCAGCATTGTGGCACAATGGTTAGCACTGCTGCTTTGCAGCGCCAGGGACCCGGGTTCGATTCCCAGCTTGGATCACATCTGCGTGGAGTTTGAATGTTTTCTCTGTGTCTGTGTGGGTTTCCTCCAGGTGCTCCCGTTTCCTCCCATAAAGATGTGCAGGTTAGATTGATTGGTCATGCTAAATTGACCCAAATGTCAGGAGGATTAATCGGGTTATGGAAATAGAGCTGGGTGGGAATGTGGTTGGTGTGAACTCAGTAAGCCAAATGGCCTTCTTCTGCACTGTATTCTATCACCTATGTTGGTGCTGTGTTGATGCATTGATGTGCTGTTACGTTCCTAAGCAGCGAACGTTCCATCCATTGTGTGGCATTCTGTCTGCTTTTGGATTACTGATTCCTGAAGAGTATAGAGTTTTCCAGTCCTCCCCCAGGACTGGCCAGGAATCTCCAGGAATTGTATATCAATCTCCAGACCGCAGTTCTGTGTATTCCTGGAGAAAAGCTACAGTGACATTGGAAAAAATTATTTTGCTGTTTTCATTTTCTTTGAACATTTTTCTTTACTATAATATAAAAATATTGAAAATGCAGGGGAAAGGTTCATTTCCCTGACAATCAACCATCATCTGATTGGGCAATGAGTCTTTTTGTTTTCCAATTGGCAGAGGAAAGCATTCATCACAAGAATGGATGTGTTGGCCAACTAATGGCTGGTGCTTGGGGTCAAGTCATGTGATGAACTTTGTGCACTCCAAAGGTGTGCAGGTTAGAGGGATTAGCTATGCTAAATTGTCCCTTAGTGTCCAAGGATATGTAAGCTAGGGGGATTGGCCATGCTAAACTGCCTCTTACTGTCCGAAGATATATAGGTTAAGGAGATTAGCCATGCTAAATTGCTCCTCGGTGATCAAAGATGTGTAGGTTAGGGAGTTTGGCCATGTTAAATTGTCTCTTAGAATACCCAGAGCATGGCAATTAGGGGATTTTCACAATAACTTCGTTAATGTAAGCCAACTTGTAACACTGATAAATAAACTTAAATTTAATTTTAATCAGATGCCAATACCATCAAAACAGTTTCTTTGAACTCTGAAAATCCCAATGTTTTGGCAATCCCAATCACTTTGAGGAACTGTGATTTAATCATTAACTGAATGTATGTGGCGGAGACACTAACATCACTTTGTATTTCTTTTCTGTGGCATATTGCAGAGGTATAGAACCTAGAATGAGCAAGACTATTTGGCCCATTATGTCAGTGGAAGTACTTTTTGGAACTCGAATATTCTGAAAATGCAGCAGGTCCATTAGCAATTAAGAAACAGCTGCAGGTTAATGCTAAATGGAGACAGGATTTGTATTTATGGAACACCATTCTAAAACTCAGGATTTTCCCGAATTGTTCAAGCCAATGAATGACTATTTGAGTGTGAGTTGCAGCTGGAACATGGGAATACAGTTGCTAAAGTCCCAAAATCAACAATTTAATCAATTGCTATCTTGATATTGGTTGATTAATATTAGCCAGGACACTAGGAAGAATTTCTCTGTCCAAGGGTGGCATGGTAGCACAATGATTAGCCCTGCTAACTCACAGTGCCAGGAACCTGGATTCAATTCCAGCCTTGGGTCACAGTATGTGTGGAGTTTGCACATTCTTCCCATGTTGGTGTGGGTTTCCTCCGGGTGCTCCAGTTTCCTCCTACAGACTAAAAGATGTGCTGGTTACTGGATTGAACAAGCCTCATTGCCTCTTAGTGGCAGGGGGATTAGTAGGGTAAATATGAGGGGTTACAGGGATAGGGCTTGGGTGTCATTAGTAGGCCTGATGGGCTGAATGGCTTCCTTCTGCACTGTAGGGATTCTATGATTCTTCAGAGAGTTATTTGGGATTATTTATATCCATGACAGAATATGTGGTCAGGTTTAACATCTCATCCAAGTGTTGGCATCTGTGATAATCTGGCCTCGCTATTACACTGGGAGTGTCAGTCTGGGTTAGATTCTGCAGTGGATCAAAATCCACAGATTCAGAGATGAGCATTCTACCCATTGAGCCAAGGCTGACATTGATGATTCATTTGTAGGTTAAAAAAATAGATACTAAAGTTTATTTCGAGAGGGTTAGATTTGAACAGTAAGGTTATGTGAAAACATTGTGTTGAACCCTGGCTCAATCTCAGTGGGAGCACTGTGTACAACTCTGGACACCACTTTATACAAAGATGCAGAGGCAATGAAAAAGGTCTAGATATATCTACCAGGAGAGGGCGGATACCAGGAAAGGGTGGATACCCGGAGAGGGTGGATACCAGTGTACCAGGAGATAATTGATCTGTTTTCTCTTGACCAGAGAAGGCTGAAGGATGACTTAATAGAAGTCTATAAAATTAGAAAAGCTTCTGATGGAATTGACATGGAGAAAATGTTTCTCTTTGTGGGAAAATACAAGAACAGCTTTTTGCCTGCTGCCATCAGACTTTTGAATAGAATTTTGAAAAGAAATAGCAAGACACCTAGAAGAGAACAGTTTGATCAAGCAGACGCAGCACGGATTTGTGAAGGGGAAGTTTAACAAATTTATTGGATTTCTATGAGGATGTGACTAGTGCTGTAGACAGAGGGGAACCTCTGGTGTTTGGTGTTTTTAGATTTCCAGAAGGCATTTGATAAGGTGCCTCACAAAAAGTTGCTGCAAAAGGTTAAGGTGCACGGAGTTGGGGGTAAGGTGTTAGTGTAGATTGAGCATTGGTTGTCTAACAGGAAGCAGAGAGTTGGAATCAATGGGTGCTTTTCTGGTTAGCGACTAGTGGAGTGCCGCAGAGATCGGCGCTGGGGCCTCAACTGTTTACCATATACATAGGCAATCCAGAGGAGGGACTGAGTGTAGGGTAACAAAATTTGCTGATAACATAAAGATGAGTGGAAAAGCAAATTGCGTGGAAGGTGCGGAAAGTCTGCAGAGAGATCTGGATAGGCTGAGTGAGTGGGTGAGGACTTGGCAGATGGAGTATAACGTTGGCAAATGTGAGGTTATCCAGTTTGGTAGAAACAATAAAAGGAGGGATTATTATTTAAAGGGCGAAAAGCTGCAGGATGCTACTGTGCAAAGGGACCTTGAGGTCTTTGTGCATGAATCCTAAAAACCCAGTCTGCAGGTGTAGCAGGTGACCAAGAAAGCGAATGGAATGTTGGCCTTTATAGTGAGGGGGATAGAATATAAAAGTTGGGGGGGGGGGGTCTTGCAGCAACTGTACAAGGCACTGGTGAGGCCGCAACTGGAATACTGTGCACAGTTTTGGTCCCTGCATTTGCGAAAGATATATTGGCCTTGGAAGGAGTACAGAGAAGGTTCACCAGGCTGATACCGGAGATGAGGGAGTTAGCTTATGAAGAGAGATTGAGTGGACTGGGTCTGTATTTGTTAGAGTTTAGAAGGCTGAGAGGGGATCTTATAGAGACTTACAAGACAATGAAGGGGCTAGATAGGGTAGAGGTAGAGAGATTCTTCCAGCTTAGAAAGGATAGCAGAACTAGAGGGCACAGCCTCAAAATAAGGGGGGGAGCAGTTTAGAACAGAGTTGAGGAGAAGCTTCTTCACTCAAAGGGTGGTGAATCTCTGGAATTCTTTGCCCATTAAAGTGGTACAGGCTATCTCGCTGAATATATTCAAGTCACAGGTAAAGAGATTTCTGATAGGCAAGGGAGTTAATGGTTATGGGGAGAAAGCGGAAAATGGAACTGATCCACTTCAGATCAGCTATGATCTTACTGAAGGGCTGGATGGCCGACTTGTGCTCCTATTTCTTATGTTCTTATGTTCTTATGTTGAATGGACCTATCTTAAATTAAGCTGATCTTTCTCTTCACCCTAACTAACTCACGCTTTTCCTTCTTCTCTATGTACTCTATGAATGGTATGTTTTGTCCGTATACTGTGCAAGAAATAATACTTTTCACTGCATCCTAATATATGTGATAATAATAAATCCAATCAAATAAAAATCAAAGAGACTATTAATATAACTGGTCATTGAGAGATCAAATAAAGAAATCTCCTTAGCCAAAGAGTGGTGAGAATGGACTTGCTACAGGCTGTAGTTGAAGTGATGAGACTTGGAAAGGTTAGTTAAACATGTGAGAGAGAAGGAAATAGAGCATTTAGCTGATCAGAGTTATGCGAGGAAAGGCTGGACGAGAGTTGGAGTGGCGAATCAGTGCTAACATGAAGTGAGTCGGGTGGATTGGCCTGTGTTGCATACTATCCAATGTGTGTAACAGATATTCATGAATTTCCCGAACCTGTTGAGTGTAAATGTAACAACCCCCACAGTGAACTTGGCTCACATTTCATATTTGCTCGATTCCATGATGGCTTTGTAACTTGTTGAAGCGTTTGCCTACAGCCTAACCCCCTGCCTCGAGAGGTGTCTCGATTACTCTCTGTTCCTCTGTCTCTACACCTTCTCACAGCGCTGTGGCCCACTCGGGCGAAACAGAGAGGTTTTCAGAGATAGACAGCCTGGAGATTTGAAGTCCTATCTTGACTGTGTTCAAACATTTGAGTTAACAGCGAGCTTACCCCAGGAACTGACAACATTTCTTGATTCACCAGGAGTTGTGGGTCAAGAAAATATTCCCAGCCTCCCAGTGCTGAGTCATGAGGAACTGGAAAATAATGTTCAAGTAATAAAACACAGAGATAAGAGGGATGAAAAATCGATTCTAATCTGTTTCTCTCGTTGAATTGGATATTGATTCTATATCTGTGAAATCTGTTAAGCTGTGTCGGGTGGAGATGGGGAATTAATATGCATTTCATCAACATGAATTGGAATGCAGAGAGATCATAGAAAGAAAGTGAAGCCTTTCAGATGACACACTAAGCTGAAACTCCATCTGCCCTCTGACTGTAAGAGATACCTTTGCTCTCTTTCAAAGTGGAGCAGAAAAGGTTTTCTGCAAAGTCTTGAGCCAATATTTAGACCTCAACCAATTTTACTATTAACGAGACAGATTATCTGGACTTTATTTTATTGGAGTTTGTGGGATCTTGCTATGCAGAAGTTGACTGCTGCATCTTGATTTGATTTGATGTATTATTGTCACATAGAATCCCTACAGTGCAGACAAAGGCCATTTGGCCCATTGAGTCTGCACCGACAACAATCACACCCCGATGCTATCCCCACAACTTCACGCACTTACCCCGCTAATCCCTCTAACCTAAATATTCCAGGACACTAAGGGGCAATTTAGCATGGCCAATCTACCTAATCTACATATGGGAGGAAATTTGAGTACCCAGAGGAAACCCAAGCAGAAACAGGGAGAAGGTGCAAACTCTGTATAGACAGTGCCCAAACCAGGAATTGAACCCAGGTTACTAAAGCTGTGAGGCAGCAGTGCTAACCACTGCACTAATGTGCCACCATGTATTGGGATATAATGAAAAATATTGTTTCTTGCATGCTATACAGACAAAGCATTTTTTTAATTCATTCATAGGACATGGATGTCACTGGCTGGCCAGCATTTATTGCCCATCCCTAGTTGCTTTTTAAAAGGTGGTGGTGATCTGCCTTCTTGAATCACTGCAGTCTGTGTTCTGTGGGTTGACCCACGATGATGTTAGGGAGGAAATTCCAGGATTTTGATCCAATGACTGAGGTCAGGATGGTGAGTGGCATGGAGGGGAACTTGCAAGTTGTGGTGTTCCCATTTATCTGCTGCCCATGTCCTTCCAGATGTGGGTTTGGAAGGTGCTGTCTAAGGATCTTTGGTGAATTGTGCAGACAGAGAAGGAACGAGGACAGTGCAGAGTTTAGGGGTGAATTTTACTGTTGCGCCCACCACGGGAATTGGAATGGGTGAGGGGGCAAAACATGGAAAGGTCTGTTGATCTTGGGTGGGATTTTACAGTTTCAGAGCAGCCAAAAAATCCTACCCATATTGTCACAGTCATAGCTAGTGTGTAGAGAAAGATCAACTTAATATAAAATAGGACCACCACTCAAAAGTCTGATGGCAGCAGCAAAGAAGCTGTTCTTGAGTCAGTTGGTACGTGAACTCCGAGTCCAATATTACAGCAGTGATGACACTTGCTCAATTGGTTGCTAAGCATCCTGGGACAGACATGAGAAATGCAATAGAAATTCTTTCCCTTAATAACAGTTCAGCCAAAGGACCAACCTGTGAGCAATTGGTTGGGGGAGAAAAAGATAGAATTTATATTTAGACTTTCACAATAATGTCCCAGGATTGTTATCTTCACCTGTGAGAGCAGAACGGGTGTCTATTCAAAGATCACAGGTCCCAGAAACGCAGCAGCTCCCCGGTACGGCACTGAGAGTGTCAGCCTGGATTTGGTATTCAAATCTGGTGCTGAAAATCGTGACCTTCTGACTCAGAGGCTGGAACTTTCCTGACTAAGCCCATGTTGACACCTTGGTGATAAATATAGCTCCGTAATAAATGGAGCATAAGGCAAGTTCTGAATATCACGCCGCTCTGAACGTAGATTTGTGAAACAGATTGACATCTTTCTCACAGCTTTTGATGACTTCATTAGGTTTATAATGCTCAGCTGGATCTCAGCGAATTGAAAAGGATCTACGGAATACAAACTTTGGGGAAAGAGTTGAATTTTGTTTGTGACAAGTTTAATCACAGGAGCAAATTTCTTTGAAATTAGTCGGAATTCTAATTGCTAGGCCTTCTTACAATCCTGCTCAGGAATGTACATGTAACATTCCCATAGGATCAAAGAAGAGGGCACTCTACAGGCAGGGTTTTCCCCGGTCCTCCTCATTCGAGGCTCATCATTAGTGATTTTCTAAACAGCCCAGTGACACAATGGTTAACTCTGCTGCCTCACAGTGGGTTCGATTCCAGCCTGTCAGTGTGTGTGGAGTTTGTATGCTCTCCTTATGTCTGCGTGGGTTTCCTCTGGGTGCCCCGGTTTCCTCCCACAGTCCAAAGATGTGCAGATTAGGTGCATTGGCCATGCTCAATTGCTCCTTAGTGTCTCAAGATGTGTAAGTTAGATAGATTAGCCATGGGAAATGTGTGGGGTTAAGGGGATAGGACAGGGGAAACGGACCTAGGTAAGATAATATGTTAGAGAGTCAGTGCAGACTTGATAGGCCGAATGGCCTCTTAGTGTCCGTAAGTGCCCCTTAGTGTGCAAATATGTGTGGGTTAGATGGATTAGCGGGGTAAATATGTGAGGTTACAGGGTTAGGGACTGAGTAGTATGCTCTGTCGGAGAGTCAGTGCAGATGTAATGGGCTGAATGGCCTCTTACTGCACTGCAGGGATTCTACAATTCTATTTCTATGTCTAATCTGTGCCACTACATTGGAAACTCCACCATGGGTTGGGGGATTGGAGATGGGCGGAGGGACGGTGGTGAGAGGATGAGGAAGGGTGGGGATGGATAGGGGAGGGTGGAGAGGAAGGTGTTGGAGGATGTGGGGGAGGTGGGAAGGGGTTGGAGGGGTGAGGACAGTGGGGGGAGGGGAGAGGAGAGGGAGTTTGCCTCAATTTCAACATATCTTTCTGTGACCTGGATCTTCACCTTTCACAAGACACCAGAAACCGTCAATGTCAGAACCAAAACTGACAGAGGGTCAGAACAGAGGACAGGAGGACTGACTGAAAATAATCAGAGAAACCAAAACTGGCAGTGGAGACCATGACTATAGACATTTACAATCATAGAATCCCTACTTGGTCCATTGAGTCTGCGCCAACCCTCTGACAGAGTATCTTACACAGACCCTATTCCCGTAACCTGCCATGTTTCCCACAACTAATGCATCTTATCTTGGGACACTAAGGGGCAATTGAGCATGGCCAATCCATCTAACCTACATACTTTAGACTATGGGAGGAAACTGGAACTCCTGGAGGAAACCCACGCAGACATAGGGAGAATGTGTAAACTCCACACAGTCAGTGACTCAAGTTGGGAATTGAACCTAGGTTCCTGGCATTGAGACAGCAGCGCTAACTGTGCTACCAAGCCACCTATCCATTGATGGACAATTTTGACAGCCTCTTTACCAATTCAAATCTATAAAATTGATATGCGATTGATTCTTTTGAATTTTCCTTTTATTCTTTCCAATTTCCAAATATGTTGCCCTACACATTCCCTCCACCACCCTATACTAACCCTCACTTAAGCAACATCTCGAATTCACAATTCTCGGCCTTGTTTTCAGATCCAGCAATGCTCCAGTTTCCTTTCCAGAGTCCAAAGATGTGAGGTTGATTGGCCATGTTAAGTTGTCCCTTAGTGTCAGGGTAAATGTGCAGGACTGCGGGATGGATTATGGCCTGTGCAGGTTCGATAGGCTGAATGACCTCCTTCTGTACTATAGGGATTCTATGATTCTATGACCACCTTTTGTTGTATCTTGTCTAGGACTGAGGGAGAGCTGTGAGATGAGATTGATAAGAGCAGAGAGTCTTGAACAAAATTTGAGGTTTTTTTGATGATAGAAATTGTTGGATGAATTCAATGAAAAGGAGGAACACATGAAAAAAGGTACCCTTTCAAGACCATCCAGCAAAGAGAAACGCTTGTACACTGAACAATGAGTTCAAGGACATTGTGTTACTTTCTGTGGTAGAAACATCACACTTGACTGAACCTTCTATCTTCTCAACGTGTTGCTTGGATGTTCTCTCAATTCCCACAGAAAAACTGAGGCAGAAAATAGAAGGGGGAAGACGCCAAGACTGCAGAAACAATCATGAATTGCAAACAATTGCTTCTTGCACCCTTGTCTGGCATTGATTCAGTGTAGAGTCGCCAAAGAGCTGTCAATCGCAGCTTAAAAGAGCACGTTTTTCTCCAGGTGGTTATTCAGGGTGAACATTCGCAAATGCAGAGTGATGAACACAGTGGCATGGGCTCTGAAAGGTACAGAATTCTGTGTAACGACCAATGAGTGCAGTGCCCAATGAACCAATAGGGGCCTGTCATTTGGACCTAATCCATCTCTGTAAATGTATTCCTCTGAACAAGGAGCCATGGTCACTGGCCCTGAATTTGATGAAGGCTGCAATTCCAAAGCTGAGTTCTTGGGTGTTCACATCAGTCAAAATCTTGCCAGTGAATGGAAGGGTCACAGTTTTGAGCTACACAGTGGCACCAGGCCAATCTACAGCCACTGACTGAGTAGCTCTTGAAGGGATCAGTGATAACTAACAGCCAAAAGATAAATTTATAAAAAAAATGCATCTGAATATGAAGCTGGGGGGAGTGCTTCTCCCTAATTCTACATTCAAAACACTGCTGACCACTGCTCTCCCAACTCTCTACATCAAGTTTCTTGGTGTCCAGATCACCAACAACCTGTCTTGGTTCCCCCCATGCTGATATTATAGTTAAGAAAGCCCCACAAAGCATCTACCTTCCCAGCAGGTTAAGGAAATTCGGCATGTCCGCTACGACTCTCACCAACTTTTATAGATGCATCAAAAAAGCATCCTTTCTGGTTGTATCACAGCTTGGGATGGGCTCCTGCTCTGCCCAAGCCCAAGAAAACTACAAAGTGTTGTGAACATATCCCAGTTCATCACTCAGACCAGCCTCCTATCCATTGATCCTATCTATATTTCTTGCTGCTTCAGGAAAGCAGCCGGGATAATCAAGGATTCCACACACCCCGGACATTCTGCCTATTGGAAAAAAGACACAAGCGTCTGAAAACACATACCAACCAATTCAAGAGCGGCTTCTTCACCGCTGCTGTCAGCCTTTTGAACGGACGTATCACATATTAATCTGGTCTTTCTCTTCACCATATCGGTAACTGTAATACTATATTCTCTTTTCCTCCTCCCCTGTGTACTCCACGAACAGTAAGCTTTCTCTGTATGGGGACAAGAAACAAGACTTCTCACTGTATCCCAAGGTGCATGGCAATAATCCATCAATTCAATCCACTTCTACATCCATTCCCTCCCCCGATCACCACATTCCCCACCTCTGCCCTCCTCCCCCATCACTTGCTTTCGCTTTAATTATTTACCTATGCAGCGATACAGCCAAGCAGCAGTGCAGCAATGCAGTGATACAGCCGAGCAGCAGTGCAGCAATGCAGCAATGCATTGTGCCTTTATAAGTGAGTGGCTGGGCAACTCCCACTATTTTTCTCTATAGAGCTCCGATGGTATCCAAGTGAGGTTGTTCCCCAGTATCAGGTCAGCATCTGACCCAGTCACTCGGAAGTGGGGTTTAATCCCCTCAAGTCACCATCCCGAGCTGTCAAAGAGCTATCGGGTTGCCAATGCTCCTCAATTTTCTCAAAGTCTCCAAAAGTTGATGTTAAATCTCCTGGACATTGATTGAAAGCTGGGGAAAAAAGTCATGAAAGGCATTAAATACTTCTTTCGTTCATTTTCTTTTGACCATGTTATTTGTTTTATTGGATTTGGGAGAAAGTGCTCTTTATAGAATCATAGAATCCTACAGTGCATCGAGTCTGCACCAGCCACAATCCCACTCAGACCATATCCCCACAACCCCGTGTATTTACCCCAGCTAGTCCCTCTCAGAGGGGCAATTTAGCATGGCCAATCCACCTAACCCGCACATCTTTGGATTGTGGGAGGAAATTGGAGCACTTGGAGGAAAGCCACGCAGACGCGGGGAGAATGTGCAGATTCCACGCTGTGATCCACGCCAGGAATCGAACCCAGATCCCTGGCAATGTGAGGCAGCAGTGCTAACCACTGTGCCAACGTGCCACCCTTTGACTAGGTAGGACAGTGTGAGACTGGGCATCGTGAGATCAAATCCCTAAGAATGGACCCAGGCACATTTAGCGAGCCTGAATTATTAAGAATCAAGTTTGTTCCAGGCAATGTCCTGTTGCTCCTGTCTCTCGACAATGTTATAGATTTGTTGCTGAACTAGTTTGTTTGCAATTCTGAGAACTATTAAAGTGAACAGGAGAAGCAAAAGAAAAATGATTTGATGCAACTGTTAAGGGATTTTAAAATCAAACTGAATTTTATAGCAACGTACTGGAAAACAACTTTAAGAGGATGATGTGGTCCTCTCTATGTTCATTTTTTCTCACAACTCCAAAACTGTAGCAACAAAAGACCGAGAGAGAGAGAGAGAGCCAGTGCTGTAGTGGTGATGCTGTCAGTCACACAAATTCTCATTCTGCCCCTTATCACAGCCAATCAGAAACAACTTTCCCTTTCTTTCCAAAAATAGAATCTTACAGAACAGAAGGAGGCCATTCAACCCATTGAGTCTGTACCAAACACAATCCTACCTTATTCCCAAAACCCCACCGCCTAATCCCCTGAACACTAGGGTCAATTTAGCATGGCCAATCAACCTAATCCACACATCTTTGGAGTGTGGAAGGGAGCCAGAGCACCTGGAGGAAACCCACGCAGACATGGAGAGAATGTGCAAACTCCACACAGAGAGTGACCAAGTCGGATATCGAACCCAAGTCCCTAGAGCTGTGAGGCAGCAGTGCTAACCACTGTGCTACCATTCACCCCGACCCTTTCTGGCTCTGCCAATTTTGTTCCAAGCCCCACTCTTTTCCCCATAACCCTCTGAAGTATTTGGTAGATTCATGTGCCTAAGGAAAAAGTTTTTCTCAATTTGTTCCATCCAAACCCCACACAATTTTGAATATTACTATTAGGTCTCCCGTTAGACCTCTCTGCTTTAAGGATAAAAATTACTTCTTCTCCACTCTTTTTCCTAATGTATTTGTGCACAGGATGTGGGTGTCACTGGCTAGGCCAGCATTTATTGCCCATCCTTAATTGATCTTGAGAAAGAGATGGTGAGCTGCTTTTTGAACTGCTGTGATGTAAGTACACCCACATGCTGTTAGGGAGGGAGTTCCAGGATTTTGACCCTGCGACAGTGAAGGAATAGCGATATGTTTCCAATTAGCATGGTTTTGTATAACTGTAGTCACTCATTCGGAGGATCATCCTGGTAAACCTCTTCTGCACCCCCTATAAAGCCTTTGACATTGTTCCCATTATTTGATCCCCAGAATTGGTCAAGATATTCCACCTTAAACTCTCAATGACTTGTAAAGAATGCAATCCTTATTTCCTCAAGAATCTCTTTAATCTCTGGTTGTTCATGAGTAAATCCCCTTGATGTCCATCTCCACTTCTGAACCATTCTACACATAGGCAAATATAGTCTTGTTTAATGGCTCTCAGGCATCTAGGATTGGTAAATCCAGTCGGAAGCATTTTCTGAGTGAATAAATTTGAAATCAATAAAAAGTTATAGAGCATAAACCATAGAACATTACAGCGCAGTGCAAGCCCTTCAGCCCTTGACATTGCACCAACCTGTGAAACCAATCTAAAGCCTATCTAACCTACCTTATTCCAATATCCATATGTTTATCCAACGACCACTAAAATGCCCTCAATGTTGGCGAGTCCACTACTGTTGCAGGCAGGGAATTCTACACTTTTATTACCCATCTCCATCCGAGGAAAAAGGCTCTCACTGTCCACCCTATCTAATCCTCATCATTTTATATGCCTCTATGAAGTCACCTTCTTCTCTTTAGCAAAAACAGCCTCAAGTCCCTCAGCCTTTCCTCATAAGACCTTCAAGTTGGAATTCAAATTTTAATTCAAAGTTGGAATTAAAAGTCTGATAATGACCATGAAACCATTGTCGATTGTTATAAAAACCCACCTGGTTTGCTGATGTCCGTTAGAGAAGGAAATCTGCCATCCTTATCCTCCAGATCCAAAGCAATGCACTTGTATCTTAAATGTTCTTGGGAATGGGTTCTAAATGCTGGCCCAGCCAGTGACGCCCACTTCCCATGAAGGAAAATAAACATATTCACGTACAATCATTTTTATTTTCAGAATCCATAGACCATATAGAAGGGCAGAATTACTTTGGTTTCAACAGGTGTCAGGCAGACATTGTCTGTGCCACTCACAAAGTAACACCAAGACCTTTCAAACCCTCTTCACATTAAGGAGAGATAAGAAAAATCTCTAAAGTCATTTTCAAAGGAACTTTCGAAGCTTTTGTGATGGTATTGTCTCCTCTTATCTATTCAGGAGAGGTAATTAACTCTTCCCTCAGCAAAATTAGAAAACAGTCTGTAAAAAATATATTGCTCTATTAAAAGAACAATTGGAGATAAACAGGAAAGATTAAAGGGACATTTAAATACATTATGACCATATTATAAGCTCACAGCAGGGATAATAAAACCATCAGGAACGGCACAGTGGGTTAGCACTGCTGCCCCACAGCACCAGGGACTCGGGTTCAATTCTTGGGTCACTGTCTGTGTGGAGTCTGCACGTTCTCCCTGTGTCTGCGTAGGTTTCCTCCAGGTGCTCTGGTTTGCTTCCACATTCTGAAGGACATGCTGGTTATGTGGCAACATCTTCATAAACCTTCTTTGCATTCTTTCCAGTTTATCAATGTCTTTCCTATAACAGGGTGACCAGAACAGTGCGCAATATGCCAAGTGTGGCCTCACCAATGACTTATACAACTGTAACATAATGTTCCAACTCCTATACCCAATGCTCTGACTGATGAAGCTCTTGCTGTCTATTTTTATATTACTATTCATGCTCCTGAGTTAAAGTATTCTATATTTGGGGTTAGAGTTGTAACTCATTTCAGTCTAACTCGTGTTTTATACAGTTCTAGCACAAACTCTCTATTCTAATACTTTTGCCTTCACCTGTAAGGGAAGGTGTCCTACAAGCTTTTTTTTGAACTCATTTTCTGTCTACTTTTAGGGATCTCTAAACATGCATCTCAGACCTTTCAGTATCAAGTAGTTTATTGTGTATTCTCTTGTCTTGTTTGTGCTTACCATCTATAATAAGTCCACGGAAGCAAAAGTCCTGTCACCAAGTTACTTTATTTACACCGTACATCTGTACACAGGCAGCACTGGAGTTACTCTTTGCTGAATACAGGCTGGGAGCCTGATACACCTGCTTTAAATAGGGAGCATGAGACTCTCTGATTTAACCATCAATTAGGATTCATCAAGCAGTTCATACGCCAGCAAGCCAAGCTCATTAGCCTAGCTGAAGTCATCACACCTTCCCTCAGTGTATTATCAAGAAGAATGAGTAAACATGATCTCTTTAGTCTTGAGAAGAGAATGCTTGTGACCTGAGAGAGGGTCTTTAAAATGACCAAAGGGCTTAATCTGATTTTGGGCATTCATGCCACGCTACCATTGCAGCAGCAAAGTCAGAGAATTAGGCGCCAACCGAATCTCTGCCAACTGCAGCGTGATGGGAAAATCCCACTGGTGTGAAAAGCTGCAACATTCGGATAAAGAGTTTGATAGGATACTGCAGCGTGATGGGAAAATCCCACTGGTGTGAAAAGCTGCAACATTCGGATAAAGAGTTTGATAGGATAGACATTGAAAAGCTGGACGGGCAATATAAGATAGTTACGAAAAAATTCAAACAGGGATTCAAGAGTTATGAGAATGGCAACTGTTTGCCACAGAGAGGGGTTCAGACAAATAGCAGAGGGGCATTCAAAAGAGAAACTGGTAAAACATAATGATAGGGAAAAGGATGGTTATGCTGATTAGATTAACATCAGAATGATGGGAGGAGAACAAAGTGGAGCAGTTGTACGAAATAGCACATTTCCGTGCTGTAAATACTGGCAGTTATTGTATGTATGTCTATATATATATTATATATATGTATGAGTTTGATTTAATGCTGCATTCTGTAAGTGTATTTGTATCCAGTAGATGGAGCTGATCTTTTTACTCATCCGTTTACAGATTGTGGGAATCACTGAAATTACAGCATTTACTGCCCAGCGCTAATGGCCTTTAGGAAGGTGGTATCAAACCATCTTACAGAATCATAGAATCCTACAGTGCAGAAGGAGGCCATTTGGCCCATCAAGCCTGCATCGATAACAATCCCACACAGGCCCTATCCCCATTATCCCACATATTTACCATTTGATTTTGATTTAATTTATTATTGTCACACGTATTAGTGTACAGTGAAAGGTATTGATTCTCGTGCACTATACAGACACAAAATACCATTCATAGAGAAGGAAAGGAAAGAGTGCAGAGTGAAATGTTACAGCCATAGCTCGGTATAGAGAAAAATCAACTTAATGTGAGGTAAGTCCATTCAGAAGTCTGACAGCAGCAGGGAAGAAGCTGTTCTTGAGTTGGTTGGTACGTGACCTCAGATTTTTGTATCTTTTTCCCAATGGAAGAAGGTGGAAGAGAGAATGTCCAGAGTGCGTGGGGTCCTTAATTATGCTGGCTGCTTTGCCGGGAAATAGAGACAGAGTCAATGGATGGGAGATTGGTTTGTATGATGGACTGGGCTACATTCACAATGTTTTGTAGTTTCTTGTGGTCTTGGGCAGAGCACCCAAATCCCCCTGATACTAGGGGCAACTTAGTATGGCTAATCAACGTAACCCACATGTATTTGGACCATGGGAGGAATCTGGAATGGCTGGAGGAAACCCATGCCGACATGGGGAGAATGTGCAGACTTCACACAGACAGTTACCCGAGGCCAGGATTGAACCCGGGTTCCTGGCGCTGTGAGGCAGCAGTGCTAACCACTGTGCTGCCCCTTCTCAAACATCTGCAGTATGTGCTCACACCCACAGTGCAATTGGGAAGGGAGTCCCAGAGTTTTGATCCAGTGACAGTGAAGGAACGGCGATGTATTTTAAAGTCAGGATGGTGTATAAGAGGAAGTTGCAGGTGGTGGTGTTCCCATGTGTCCACTGACCTTGCCCTAGTTGTAAAGATCATGTATCTGGAAGTTGCTGTTGAATGAGACTTAACCAATCACTGCAGTGTGTCTTGTAGTGGGTACACACTCTGTGCGTTGGTGGTGAGTATTAAAGGCAGTGATTGGCATGCTGTTTGAGTGGGCTGCTTTCTCTTGGAGATAATTTTTGGATGGACCATACAGATTACTGGAAAGGCTACGGCATTCCCAATGGAATCAGCAGTTTACAGTGCGGCAGCTCAATTAAAGCACAAATCAAAAGAACATTGTTTCAATTCAATGAATTTAATTCAAATCCAATTCTATAACACACACCAGTTACCAGCTGCTACCTTGGGATGTCCATTCCCAGGTTCCTAACCCTCGAGGGTCACTCTGGTCACCAGAATTGAAATGTGAACTTCGAGAAGAACCCAGGAAAGAAAGTTCCATTAGAAGGTCACGCTTCTATAAATTGTCTTTGAATAGTTTTGTTTACAACAGCATCAGACTGTCAGTCAAGGATCATCAAATCAGGTCATAAGGATCTCCTATTGGTGGGGAAAGTCAGGGATGGACTTGTTGGGTGGCCAAATGCAGGAGCCTGAGAGAGTGAGATGGGTGAGGGAGGGGGCCATGTGCTGACACCTACAGGAAGGATTTGGCATTGTGTGAGGGAGAGGGGAAACTAAAGGAACGAGTGGGAAATGTCTCCATCATCCTGATTCCACATAACTGCGATGGGCTGACACCAGTGTATCTATTCTCCTCTCCTTTCTCCCCTACTCAATCTTTCAGCAACTGTTGTCCCTTTGAAAGTCCTTCCCAGCATCCCTCTGTCATTGGTTCCTGTGGGGTGTGATATATATATACATATATATATATATAATGTATAGAGGTTTGAGTTGCAGACTGCCCCTGAAAGCGTATGCATCAGGTGACCCAAGGCTATTCACTCTGCCCATGATGGGAATCTGTTGGACAGCCATAGACCTGACTGTGAATGAAGGCACAGCTTCAATAAACAGTTTAAAGCTTATTTATTAGTCACAAGTCGGCTTGCATTAACACTGCAATGAAGTTACTGTGAAAATCCCCTGAATCGCCACAGTCTGGCACCTGTACACTGAGTACTTAGCATGGCCAATATACCTAACCAGCACGTCATTCGGACTGTGGGGGGAAAACAGAGCACCCGGAGGAAACTGACGCAGAGACAGGGAGAATGTGCAGACTCCATGCAGACAATGACCCAAGCCGGGAATCGGACCCAGGTCCCTGGTGCAGTGAGGCAGCTGTTACCGTGCTGGATCAGCTCCCAGCATTGAAGCCTACCTTGTGATTCTTTATATCTCTTAGTCCACAGAGGCATATATAATAGCACTCCAACCTTCCCCCTCCAATCTTCCTGGCTTTATTTCAAAAGACTCCTTGATTGCTATTACTTCCTCCTATCTCCCTGGACTGAGTGAACTCAGTGCTGCAGTGAAAGTCTCAGCACTTACTCTCTATGTGAATGTGATGCAGAAATGTAAATTGTTGTACAGACCTTGGACATGTGTGAATAATGGATTTCTCTTCCCTATTTAATACAAATCAATTCTCTTATCTTCAACTTGACCACAGTAAGGTCTGTCTGCTGTGTCAGCTTCCTCTGGCTGCTCTCTGCCTTTGCTCTATCGGAATTGGTAATCCTTAATCCAGCCTCAAATTCTGGTATTTTTAATAACAAACCTTTCTGCAATGGAGAGAGAAACCTCCTGAGAAGGTGCATTATTCTATGAAATCAAAGAACAAAGAAAATTGCAGCACAGGAACAGGCCCTTTGGCCCTTCAAGCCTGCACCGACCAAATCCTGCTACAATCATCAAAATAAATGCATAACAGGACTAAGGAAACTGTGCCTCCCGGGTGGCATGGTGCTACAGTGGTTAGCAGTGCTGCCTCACAATGCCAGCGACCTGGGTTCAATTCCGGCTTGGGTCACTGTCTGTGTGGCGTTTGCACATTCTCCCCATGTGTTTCCTCCCACAGTCTGAAAAATGTGCTGGTTAAGATGCATTGGCCGTGCTAAATTCTCCCTCAGTGTACCTGAACAGGCGCTGGAGTGTGGCGACTAGGGGATTTTCACACTAACTTTGTTACAGTGTTAATGTAAGCCTACTTGTGAAAAATACCAGAGGGACTTGTGTGACTATCCAACCTGAACAGATCACAATTTGGGTTTGTGTGTAATGAAATGCATTCACCTGTTCTGACATGTGGACTGGAAGAAATTATGGGCTGGAAATGGGAAAGCAAAATATCGCAGATACTAAAAACCTGAAGTCAAAACATAAAATCCTGCATGTGAGGAAAGAAATAAGATTTTTAATTGATGATCATTCATCAAAATCTTGCTCATCATTTCTGAAATTCTGTTTCATTCTCCGTGAATGCTGCCTGACCTGGTCTTTTGTGTTTTTATTCCATTTAAAATGGAGCTGGTTTAGCAAAGTCATCAACCTAACTTTGACAAAGGGTCATCTGGATTCAAAATGTCAGCTCTTTTCTCTCCTCACAGATGCTGCCAGACCTGCTGAGATTTTCCAGCATTTTCCCTTTTGATCTCAGATTCCAGCATCCGCAGTAATTTGCTTTTAGCCTATGTAAGGAGAGGTTAACATTCGGGTAGACCCCTTTGTTGAGTCCTGAGTGTTTCCATCTTAACCCCTCCATGGATAACACAGATTTTACACAGAGGGTGGTGAATATCTGAAACGCACTATCCAGGGAGGTTGTGGGAGCAGGAAGCAGGCATTTAAGGATGGGAATGGAAGGATACGGATTTCGTAAGTGCATACGGTTTTAATTTAAGCAGGCATCACGATCAGCATGGGTTTGAAGGGCCGAAGGGCCTGTTCTTGTGCTGTACGCTGTTCTTTGTTCTTTGTTGATGTTCATTCTCAGAATTTTCAGTCTTCCTGGCTGTTTTTTCTTCTCCAGCCCTAATGAATCAACACACACACACACACACACACACACACACACACACACACCACACACACCACACCACACACAACCACACACACACACACCCACACACACACACACACACACCACACACACACACACACACACACACACACACACACACACACACACACACACACACCAGCTCTGTCAAAGAAAGACTGACCTCAGCCTCACAATGGACATGAATTTAAAAACATGGTCTGATTTCCCACCGGGATTGTGAACATATCCAATTCACCAACAGATCCTTTACTTCAGGGAAATTGTCGAAATCACTCAGTTCTAACCACTAATAGAACATTCCAGATGCAGGGAGGGAGGATTATAGAGCAGCAGAGCTGGGTGACTCTGTGGTCGGTTTAATATTAGACTCGGAGTGGATCTAGTGAGGGGAAGAGAGAGCCGTGTGCCAGTAAATGGTGTTAGGTGAAGTCTATGATTGCATCTATCCACAAGAGGATTTATATTTAGTCAGCAATTTGCATCCACAATTAGATATAAAAGGCGAAAATATGATTTAGCTTGAGGCAAAATATCAGCAAGAAGTGAATTTTGGATAATGAGGATGGTAAGATATTCCAAGCTGATGCTGGAACTGGGATCAAAGGATTGCCTGTGCTATTTACCAGGGGGCAGAACTTCTAGAGGAGAGAGGTTAAAACCATCAGCTTGAAGAAGCTTCTCCTTCTTCCTCAGAAGTAAAGGATATTTTGCTTGGACAAAGTTCTCTTGGTTTTCTGCCTCAAACCAGAGATTTTCTTTCACAATCTGAACATACTCTCTGGGGGCAGGGACTTGTCTGTGATCTGTCAGTCAGTCCATTAACTAATCAATTTGTCAAACTAAACTGACCTAATGAACTTCAAATCAAAGTCCCGATAGATGGAAGAGTGAGCAGACCTCAGGCAGAAGTTAGATGCCCACTCATTCACCCCTGAAGGGTGTCTCAAAAATGTTTTACAGCAAATTAGGCACTTTTGAAGTGTGGCTGCTGCTCTAATAGAATCGTAGATTACAGAAAGAGGCCATTCAGTCTATCATGCCTATGGCAGTTTTCTGATAGAGTTGTCCAATTAATTCCATTGTCTTGTTCTTTTCCTGCAAATGTTTCGTTTTTAAGCATTTGTTCAATTCCCTTTCAAAAATTACTATTTAATTCTGCTTCTATCCACCCTTTCAGACAATACATTCCAGATCACAGCAACCCATTCGCAGAAGCACAGATATATTATGAGGCCATTCAGTCCATTGTGTCTGCACTGGTTCTCCAAATGAATATCATGATTTAGTGCCATTCCCCTGCCTGTTCCCTGTACCCCTGCACATTGTTTCTATTCACGTAATCATCTAATACCTTCTTGAATGTCCGGATTGAATCTGCCTGCATCACACTCCCAGGCAATGTTTTCCAAACCCCAGCCAACCGCTGAATGAAAAGAGTTTCTCTTACATTGTATTTGTTTCTTTTGCAAATCACTTTAAGTCTGTTCCCTCTCATTCTTGATTCTTTTCCAAGCGGGAACAGTTTTCCTCTCTCTACTCTGTCGAATGTCCTCATGATTTTGATCATCACAATCAAATCTCCTCTTAGCTTTCTTCTCTCCAAGGGAACAGTACCAATCTCTCTGATCCATTCTCGTAACAGAAGTTTCTCAACCCTGGAACAATTCCTGTAAACCCCTTCTATTCTCTGTCCAATAGGTTTACATCCTTCCTCTACTATGACACCCAGAAATGTACATCATACTCCAGCTGCTGTCTAACTAATATCTTGTAAAAGTCTCAGCATAACCCTCTTGTTTTTGTACTCAATGCCCCAATTAATAAAGCCTAGGATACTGTATGCTTTAATAACTGCTCACTCCACCTGTCCTGCCTCTTTATATGACCTATGCATTTGTACACTCAGATCCTCCTTAAGAATTGTACCCCTTGTTTTTTGTTGTTTGTGTAAAAAAAAAACTTAATCTCCTCCCCTGGCATTTTACTTAAGCACAGTAAGAAGTCTCATAACATCAGGTTAAAGTCCAACAGGTTTATTTGACAGCATTAGCTTTCGGAGTCTCAAGCTCCTTCATCAGCTGAATGAGGACTTGCATTCATAAACAGGGCATATAAAGACACAAACTCAATTTACAAGATAATGGTTGGAATGCGAGTCTTTACAGGTAATCAAGTTTTAAAGGTACAGACAATGTGAATGGAGAGAGGATTAAGCACAGGTTAAAGAGATGTGTATTGCCTCCAGCTGGGACAGTTAATGAGATTTTGCAAGTCCAAGCAAATCGTGGGGGTTACAGATAGTATAACATGAACCCAAGATCCCGGTTCAGGCCATCCTTATGTGTGCGGAACTTGGTTATCAGTTTTTACTCAGCAATTCTGCGCTGCCATGTGTTGTGAAGGCGTCCTTGAGGAACGCTTACCTGAAGATCAGAGGCAGAATGCCCATGTTCCCCAACAGGAAGAAAACACTCCTGCCTGGTGATTGTTGAGCGACGTTCATTCATTTGTTGTTATACGTCTGCATGGTCTCCCCAACGTACCATGCTTCAGGACATCCTTCCTTGCAGTGTATCAGGTAGACAACATTGGCCGAATCGCAAGTGTATGTACCATGGTGGATGGTGGTCTCATGTAAGACGATGGCATCTGTGTTGATGGTCCGGCACATCTTGTAGAGGTTGCTGTGACAGGGTTGTGTGGTGTTGTGGTCACTGTTCTCCTGAAGGTCAGGTAGTTTGCTGCAGACAACAGTCTGTTTGAGGTTGTGCGGTTGTTTGAAAGGAAGAAGTGGGGGTTTGAGGATGGCCTTGATGAGATGTTCGTCTTCATCGTCTTCATCATGTTGAAGGCTCTGGAGAAGATGTTGTAACTTCTATGCTCCAGGGACATACTGGACGATGAAGGGTACTCTGTCCATTGTGGCCTGTGTTTGTCTTTTGAGGAGGTCGGTAGAGTTTTTCGCCGTGGCACATTGGAACTGTCGATCGATGAGTCGAGCACCATATCCTGTTCTTATGAAGGCATCTTTCAGCATCTGTAGGTGTTTGTTGTGATCCACCTCATCCGAGCAGATGCTGAGTATACAGACGGCATGTCCAGAGGGAATGGCTTCTTTAACGTGCTTAAGGCGGAAGTTGGAGAAGTGGAGCATTGTGAGGTTATCCGTGGATTTGCAGTACAGTGAGGTGCTGAGGTGACCGTCCTTGATGGAGATGCGTGTGTCCAAGAATGCAACCGATTCTGGAGAATAGTCCATGGTGAGTCTGATGGTGGGATGGAACTTGTTGATATCATCATATAGTTGTTTCAGTGATTGTTCATCATGAGTCCAAAGGGACAAAATGTCATCAATGTATCTAGCGTATAGCATCAGTTGAAGGTCCTGTGCAGTGAAGAGGTCTTGCTCGAACTGTGCATAAAGATGTTGGCATATTGGTGCAAATTTGGCTCCCATGACTATTCTGTGTCTCTGGATGAAGAGCTGGTTGTTGTTGAAGCTGAAGATGTGATGAAGCAGATGAGTTATAGAATTGCATCTGAAGATTGGCATTTGTCAGCATTGAGTATTGAGGCAGTTGCAGCAATACCATCGCTGTGGGAGAATGCTGGTGTAGAGCGCCGAGACATTCAATGTGACGAGGTGTGTCCCTGGTTCAACTGCTCCATGTGCTGAGTTTCTGTAGGAAGTCCATACTGTCACAACAGAAGCTCGGTGTTCTTTGTACAATGGGTTTCAGGATGCCCTTGACGTAAATTTATCTTGTAAATTGAGTTGGTGTCTTTATATGCCTTGTTTACGAACACAAGTCCTCACTCACCAGATGAAGACTCCAAGAGCTAGTGCTGCCAAATAAACCTGTTGCACTTTAACCTGGTTTTATGAGACTTCTTACTGAGCCTCAGCATTACTCCAGTCTAACGCCAGCATCTCCACATCATTTTACTTAAGTCCATGTCTTCTGAACATCTTCTGCTAGTGAATGCAGTTCCTGCTTCTCTCCCCTATCAAAACCCTTCATATAATTCTCAACACTTCCACTAAATCTTCTCCAATCTTCTCCAATCCAGGGAGAATAATCCCAGTTTCTCTCATCTCTCCGCAATCCCTCATTCCTGGTGTCTTTCTGATAAATTCCTCTGAGCCCTTTCTGAGGTCCGAGATCCTCCGTCTGATGTGGTGCCCTGAAGCAGACACGATGCTTTAGTTGAGGTCTAAGCAGCTTCCTGACGATGTGAAGGTTGTTAATGCATGCCCTCTTTATTCCCCTTTAGATTCAGACAAATCCAGCTCGCACATGATCTCTGCTGATGATGCCGAATACCCCAGGGAGTATCGGACCCTGGGAAATGGAACCCGACGCTTTTCCAACGTGGGCCTGGTTCACACCTCCGAGAGGCGGCACACGGTGATCGCTGCCCAGAGCCTGGAGGCCCTGACAGGCATGCAGAAGTCAGACATGGAAAGGAAGAGGGAAGCCTTTCTTGATCACCTAAAACACAAATACCCTCACCATGCTACAGCCATCCGGGGACAGCAAGAGCGGCTTCGAGAACAGGTACAACAAGAATATTTACTTCCTATTGTATCAGGTGAATGCCTCACATTGACTAGGGAGCAGGAACGCTTGTAAAACTACTTTAATAAATGAACCTTGTAACTTCAAAGTTACATTTAAAAACAGCTTCAAAAATGGAGATTAATTAGCATCAGAAATTAATGCCGGAATTTATATTTAACCCAGATTAATGGGATAAGCCCTTCTCTCTCTCTCGGACTGAGTGAAATGAGTTTAGTTTAGAGTGAACCAGTTCATTGTGGCCGTGACTACATAACAGAGAAATGCTAATAACTGGGTTCAAAATGCTCCCTCATTAGACTGTGTAGTAAAGCCGGGGGAATAATGGATGCTCTCATTGAGAATATCCATTCAGATATATTGTCGGGTCACTGTTACCAGAGTATTTAATCCCTGTTGTAAGTGGCCTGGGAATGCCTATTGCTGACACAGGATATACTAACATCCCTTTCCTAAAATAAAAATCCTCAACCGTCTAATGAAACTTTGCATTTAAAGAACATTTTTTGAATCAGAGGGCAGCACGGTGGCACAGTGGTTAACATCGCTGCCTCACAGCGCCAGGGATCTGGTTTCAATCCCCAGCTTAGGTCACTGTCTGCGTGGAGTCTGCACATTCTCCCCATGTCTGTGTGGGTTTGTTTTGAAATTCATTGATAAGATCTACAGTGCAAAAGGAGCCATTTGGCTGATCGAGTCTGTACCGACCACAATCCCACCCAGATCCTATCCCCACAACCCCACATATTTACCATCCCCTTACACGAAACCGGAGTAACCGGTGGAAATCCATGCAGACACGGGGGGAATGTGCTAGCTCCACTCATACAGTGACCCGAGGCTGGAATCGGACATGGGTCCCTGGTACTGTGAGGCAGCAGTGCTACCCGCTGTGCCACAGTGCCGTACCTCCATTTTAAATGGATGACCTTGTATTTTTACAATAAGAAGTCTCACAACACCAGTTTAAAGTGCAACAGATTTATTTGAGATCACAAGCTTTCGGAGTGCTGCTCCTTCATCTTCACTTACTTCTTACTGTGCCCACCCCAATCCAATGCTGGCATCTCCACATCATATCTAATGTAGAAAGAAGGATGCTGCCAGTATTACCGATAACAACACTCAAAAGTCTAGTCAAGGAAGTTAATTCAATAGAAAGGACGGGCAATGGGAGGCAGATCCAGATTGTGGTTGAAGAAGTGGCTGCTAGTAGTGAAGGAAGATAAAGGGTTGATACACCATTTGATTTGATTTTGATTTGATTTATTATTGTCACATGTATTAACATACAATGAAAAGTATTGTTCCTTGCGTGCCATACAAAGCATACTGTTCATAGAGAAGGAAACGGGAGAGTGCAGAATATAATGTTACAGTCATAGCTAGGGTGTCGAGAAAGATCAACTTAATGTGAGGTAAGTCCATTCAAAAGTCTGACAGCAGCAGGGAAGAAGTTGATCTTGAGTCGGTTGGTATGTAATCTCAGACTTTTGTATCTCTTCCCCGCTGGAAGAAGGTGGAAGAGAGAATGTCCTCGTCCCTAATTATGCTGGCTGCTTTTCCGAGATTGTGGGAAATGTAGACAGATTCAGAGAAGTCAGAGTTGGAGGAAGGAAGGATCTTTGCAATTTTCCAGTTTGGCAGACATTATAAAGACAAAAACAGGCAAGGTATTGAGGAAACTTAAATATGAGGGTGAAAATTTAAAATGTGAAGGGGTGTCTGGAAGCCAATGTTAGTCACCAAGGACAGGACTGGTGGGTAAATGGGACTCGGTGCAGGTTGGGATTTGGGCTGCAGAGTTTTGGATGTGACTGTGAGGCTGGTGAGCTGTATATTGAGGTGACAAATATTTGGACGAGGAAGCTCAGATGAGCTGAGCTGAGAGCACTTGGAAAAGGCAATGTTACATTGCAGTCTTTGTGACATTGAAGATATGAGAACTGGGGGGAGATGCAATGCTCAACAGTGAGGATTAAAGTCCAACAGGTTTATTTGGAATCTTGAGCGGCGCTCCTTCCTCAGGTAAGTGGCCACTATCCTGATGAAGGAGCAGTGCTCCGAAAGCTTGTAATTCCAAATAAATCTGTTGGACTTTAACCTGGTGTGATGAAACTTCTTAAATAGCCTATAGATTGAGGGATAAATATAGCCGGGATCATCTTTGAGAAAAGCTCAATCGGATCTTTTCTACGTAACTAATAGGGAAGACCAGGGTCTCGATTTAACATCTTAAAGACTGCAGCTCCAACAGTGCAGCACTCCCTTGGTGTTACATTGGGAATTTGGGTCTAGATATTTTAAACAAGATCCTGAAGTCAAATGACAACCTCCCGACTCAGAAGCGACCAATGGAGACAGGCAGACGAGCTTCCCCAGGTGTTACTTGGCACAACTTTTGAAACAAATGGTATAAAACAGCTGAGGAGACAGCACAACCCATCTTTGGGCTCACATGACGTCGAAATATTGGCAATCCCGTTCACTCTATTGATGAAGTTCCAGCTCCTTTTTGTTGTCAGTGTCGAGGATGTGATTCAGAGTATTGACTGTCGCACATTTCCCTGTGAGAAATGCCTGTGTAGCTGAGGCCAAGAATAAAGGTGAGACTTCACCTACCTTCACCTGTCATCTGTGTGGCACAGGTTGCTTCCTGGAACCCTGGGGCTTGGTGAGGGATATTTCTGCCCAGCCGGTGACGTATTCAGTGAGCAGACAGCCTCAGCACTCACAAACAGCGGCAGAGTTTCCACTGGGGCAGCGCAGCTGTCAACATTTTGTGAGGCTTAAGGTCAATAATTTGCCAGTGTGAATACAGAAGCAGCCCTCACTGCTGGCTATTCAGCAAGACAGGAAAACTGGGGGAGGAGAGGCAAAAAGCACGTGTGCTGAAGATCCTCAGTTAAACTGAAGAATCGTAGAACCCCCACAGTGCAGAAGGAGGCCATTTGACCCATCAATCCCCACCCACTACAATTCCCTTCTGGCCCTTTCCCGCGATCCCACATATTTACTCATATGAATTAACCATAGTGATATGGGGATTGCTAGGGTTAATCTGTGGGGTTATAGAAATAGGACCTGGGTGGGATTGTGATTGGTGCAGACTTGATGGGCTGAGTGGTCTCTTTCTACACTGTAGGGATTCTATGGTTAATCCAGTACACAGGAACAGGAGTAGACCACACAACACTCAAGCTTGTACTCCCATTCATATATCCAGCATATCAGAAATCTGTTGCTCTTAACCTTGGAAATTTCAGGTAATGAAGAATTTGCAGCCCCGATCTCGGGCATTTACCCAGTCGGAATATTTTTCATTCTTATCACTCCACAAATGACAGGCAGAGGAGGAGGCCATTCAGCCCCTCCAACCATTCAGTTGGATTGTGGCTGATCCCATACCTTGTCTCCATTTATCAATGAGGTTCCGCCACTCGTAATACACTCGCTGAACAAAAATCTGTCAATCTTAAACAAAAAGTTACAATTGACTCTCTTCCCCCCATCCCTTCCCCATCCCCCAGTTGCAACACCTTGTTTAGGGGAGCAAGTTCCAGATTTCCACTGCACTTTGTGTGAAGAAACTCTGCCCAACATCACTGCTGCCTCACAGGGACCCAGGTTCAATTCCGGCTGCAGGTCACTGTCTGTGTGGAATTTGCACATTCTCCCCATGTCTGCGTGGGTTTCCTCTGGGTGCTCCAGTTTCCTCCCACAGTCCAAACATATTTGGGTTAGGTTAATTGACTGGGCTAAATTGTCCCTGAACATCAGGGAGATTAGCAAGGTGAATACATAGAGAGTTACAGGGGAATAGGTGCAGGCTTGATGGGCCAACTGGCCTCCTTCTGCACTGTAGGGATTCTACGATCATGTCAGAATCATCCAGTTTTTAATTCTCAGCCAGGATTTTATGGCCCTCTTGCCTGGTGGGATATTACACGGCTATCAAAGTAAACAGCCCATCCCATTTGTTGAGGGTGGAGGGGAGACACTCCATGGCGGGACTGTTAAATCCTTGGCCTATGTCTCTTGGGCTTTTCATTCAAGGAGAAATGGTCTCTATCTACCCAATCAAGTTTTTAAATCATCTCAGTTCAACCTTCTCTTAACCTTTTATAATCGAGGGAATGCGAGTGTAGCTAGTGTCGAATGTCATCGTAATTGAATCATTTTAACTCTTTGAGTTAGGAAAAACTGCAAATCTCGCGATGTGTTCCTCTCCAACCCTTAATGGGTGGGATTCTCCCCATACAACCCGCAACCTCCGCAGTGTCCCCCCTCCCCCTCTGCGATGTCCCCCCAAACTCTGCAGTGTCCCCCTCCCCCTTGTGCATTCACCCTCCTCCAAAGTGTGCAGTGCCCTCCTCCCCCAAACCCCACAGTGTCCCCCGCAGTGTCCTTTCCTGCAGCGAAGGATCTTCCTGTCCTACTGATGCCAATGGTGTTCGTCAGCCATTCGACCAGGGACCCCACCACGGCAGGGAAGGGGGATTATAGTCACTATCAGCAAGGCTGCAAGATCCATCCTGTGGGAAGGGCCAGAAAAATCAGTCGATTAAGGTGTGGAATCACTGGCTTGAGATTGAAATTTGAGATTCACCCCAAAGTGGTTTTGTTTTAATAAAGCATGTGATGGTCACAGTAATGTGGTCTGATTGTTGATCCAGCAGCAACAGTGCTCCCGTATACAGTCTCCTCAGGCAACAGAGCAAAAACAGGGTCTAGGGTACGGGCGAGGTCTACTTGAACGCAACATAGAATATAGGGGACGTGGTTAGTAAGTTTGCACCAAGATTAGTGGCATAGTGGAGAGAAAATAAAGTTATCTCCAGTTGCAACAGGATCTTGATCAATTGGGCCAGTGGGCTGACAAATGGCAGATGGAGTTTAATTTAGACAAATGCAAGGTGATGCATTTTGGTAGATTGAACCAGGACAGGACTTACTCAGTTAATGATAGAGCACTGCAGAGAGTTACAGAACAAAGAGATCTAGGGATACATGTAGATAGCTCCGTGAAAGTGGAGTCACAGGTGGACAGAATGGTGAAGAAGGCATTCGATATGCTTGGTTTCGTCAGTCAGAACATTGAATACAGGAGTTGGGACGTCTTGTTAAAGTTGTACAAAATATTGGTAAGACCACACTTGGAATACTGTGTGCAATTCTGGTCACCCTATTATAGAAAGGATATTATTAAACTAGAAAGAGTGCAGAAAAGATTTACTTGGATGCTACTGGGACTTGATGGATTGAGTTAAAAGGAGAGGCTGAATAGACTGGGACTTTTTTCTCTGAAGTGTAAGAGGCTGAGGGGTGACCTTATCGATGCCTATAAAATAAGGAGGGGCACAGATCAGCTAGATAGTCAACATCTTTTCCCAAAGATAGGGGGAGCCTAAAACTAGAGGGCATAGGTTTAAGGTGAGAGGGGAGAAATACAAAAGAGGGGCAATTTTTTCACATAGAAGAAGGTGATTGTCTGGCACAAGCTGCCAGAGGTAGTAGTAGAGGTGGGTACATATTTATCTTTTAAAAAGCATTTAGATAGTTACATGAGTACAATGAGTATAGAAAGAAATGGGCCAAATGCGGGCAATTGGGATTAGTTTTGGGGTTATATAAAAAAAGGGCAGCATAGATAAGTTGGGTATGGATGTACTGTAAACCTCTCTGACTCTATGATTCTAATATTGAATATCGAGTACACATAGCCCATTTATCTATATAAGAATAATAATTTTATGGGGTGTCTTGACAAATACATAAATGGAATGGAATAGAGGCACACAGTCCCCAGAAGGGTAGGGGTTCTGGTTCAAGCAGCATGGTCAGTTCAGGCTTGGAGGGCTGAATGGCCTCTATCTGTGCTGTAATTTTCTTTCTTCTTTGTTCTTTATTCTATCTCATTGTGGTGTTTGTTTAGATGAAGTGTAGGCAGTTGTTGTACCAGCAACATACCACCAAGAGTCAAACTGTGTAGGAAGAGGGTTTGAAGACTTGAAAAATCTTCCCAATTTATCTACTGTTGTGACAGATTTTCACAGGAAACATATTTATACTAATCACTCTCCAATGGTTCTACACTAAGTCAAATCCTAGAACATTATTAAGGCTGACCAGGTTAACGGAGGGTCTGAATAATGAGAGCGATTGTTTAAATGTGATTCTTGAGTTAGGAGATTGGGAATTGGGAGGAGGGAGTGATCTGTTTCAGCTGAGGAGACATTTCTTCACCCAAGAAGTGGTGCGCCTGTGGAATTTATTCAAGACGTGGCTGGATACAGCACTTGGGGTGAATGAGATCAAAGATTATGGGGAAAAATCAGGATTAGGTTATTGAGTTGGATAATCAGCCATGATCGTGATGAATGGTGCAGCAGGTTCGAAGGGCCAAATGGCCTCTTCCTATCTTCTATCTTTCTGTGAAATAAGAAAGCAGTTTTTGGCACAAAGGATAGTGGAAATCTGGAACTTTCTACAATAATAAGACTGAATGTTTGGCCAATTTGAGTGAATATGACTGAGAAGGGGAGGGGTGTTATATATTTAAGAGGTTGCATGACTACTATAGAGATGGCCACAAGATTTGATGGTGATATTATTGGGGTGTTTCACAGGCTCCTTTTTAGTTTCATTTTGTGCTCCATACAGGTGACTGCTCCTCAATAAATCTGTTGTTGTTAGTTTGAATCTACTTGTTCAACACACATCTTCTTCATTTTATGTAAAACCCACAATCCCTAACACAGTTAGGACTTTACAGGAGGTTTGTATTAGGTTGGGTTATCAAAGGATGCGGAGGAATGGCAGAAAAATGGAGCTCAAGCACAGACCCGCCATGTTCTGGTTGAATAACTCAATGCCCACTCGCATCCCCAGAACGAGACCGTGATCATGATGTGGAGATGCCGGTGTTGGACTAGGATGGGCACAGTAAGAAGTCTCACAGCACCAGGTTAAAGCCCAACAGGTTTATTTGGAATCACAAGCTTTCAGAGCATTGCTCCTTCCTCAGCTGAGACCCTTGTCAGACCCCACTTGGAGTACTGTGCGCAGTTCTGGTCGCCTCAATATAGGAAGGATGTGGAAGCTATTGAAAGGGTGCAGAGGAGATTTACAAGGATGTTGCCTGGATTGGGAGGCATGCCTTATGAAGATAGGTTGAGGGAGCTGGGACTCTTCTCACTGGAGAGATGAAGGTTGAGAGGCGACCTGATAGAGGTTTATAAAATGTTGAGAGGAATAGATAGGGTGGATTCTCAGAGGCTATTTCCCCGAGCTGAAATGGTCACTATGAGAGGACACAGATTTAAGGTGCAGGGAAGCATATACAGAGGAGATGTCAGGGGTAGGTTTTTCACTCAGAGAGTGGTGAGTGAATGGAATCGGCTGCCGTCGGTGGTGGTAGAGGTGAACTCGCTGGGGTCTTTTAAAAGACTTCTGGATGAGTATATGGGATCTAATGTGATTGGGGGTTATAGACAGGTCTATGGCTTGGTAGGTATAGATGTGATCGGCGTAACCTGCGGGCCGAAGAGCCTGTTTGTGCTGTAGTGTTCTCTGTTCTATGTTCTATGTAACTCACTCACCTGATGAAGGAGCCGTGTTCCGAAAGCTCATGATTCCAAATAAAACTGCCGGACTTTAACCTAATGTTGTGAGACTTCTTACTTTTCGGGGTGATGTCAGAAAGCACTTCATCACACAAAGGGATAGTGAAAGTCTCGAACTCTGATGAGTCGAAAGCTGTTGAGGTTTATTGAAAATGTAAAAGATAATATAAATGGATTTTATTTTAGGTAAAGGTATTAAAGATTACAGAACCAAAGTGACAAGGTAGAGAATTGATCTAAATCAGCCACAATCTAACTAAACAGGCTCAGAAAATGCCCCCTGTTCCAGGGTTAGAGACAGGCTGTTACCAGGAGAGAAATTCAATGCAGAGGGTAACTGGGGAACAGTGAGGGAATACAGGAGGGTTAGGGGCTGGGGAAAGAGAGAGAGAATGAATGGTGTGATTAAAAATGTGATCCAAGGGAGAGGTGAGTATGTGAGTGAGCAGAGAACAACATTATACACACTGGGAGAGGGCTTGCAAAGCGAATCTGATGCTCAGGATAGGAAGCTGTCAGAGGGTCAGGATGCTCCTCTTTGGAAGATCTGTGGCTGGAATCCTTCTCCATGTGGATTTTCAGCTGGGGAAGGAGAGGAAAGGGAGAGGGAGGGGCTTGCAACACTGGTCAGTCAATGGTCAGTGAGTGATCAATGGCCAGTGAGTGGGAGGAAAGATGGGAAATGCGCGACTGACTTCATTTAGTCATCATTAAGGATGCAATGTGACTAGAGACCAGCATGAACGAATCAACTCACAATATGGGCATCCATTGAACATGTTGGGGTTTCATGGGGTCTGTATGTACCACTGGCAGGAATCCCAACATCCCACTGAATGTGGCTTCGGAGCTAAAACAGGATTTCCAATTCCATCACCATTCACGCAGGCCACGCTGCCAACCCCAATTATTTCCCACTCACACTGCCAATAACCCACTGATTATTCCAAATGGTTCATGTTAAAGTAATTATTGGGCTTAAAACCTGATTAAAATTCCTCCCGCCATTTATCCACCTCCCCACTGGGTGCTGCTCATGAGCATCGTGGGCCTGGTGGGTTGGACCCCAAGGGGAATCAGGGAGGTAAGAGCAGTGCCCATATGCCTCTCTGCCACTGCCAGCCTGCAAAGAGTGGATCCCGCAAGGATCCTGGAGGTTGGATGTGTTCGGGCTGGTGGCAAGAGGGTGGGCTCAGTACTGCCCACCAAATCGGAACCATCACTCCTGGCATGGCAGTTTCAGGTATCTCATTGATCAAACTCTTCATCAAACATCTGTCATCTGAAATCTTTGAGGTGCCCTGGTCATTTTAATCTCCATGCCCCCTGGACACTTGGCAGGCTTCCAAAACCCAGCAGCACTCCATTCAGCAGAACCCTTTTCTCTCTTTAACAAGCTGCAGATGTGAGAGAGGACCCCTTCCAAATGCTCTAATTGACAGGAGAAGTCACTTTCACTGGGGAGAGGGTTCCCTTCTCCACAACTGTACACTCAGCCCCTTTCTTTCAACACAGCATTTATTTCAAGCGTCTGAGCCTTCATAGAAAGTTCAAAGCCTTTGAAATCCCTTCAAACTCTTTGAAAAGCCTGTCTCTGTCCAATACTTTTAACTCTGATAGGATGTGAGCATGTTGGCAAGGTGAACATTTATTGCTCCTCCTTATTGCCCTGTGAATCTAGTGATGAGCCACCTTTTTGCACCACAGCAGTCCTTGTGGTGAAGGTATTCCCGCAATGATGTTTTCAGAGCAGTTTGATACGGTAGAGACCATTTCAGAGGGTAACCCAGAACTAATTACATTGCTGCAGATCTGAAGTCACATTGAGACCAGACTGGGTATGAATGACACTTTACTTTCCCTAAGGAACATTAGAACATAGAACATTACAGCACAGAACAGGCCCTTCGGCCTTCGATGTTGTGCCGACCAAAATAAAAAGCAATGCCCCTCCAAACTAAACCATTCCCTTCTCTTCCATATACTTATCAATTAAACTCTTAAACGCCACCAAACTTGGCGCATCTACAACAGCTGCAGGCAGGGCATTCCAAAATTAGTAAACAAGTTGACAATCCAGCAGGATTTATATACCAGACAGGTTCAATTTTCTTTTATTCAGCCATGGGATGTGGGTGTTGCTGGCTGGCCAGCATTTATTGCCCATCCCTAATTACCCTGAAAGGGAGTTAAAAGTCAACAACACTGCTGTGAATCTGTGAATCTGGAGTCACACATAAGCCAGACCAGATAAGGATGGCAGATTTCTTTTTTTTTTAGAGCAACACAGCACGGGAAACAGGCCCTTCGGCCCAACGAGCCCATGCCGCCGTCATAACTATATAGTAACAATTCCATTTTCCTATTCTAATTTTAGGTTATTCCTAATATGGAAGAATCTCAATGTAGGGACAATTTGTTTCCCAATCAGCCTAAGAGCAAATTTTTGGGATGTGGGAGGAAACTGGAGCGCCCGGAGAAAACCCACGCAACCACGGGGAGAACGCGCAAACTCCCGCAGACACCGGCCCAATTCCAAGTGTCTGCACAGCTACAGCGATAGTCACTGAGCTGTCATGGTGCCCTTCAGATGGTCCAGATAAAGCACTCATTTACGACATGAAGCACCAGGCAACCCATGAATCAACATCCAAGAGCTGTCCTCACACCACCTGCCGAATGCATGCTCCTTGTTGGTCAAGGAGGGACTGAATTACATGTGGAAAAAAAAAGTCATAGTTAAACAGTCCTACTATATCCCTCTATCTGCATACCGCTCATGTGGCTGTCCAAGAGACCCTTAAACAGCCCTAGCGTGCCTGCTCCCACCACCTTACTCGGCAGTGCATTCCACACCCCCACTACCCTTTGTGTGAAAAACTGCCCTCTAATATTCGTCTTATACATAGCCCCCCTCACCCTAAGGCCATGACCCCTCGTCCTATCCATTTCTGAAGGTGGAAAAAGTTTACCACCATTTACTCTATCTATACCCCTTATAATCTTATACACCTCTATTAGATCCCCTCTAAGCCGACGTCTTTCAAGGGAAAACAACCCCAGTCTATTCAATCGTTCCTCATAAGACAGTCCTTCCATACCAGGCAGCATCCTGGTAAACCTCCTCTGCACTCTCTCCAAGGACTCCACATCCTTCCGATAGTACGGCGACCAGAACTGGACGCAGTATTCCAAGTGAGGCCTAACCAACGTTCTATACAATTGCAACATCAAACTCCTACTCTTGTATTCTATACCCTTTTCTATGAAAGCTAACATACTATACGCTTTCTTTATCACCTTCTCCACCTGTAAAGACACCTTCAGAGACTTGTAACCTGCAGCCCCAAGTCTCTCTGCGTCTCTATACTCCGAATAGTTTTACCTTTTATCCTATAACTCTCTTCTACATTTTTCCGGCCAAAATGCATCACCTCGCATTTATCCAGATTAAATTCCATTTGCCATCTATCTGCCCAGTCTACCAACCTGTCTATGTCCTGTTGTATTGCCTGACACTGCTCTTCTGTACCCGCCCATCCAAGCATCTTGGTGTCATCAGCAAATTTGCTGATCTCACCACCTACCCCTACTTCCAAGTCGTTTATGTAGACCACAAATAGAAGAGGACCTAGTACTGAGCCTTGTGGCACTCCACTAGTGACAGGCTTCCAGTCGGAAAAAAAGCCTTCCACTACTACCCTCTGTCTCCTCCTCCCGAGCCAGTTCTCGACCCATCTACATACCCGGCCCTGTATCCCATGAGCCTTCACCTTCTCTATCAGTCTACCATGAGGAACCTTGTCAAACGCCTTACTGAAATCCATGTAGACGACATCAACAACATGTCCTTCATCAACTGTTTTTGTCACTTCTTCAAAAAATTCCACTAGATTTGTAAGACAAGACTTCCCTTTGACGAAGCCATGCTGCGTATCCCTGATCAGATCGCAGCGCTCCAGATGCTCATACATCCTGTCCCTGAGGACAGGATTTCTTCCTTCCCTAAAGCACATTAGTGAATCAGATGGGATTCACTCCACACTCCACACTCCCCCACTCCACACAGGAACCAGAATGATCCAACCTGCCCCAACTCCTCCGACACTGTGGTACCTGACCTCCCCATTCTCAGTGCCCATCCCACTGCCATGCCGCCCTCCACCCCTTCACATAATGGGAACTCCATTATAGGGTACTGTGGAATCCCCGCTCCCCGGCCCCACCCTGGCAGTGCCTGCTTGGATCTGCCACATTGGCACTGCCAGGGGTTTTTTGAATCTGGCAGTGATTCCCGCCAGCATGTTGTCACACTAATGGGAAGACATCTTCCGACAGTAGAATCGAAATAGTTTCATGGTCATCAGTAGATTCTTAATTCCAGATTTTTTTTATAAAATTCAAATTCCACTGTCTTCCCCAGCGAGATTTGAACTCAGGTCTCCAGAACATTAGCTAAGTTTCAATTCCAGATTTTTATTAAATTCAAATTTCACCATCATACCATGGAGTAATCTGGGTCTCTGGATTACTAGTCCAGTGATAATACTACTGCCTCTCCAATTCACTGAATATAAATTCCCAGCAGATGTGGGATTTGAACTCACACCTCAAGATCATTAGTCCAGTAATACAACCGCTGTGTAATTGTACTGTTAAAGGAGCAAAGCAAAGTGTCAGGTTAGAGAGGTTTGGGGTCCAGAGAATGAGTCAAGGCAGCTAAAGACACAGTCCTTCCACAGTTGGGGTTAGGGGGAAAAGGTGTGCAGAAGAACTGCAGATTAAGGGAGTGTATACTGCCACAGAGAAAGGGCGCAGCAAACTCCATGGAGAATATGATGACTAAAGGTTTAAATAATAAACTAAAACAACACCCCCCCCCCCAATCCCCTTCCCCATCTTCAGTGCAACAGCCACACTCTTCAGGTAATCCCTTAACAATCTGTACTCAGATTACCCTCTGAAGCAGATATGATAGCGAGTTTTAAGGGGCATCTGGACAAATGCATGAATAGGATGGGAATAGAGGGATATGGTCTCTGGAAGGTAGAAAGCTTTAGTTCAGTCGGACAGTATGACCAGTGCAGGCTTAGAGGGCCGAAGGGCCTGTTCCTGTGCTGTAATTTTCTTTGTTCTCCATTCTCTCTAAAATGCAAAATCAGAACCCCGGGTGCAGAAGTGTCAGCAACTTGAAGTTTCTGCAGATTGATTTAAACATTAAACCTGGCCTCCTAAGGATTGATGCTTCTTCTCAGAACATCCCTGAAGCAGTAAAGACTTGGATTGAATGGTGCAAAAACCATGAATTCTTCAGGATCCTTATGGAAAAAAGTGATGCTGATAACACTGTGGTTATTCATGGGAAATCTCTGAATTTCCATTATGGCCAGTGACACTGTTCACACACAATACCCATTCTGAAGACATGTTATGTTTTCAGAATAATGGACCCTACCTGTGACTGATTTAATATTCTGACACCTGGATTAGAAGCTCTTAGTTAAGAGGTAGAAAGGTGGAGAATTTATACGACACCACAAATATAATTTCTGGCCGCAGGACTTACATTATGAATAATAGCAGGTGACCAAATTGAGTTTATCTCTTAGTAATACTTTGTGTTTCAGTGATTGAAGTTGCAATGTTAGCTGATCATTTCTGCTTCAAAGCTTTGAATGTTTCTTACAGCAGGGCTTTGAAGCGTGGAGCGCCTGCGAGTTCAGGGATGGAGGGAACAAGATTGAGGCAAAGGTAAGTGAGATTATTATAACAAGAATGAAGATTGAATGAAAATTAGCTGAATGGTTTGGGGGAGCCATTTGTTATGTTGGGAGAAGCAGGGCAAAGGCAAATATCAACATTTTAGCAAAATCACAGCCCAGAATGATGTTTCTGAAGAAGAATTAACAGCATTGAAATTCTGCTCTTCTACCCAGACCCTTAATGTAAATACACATATAAATACATCATGGAAATACAACATGGAAATATACCCATGTAAATATACCATAGGGCAAGTTTTTTTTGAATGGTAACGTGTCAGATTCTAACTGAAAACTGGTGTGTTTCCCCCACTACACTTTGCCAGAGAAAGCAGATGGTTGAGTTTTGCACCATCATTCTGGCAGGACAGGGTGGACTGTGATGGACCAGGGATCCTCAATCTCAAAGTAAGGTTAAATGCTCCTCCATCCAAACTCCACAGACATCAGGACCCTAGGCGGGCAATGGGAATGCCCCCAACCCTCAATCACAGAGGGTCAACGTCTCCCTATCCATCAATTGTCATGTCAACTCCCCCACTCCACACAGGAACCAGAATGATCCAACCTGCCCCAACTCCTCCGACACTGTGGTACCTGACCTCCCCATTCTCAGTGCTCATCCCACTGCCATGCCGCCCTCCACCCCTTCACATAATGGGAACTCCGTTATGGGGTACTGTGGGATCCCCACTCTCCGGCCCCACCCTGGCAGTGCCTGCTTGGATCTGCCACATTGGCACTGCCAGGGGTTTTTTGAATCTGACAGTGATTCCCGCCAGCATGTTGTCACACTAATGGGGAGACATCTTCCGACAGTAGAATCAGGGGCATTAAACCGTATAATAATATTGAAAATTATTTAAATTCATGGGCCTGTTCTCAGTGTGAATCTGATTATATCGCCGGAGAAGAAGAAGATCTCAACCTGAGGTGTCACCATCGCAAATCCCGTTATGGTTTCTCTCAGGTGATTTTGGGGCTGTAATTGGACGAATGCACACAGTGAATGGGTGCTGAGAATCATAGCAAACATATCGTGTGTACCCCAACAGGTGCCAGAGTATAGTGACTTTGGGACTTCACAGCTGCTTCATATAGGCCTGTTTGTGTCTAATAAATACATAACTAAATAAATATACATCTATTTAAATACAGCATTTATATGCAGCAGGATGCCCCTTCCTTGGAACTTTTTGAATATTCTGGTTTGCATTGTGAATATGGTGTTGCAGTGAGTGAATTGTAATTACGCACTCCCACCAAGTGATCTCAGACCTTGGAGCTGAATAACAAGATGACATTTTAAACCACTGAAGTTCTTCAGAGATTCACTGTGTTTTCCTCAGGTTGACTTTTTTCTGGGAAGGCAATTTTCTGGTACTTTCTCTTGGAATTCCAGCAGCAATAGTGTTCCCATAATGTTTTTAATAGGGAATTTCATGAATATTCCAGAATAAAGATCGAGGGTGGCACGGTGGCACAGTGGTTAGCACTGTTGCCTCCCAGTGCCAGGGAACCGGGTTCAATTCCGGCCTCCGGTCACTGTCTATGTGAAGTCTGCACATTCTCCCTGTGTCTGCATAGGTTTCCTCTGAGTGCTCCGGTTTCCTCTCATAGTGCAAAGATGTGCGGGTTAGATTCATTGGCCATGCTAAATTTCCCCTTAGTGTCCCAAGATGTGTAGGTTAGATGGATTAGCCATAGTAAATGCGCAGGGTTAAGGGGCTAGAGTGTGGGCCTCTGTCAGAGAGTCAATGCAGACTCCATGGGCTAAATGGCCTCCTTCTGCGCTGTAGGGATTCTAAGCTGGACTGCGAGTTGGAGGTAACGGTGTTCCCACAATACTGCTGCTCTTGTCTTTCTTGATAGCAGAGGTCACAGAGCAGGATGGTTCTCTGAAGCAATCTTAGTGAGTTGCTATCTGTGTCTTGCATAAACCAACTGCACTGCAACAGTGATGGAGGGAATGGGGATGGAGTCAAGTGGCAGGAACTGTGATGATGGGAACTGCTGATTCTTGGATGGCATTGAGCTTTTGGAGTGCTGTTGCAGACATACCCATCTAGAGAGTTCCATCCTGGTCCTGACCTGAGCCTTGGAGAGGCTGAAGGAGTTCTGACTGGGGTGAGAAACTGAGGCATCATCAACCCCTTCCCTCTCTGTGTCACTGCAATTTCATCCAGGCCTGGGATTGGCTGAAAGTGGCAACTCTAATTTGAGTCAACCAAGTAAAGTGAAACTTCTTAAAAAAAAATCAAAATTAATCAGTAACAGGACTAAACATCTTCATAATATCTATGAAGTGTGCATTGTCATGTATGAACGCTGATTGATTATTAGAAACGGAATTCTGTCAGGTTAGGGTTTTCTCCCCTTCTTGGGGGGGGGGGGGGGAATGTTTTGAGTGCACGGTGACTCAGTGGCCTCTCAACTCTAGGGACCGGGTTCAATTCCCAGTCAGGGTCTGTGTGGAGTTTGTGCATTCTCCCTGTGTCTGGTTTCCTCCCACAATTCGAAAAATTAGGCTGCTTGGCTATGGTAAATTGTTCCTTACTGTCCCAGGATGTGTAAGTTGGTGAGATTAGTGGGGTAAATGTGTGGAACTGTGGGGATAGGGTGGAGGTGGGAATGTTGTCGGTGCAGACTCGGTGGACTGAGTTGGATGATCTGCCATGATCAAAATGAATGGTGGAGCAGATTAAAAGGGCCGAATGGCCTCCTTCTGTTCCTGTTTTCTATGTTTCTATGATGTTCTGTCCTGCTTCTACAAACACAGGCACACCTCTCTATTAATCAGCCAATCAGTGCATTGTGAAAACAGGCAGTTTTTTTTCCCTCTCGAGAGGGACTCAAAGGAAGTTCAGTAAGATGTGGAAGTTGTTGGAAATATCGCTGACCACATAGATGATCATTGTCAGAAGGGAGAAGGCACAGTGTTGGGGTTTAAAAAATCCTATTAAACAGAAAACACTCTCACAACCCTCATCCATCACGCTCCCCATCATAACTCATGTCACTTTCATGCCTCCCCACTAATCCCATGTCCCTCATGCCAACTTGTGCCTTACTACCCACCCGATGGCCCTTCATAGCAACTGTGCTAAGTTAATGCTATCTTATGCCCCCACCCACCACCTTCTTCCCTTCGGCCAATGGTAACATGCTGCGAGGATCAGCTGACCAGTGTGAAATAGAAAGCAGATGGGGATTGTGGGGAGTTTGTGTGTCCCAGAGTGTGGCCCAAGCTGAAGTTTCTTTAGTAAACCTTTTCCTTGATTTACTTTGTGAAGTTAGTTCTTTTATTGCTTGTGACTGGAGTATCTTTACTACTAGGTGAACAAGTGTAACTGTGCCAACTTATCCATTACCCACCATGGGCAGACCTCAGGACTCATATTCAGATTAAGTAAAGATCTTTAAGTGTCTGTTGATGAATTCATTACTTAAAAAAACTCTGATAAAAAAAATCATTCATTGCATATATTTTCCTTTAATCCCTTATAAAAACAAATATTGGAATTCATACTCCCACTTCACATGGTGCTGACAAGCACCCACATGATAAAGAAATGTTTGGAAATCATTCATGCAGCACTAATTCTGTAATGATAATTATCACAGAGTGAAAAAGCAAACACTACCCTGGGTTTCCCAATTATTTAAGCAACAGGGATTTCAAATGTCTTGATATCTTCTTTGGCATGTGTCACATTCCAATGAGTTTTTGCACTATTTAGGTACATTCATGTCTACTTTTAACAACCCAAGGACATTTTGCCTCTCCAAATGGATAACAGAACTCTCCCAAAGTTAGGAGACCATATCCATAAGGCATCTCTCCAAAAGGTACCGACCTCTCCTTAGGGCTCTGGCTGCTGTAGACCTTCACCTGCAAGGTCACAAGTAATGTTTTAGCCAAAGCAACACAGATCAGATTCAGCAGCTGCCTCCATGAAGCACAGATATGGAATTCACAACCCACCCCAACCCCCCTGCTGTGAAAATGTTGCGTGCTAAGTTTGTGGATAGGACTTCCTGTTTTCAACCTCTGGCTTTGAGTTTCTCCGCTTCTATAAAACTTCAGGCTAATGCCATCATCCTGTTTCCAAATTCCTCCATTTCCTGCTCTTTCCTTTAATCAATTTGTCCCTAAAATATTGACATGTTCTCTGCTTCAGCCCTTGTCTCTGACAGTACATTCCACCATCTCTACATAAAAACATGTTTCTGTTCTCTCAGCAATCTCTTACATTCAATCTCTTAACCACGTTCCTCGTTATAAACCCTTAAATTAGTGGAAACAGTTTGATTCTATTTACAAAATCTTTGCAATTTTAACTAACTCCATCAGTCTGTAATCTTCTCCCTTTTAACAAAAACAGCCTCAGCTTCTTGTTGTATAAACTCACCGACCTCATGTGGCTCCAGGTATTGAGCTCCTTGAGAGAACTATGTTTATTCCCTCTAAGTCCAGATTTTTTTGATGCACTCCAATTTAAACAATCACAGAATGTTCATTCTTCCTTAAAAATTCACGGGACATGGGCATAAAAGGTTGGGCCAGCATTTATTGCCCAACTTACTTGCCTGAGGACAGTTGAAAGTCAACCACATTGCTGTGCCTCTGGGTAAGGATGGTAGATTTCACTCCCTAAAGGACATTAGTGAACCAGATGGATTTTTCCAACAATCAACAATAGTTCCATGGTCATCAGTAGATTCTTAATTCCGAAGATTTTTTATTGAATTCAAGTTCCACCATCTGCCATGGCAGGAATTGAACCTGGGTCCCCAGATAAGGTGTCTCACAAAAGGTTGCTGCATAAGATGAAGGTACATGGAGTTGGAGGTAAAGTGTTAGCGTGGATTGAGGATTGGCTATCTAACAGAAAGCAGAGAGTTGGAATAAATGGGTGCTTTTCCAGTTGGCAGTTGGTGACTAGTGGAATGCCGCAGTGATCGGTGCTGGGGCCTCAACTGTTTACCATTCACATAGACAATCTAGAGGAGGGGGCTGAATGTAGGCTAACAAAGTTTGCGGATGACACAAAGATGAGTGGAAAAGCAAATTGTGTGGAGGATACAGAAAGTCTGCAGAGAGAGGCTAAGTCAGTGGGCAAGGATCTGGCAGATGGAGTATAATGTTGGCAAGTGTGAGGTTATCCACTTTGGAAGATATAATAGTAAAATTGACTATTATTTAAATACTGAAAAATTACAACATGCTACTGTGCAGATAGACCTGGGGGTCCTTGTGCATGAATCACAAAAACTCAGTCTGCAGGTGCAGCAGGTGATCAAGAAGGCAAATGGAATGTTGGCCTTTACCACGATGGGGATAGAACGTAAAAGCAGAGAGGTCTTGCTGCAATTGTGTAAGGTACTGGCAAGGCCACAATTAGAGTACTGTGTGCAAATTTGATCCCCTTATTTAAGAAAGGATATATTAACTTTGAGGAAGTGCAGAGAAGGTTCACCAGGCTGATTCCAGAGATGAGGGGGTTAGCTTATGAGGAGAGATTGAGTAGACTGGGCTGTGCTCATTGGAGTTTAGAAGGCTGAGGGGAGATCTTACAGAGACATATACGATAATGAAGGGGATAGATAGGGTACAGAGAGATTATTTCCACTTAGAATGGAAACAAGAACTAGAGGACACAGCCTCAAAATAAGGGGGAATCAATTTAGAGCAGAGTTGAGAGGAACTTTGGAATTCTCTGCTCATTGAAGCAGTGGAGGCTACCTCGTTAAATGTGGTAGATTTTTGACCAATAAGGGAATTAAGAGTTATGGGGAGCAGGTGGGTAAGTGGAACTGAGCCACTATCAGATCAGCCATGATCTTATTGAATGGCGGGGCAGGCTCGAAGGGCTAGATGGCCGACTTGTGCTCCTATTTCTTATATTTCTTATGTTCCTGTGCAGAACATTAGCTGAGTTTCTGGATTAATAATCTAGCAATAATACCGCAAGGCCATTGCCTTTCTGAATACAGATAAATCACAAACATATGAAGAAAGCTTGGAATAGCATGTGTTTCCTGGCCTTGAAACAAGGTCATTGAGAGGGGAATATGTGGAATATTTCAAACTTGCGTTCAAATCCCCTCCAGAGACTTGCTCCTCCCTATTTTTGTAATCTTTTCTAGCCCTATGACCCTCTGTGCCACTCCAATCCTGCCCACTCCGGCAGTCCCACATTCTCTTGCCCTGTGTTTCTTGCAGCCACTTGAAGCCCTCAGATTTAAATTCCCTTTCAAAACCTCACTGCTGATTCACTTCCCTCAAGACAGCCTGAAAACCAATCTCACCTGTCCGAATACCTCCGTCTACAGCTCAGCATGAATTTTATTGTTCTGGAAAGCACCTTGTAATAGTTCACTGTGTTATATAAATGCAAGTTATTGATATATTTAACTAGATGGTACATTTGGATGTGAACTTAGGATACAAGAGTACAAAAATTAGGAGCAGGAGCAGACCATTTGGACCTTTGAGTTTGCTCTGCAATTTGGTAAAATCGTGACTGATTTGAAAGCGGAGTCAACCCCACGTACCTGTCAGCTAACCTTTGACTTATGGCTGAACAGGGAGAATAGGATAAAAGGTCAAAGTTCAAACTGGGAAGGGCAAAATTAGAACAGGTAATCAGAAAATGGTCCTTAACATAATCAACAGATGGTAAAGACTTCTAAGTATGACATTGGAGGCAAGAACTCTGGAAGCAGGTAAGAAACGATTGGATGCTCTGACTGGTTCGGCCAAAGCCTCCTAATCCCCAACTGTGAAATATTATAGAGTCGTGTGCCAAAATTCTCCAACCTCGCTGGGATTCTCCAGTCCCACTGCAGTGGATGGAGATTTGGCTGAGCACCAAATTTGCCATTCTCGCTCACAGTGGTGATGGGGTGAACGAGACCAGAGAATTCCAGCCGTGGAGTTTCACAGCACAGGAAGAGGCCCTTTGGCCCATCATGTCTGTGCTGCCCATCAAAGAACCTATCTGTTCTAATCCCATTTACCAGCACTTGGTTTGTAGCCTTGAATGCATTTCAAGAATTCATCTAAATGCTTCTTAAATGTTGTGAAGATTCCCCTCTCTGCCACTCTTCCAGGCAGTGAATTCCATATTCCCAACACCCTCTGGGTGAAAAGCTTTTCCTCAAATCCCCTCTAAATCTTCTTCCCCTTAATTTGAATCTAACTATCCATGTTTATTGCATAGTTTAAGAATTAGAAACAGACCTTTCAGGGCTTTGAGGAAACACTTCTTCTTGCAGAAACTTAGAACATCTGAAAAAGATGTGAAAACAATTGTTAATATCAAACTGGAGATTAATATTATTTTGTCAGCTCAGAGTATTCAGAGATGTGGGACAAGAGTGAGGTCACAGGTCAGCCAGGATCGCAATGACTGGCACATTGCTGAAGGCTAATTGGCTGTATGTGTTGTTCAAATCCAATCCTCGATCCTTCATAATTGTACTTGGCTTCTTCCTGCACTGAATTTTGAAGTGAGACAGAATTGGTGATGTACGCTTTTGAAGTTTATTTATTTATGCCACAAGTATGCTTACTTTAACACTGCAATAAACTTACTGTGAAAATCCCACATTCTTGCACCTGTTTCAGTGCACTGAGGGAGAACTTAGCGTGACCAGTGCACCTAACCAGCACACCATTCAGCTGTGGGAGGAAACTGGAGCACCTGGAAGAAACCCACGCAGAGACAGGGAGAACATGCAGATTCCACACAGACAGCGACCCAAGCCAGGAACCGAACCTAGGTCTTTGGCGCTGTGAAGCGGCAGTGCTAATCACTGTGCCACCATGCACGGCTTTCATATTCAATGTTGTGAGCAATCAGCACGCACTTCACTTGCCCTCGCTTTACGTGCGAATCAGTTCAGTCAGACCTGTAGGATGTTTCCACACTCTGTAGACTCTGTCAACATTTCCCGCTGCCTCGGCAAAGCAGCCAGCATAAGTAAGGATCCCATGCACCTCAGACATTCTCTCTTCCACCTTCTTCCATCAGGAAAAAAATGCAAAAGTCTGAGGTTATGTTCCAGCCGACTCCAGAACAGCTTCTTCCCTGCTGCCATCAAACTTTTGAATGGACCTACCTCATATTACATTGATCTTTCTCTACATCCTAGCTATGACTGTAACACTACATTCTGCACCCCTCCTTTCCTTTTCTATGAATGGTATGCTTTGTCTGTACAGCATGCGAAAAACAATACTTCTCACTGCATATGAGTCACAGAAAATTAGCATGCAGGTACAGCAGATAATAAATGGAATTTTGGCATTTATAGCTAAAGGAATAGAATATAAAGATAAGGATGTTGCAACTATAAAAGGCATTGATGAGGTCACACCTGGAGTATTGCGCACAGTTTTGGTCCCCCTTATTTGAGGAAAGATGGAGTGGCGTTGGAGATGTAGTGGCACTGTATTGGCATTCAGGGGAGATTCACTAGATTGATTCCAGAGATGAGGGGTTTGTTGGCTGAAGAGAGATAGAACAGTTTAAGCTGATACTCTCTGGAATTTAGAAGAATGAGGGGAGATCAAATTCAAATATACAAGATGATAAAAGATATGGATGAAGTAGACGTGGAGCGGATGCTTCCTCTTGTGGGGCTTTCTAGGACGAGGGGTTACAGTCTTAGGATAAGGGGACAGCAAATTTAAAACAGAGTTGAGGAGAAACTACTTCTCCCAAAGGGTTGTGAGTCTGTGGAATTCGCTCCCCAAAAGTGCAGTGGATGCTGGGACAGTGAGTAAATGTAAGGAGAAGTTAGACAGAATTTTTAATTGATGGGTTGAAGGGTTATGGGAAGAAAGCAGGAAAATGGGGATGAGGAGCATATCAGGCAGGATCGAATGGCAGGGTATATTCAGTGGGCAGAATGGCCTAATTCTGCTCCTATATTTTATGATCTGTATACTAGTGCATGTGACAATAATAAATCAAATCAAATCAAATCACGGGTGTAATATCAATGGAATGTGGTATCTCTGTGCGTGGCAATCGTCAACAAAATGTCCACTCGGATCCCAGGGGGGCCATATGTGGCACCTGGGCTACAGGTTGTCCGCTGCTGGTGTGAATGATGAGTGAATTTAAGTGAACAATTGTGATTTCTGGGCTGGTGACTTGGTTCAGTTGCAATGATTAAAAAAAACATAATTTTTAAAAGATACAGTGGGTCCTCTGTCTTTCTACCACCTGTATGTGTGTGTGTTTGTTTTTCTCCTGGGTGTGACTTATTGTCCATCCCAGAAATTAATCCTAAATTCTTGGAGACTCCAGGGGACAATCCCAGAGGAATGTCACCCCGGGGCATGGACTGATGTGAGTGAGCCTGTGACTGGGGTCAGGCTGAAGGCTGCACACTGAGATGGACGGGAGCAGAGGCAGAGGGATGGAGCCGAATGACTGAACAAGCCCTGGCTGAGGGGGGATCGGCCTGAATCAGCTGATAACCAATTCAGCAGCTTCACATTGTGAGAAATCTCAGACACTCCTCCTGATCCAGCCCCATCCGTGACGCCACCGGCACTCACCCTGAAACAGAGAGAGGGGGGGGGGGGGGAAAAATCCCTGGAAAGTTGGTTAATCATTTCATACCCAGCACAAGGACAAAAACAAGATAAGTGAGCGGGGACATCTCATTCCAAGGCAGGAGTGGACAGACGGGGGTCAGAGAGCGAGGAAGAAGGAGGTAAATCAAGCTGCTGCTACTGCAAAGACAAGCTGCTAACGCGAAGCACTGCAGCTAAAAGCTGTGCAGTAAAAAAGCACAGTGTGTATGTGTGTGTGAAGACAGGTGGAGTAGTGGTAACCATGGAGAGCTCTCACTTCCTTTTTTAGGAATGCGGTGATATCACGTTGCAAAGGTCAGTGTTGTGAAAGACATTAAGAGCAGCCACTTCCCGGGTGTTGCTGTTGCTTCAACACAACAGCAGAAGAAACAACTTCAGATGTAAAGGATAAAACCGTCACGGCGAGTTTTCCATCCCCCCCCCCCCTCCCCAAAAGGGCAGAGTGAATGTCTGGGAATGTCTGAGTAATCCTTGTTCACTCAGATGGATTCCTGTAGATGGCTGAACGGATGTCAGGGGTTTATCTTTTAACTCATTATCTGCTGTTGGCCAGGTAAGAGCCAGACTTAACTTCTTAATATGTTAGCTGTGTTTGAGCTGCTAACTCTGCTCCTTCGTGCTTCACTGCACCTGTGTGTGTTGTGGAGTGACAGATGAAATTTTAAAATATAAAACACCCCACTGCCCCCCGTTACTTTGGGTGACTATTGATTTACAAGTGTACAATCTTTATTAATCATCATTAAAGTACGGTCCTTACTCCACAGAGTGTTTCAGTGAGGCAAGCTGGTTTCAGTGGCTTTTATCAACCAAGTTCTGACAGTCGAATGGAATACTCAAAAGCAAGAACTTCTCTTGTTGTCTCAGGTCAGTAGCAGGTAGCTGGGCAGAGTGGCTTTTAGGTGGAATACTGGATATCTGGCAATGAGTCACAAGTTGGAATCAAATTGCAAAGTTCAGAATATTTGTGTGGAATAAGTCACTGGTTAGAATCTAACTGAGCAGTTTAAATGGTCTACGTTAATACATGGCGCAATGGAGAAAGAGAGGTGAATTATTGACTAAAAATTGGGTTCAAATAAGGTTGTAAACCAAAAGTTGATGTTTAGAATTGCCTTGAAACCTTAAATTTCAACTCTTTGCACCTGAAAATCAAAAAAAAATATGTATATATCTATATGTAACATTAATATATATATTTGACCTGTGTAAGATGGTGGGGGAAGGCGAGAAGCTATGTGACTATGTGCTCCTGACCCACAAGAAGTGCTGTAAATCACCTTAGTCCTTGGAGCTATCTCCCTCTCACTGCTGGCTTTCCCAACCTTAGGAAATCAGGTTTCCAGTTGTACTATGGGAATTCTGATTTAAATATGTTAATGAGGGGTCTGCAGCAGGTGCCTTGGACATCCTGGTGTCAGTCTCCATAACAAAGACAATTATAAATTCCCTACAGTGAAGAAAGAGGCCATTCGATCCATTAAATCTGCACTGACTCTTCGGCAGAGCAGATTACCCAGGCCCTATCCCCACGCATTTACCTGCTGATCCCCCTAACCTTCACATCCCGGGGCACTAAGGGGCAATTTAGCTTGGCCAATGCACTAATCTGCATATCTTTGGACTGTGGGACCAAACCGGAGCACTTGGAGGGAACCCTTGCAGACATGGAGAGGTTGTGCAAACTCCACACAGACAGTGACCCAATCCAGGAATCGAACCTGGGTCCCTAGTACTGTGAGGTAGTACTAATACTCAAAGACAAAAATAGGCATAAGGAGGTGCTATCCTAATGCCCACTTGGGGAAGTAATTTTTGTATTTGTGTATTTATCGTCCTCCATGACCCTCCTACCTGTCAGCAGCAAAGTTACTGGAGTGGGAAGCTTTGAGTGCTGAGAATTCATGTGGGGTCCTTTAAGGATCCCCAAACCACCAGCTCTCTGTTTGTTGAGAATGAACTTGCAGTTGATTGCTGCGTGTGCTGTTTCTGCTACGCGCGCACACACTGATCTGGGTCTCTTTGACATAGACTGTACAGCCTCAAAAAATAATTATAATGTTCTAACTAAATCCTGTTGTTTGTGTCAACTTGTTGGGTGTAATTTACATACAGCAATGTCTAGAATTACGAGAAGTTTGCAGTTGTTTAGTCCAGGAAAGTGTCTTAGAAAAAAAATGTTCTCCTGTGTGGCAAATCTTAAAGATAGTGGTAGAGTTTATCAGATGGCAGAGTTAATGCCAGAGGTCCATGGTCTCTCTGGAAGGAAGGACCAGTGCCATGGAGGCCTCCATCTGTATGTTGGCAAACATTTCCTGTTTTTATATGATTTTAAAGAGAAATCTGACTTCAATGATCTTTTCAGAGAATCAGGCTCATTACTCAGGCTGCCATTGATTTGAAGAATAAGGTTTTTCTTTGGGTGTTCCCTGTTGTTGTGCTGAGATTCTGATCTGAGCATTGCTGCGGGGTTATGTCAAGATGAGAGACCATCCAGAGTGAGGGCTCCAGGGAATGGCTGAATGTAACCTTTCTGCAGTCTGGATCATTCAGCACAGCGGAGACAAGGTTTGGATGGGAAGTTCTGAGCCATAAATATGCCCTCAAGAAACAAAACATTTCTTTATATCTGGCAGAACAGAGCACTGGGATAGACCATAGTCCATAAAATGTAGGCTGAAAGTAGACCATTCAGTCCATCAAGTTTGCTGTGCTGTTCAGTGGTGGCACAATGCTGCCTCACAGCACTGGGGACCCAGGTTCGATTCCTGTTTTGGGTCATTGTCTGTGTGGAGCCTGCATGTTCTCCCTGTGTCTGCATGGGTTTCCTCTGTGCGCTCCAGTTTCCTCCCACAGTCCAAAACACATGCATCAGCCATGCTAAACTCTCCCTCAGTGTACCCAAACAAGCACCAATGTGTGGTGACTAGGGGATTTTTACAGTAACTTCATTACAGTGTTAATGTATGCCTACTTGTGATATGAATATATAAATAAACTTTAATGAGATCAAGACTGAACTAGTATAATAATCTTCAATTCCACTTTCCCACCTTATTCCCATAACCCTCAATACCCTTACAGATTAAAAATCTGTCTGTATCAACCCTGAACATACTTAATGACAGTAAGAAGTCTCAACACCATTTTATTTAATAGTAATTCTACAAGCTTTTGGAAATGGTGTTCCTTTGTCAACTGTGTGGAATGGATTGCTATCAAATAAACTGGTTGGACTTAAACCTGGTGTTGTGAGACTTCTTACTGTGTTTACCCCAGTCCAGTGCTGGCATCTCTACATCATACTTAATGACCCAGCCTCTCCAGCCCACTGCAGTAAAACTGGATTATCTTTAGGGTGAGACTCATTCTTTGAAAAGAATGTGAGATGATCTGATTGAAATATATCGATGGAGAAATGTCTTTGCGATGGTATGACACAAACTTATGCCAATTTCCTTGGGGCAGGCAGCGTGGGATTCGCTACTGCAATGCTAACAAGATTTTCTTCAAAAACATTAATGAAGCAATCTTAAGGGACTTGACAGATGCTGGGATGGGCTTTCCTCTGGTTCATATCTTGAACCTGGGCTCACACTCTCCGAACAAGAGCTCAACCAGTTAGGATTGAGTTGAGGAGAAATATATTCATTCTTCACGGTGGACCTTCGGAATTCTCTACCCAGAGAGCCGTGGATAATCATTGAACATATTCGGAGGTCAACAAGTATTTGGATGCTAAGGGAATCTAGGGATACGAGATAATGCAGGAAGGTGGGAAATCAGCCATGATCTTATCAAATGGCAGACTAGGCTGCTCCTCACTCTTGTGTAATACAAGGCAGGGAACATTGTGGTCATCGTGTATGGGCTTTGATCAGGCCACATCCTCTGTTCACATCTATCTCCAAGACCCAAGGGAGACACTGGAAAGAGAACGCAGAGATGATGCAGGAGTCAGATCCCCAGTGTCAAAGACTGGGAAAGTTTGGATGTTTCTAAGTTGAAAGGAATTGCCTGAGAGGAGATATTATAGAATGATGTGAGATTAAAGAGTGGAAAAGGTTCATCTGAAATATTTCTGTGAAATAAGTTGGAAAGATATAATGAGCAACAGTTCAAACTAGAAAAATACAAATTAGGGACCTCTATCAGCAAGTCTTTATTCACACGGGGAGTGAACGATATAGAAATAGACTTCTAAAGTTTATTAATTTATAGGCTTACATTAACACTGCAATTAAGTTACTGTGAAAATCCCCTGGTCGCCACATTCAAGTGCCTGTTCGGGTACACTGAGGGAAAATTTAACACGGCCAATGCACCCTAACCAGCATGTCTTTCGGACTATGGGAGGAACCTGAGCACCTGGAGGACATGGGGAGAATGTGCAGACTCCACACAGACAGTGACTCAAGCTGTGAATTGAACCCAGGTCCCTGGTGCTGTGAGGCAGCAGTGCTAACCACTGGGTCACAATGCTGCCCTTCTAGATACAAAAAAAAGCTGAAACCCTAGAGTTCCATGCCTCCAGGGATATCATTGGTTTTCTCCTGCACTGAAGGGATTCTTTAAGTCCATTGAGTTCACACCAACCACAATCACCCCCAGGCCCTATTCCTGTAATCCCTCATATTTACCCTACTTTTCCTCCTAACACTATGGGCAATTCAGCTTGGCCAACCAACCTAATCCGCACATCTTTGGACTGTGGGAGGAAACTGGAGCACCTAGTGGAAACCCACGCAGACATGGGGAGAATGTACAAACTCCACACAGACAGTGACCTGAGGTTGGAATTGAACCTGGGTCCCTGGCACTGTGAGACTGTAGTACTAACCACTGTACCACCATGCTGCCTGGCTCATTGAAGAACTGATTGGATGCTGCAGTGGAAGATTCCCAGGAATGTTTGGCATGAATCCATGAAAACCAACCTCAAGATCTTCCTTATGTGTTAATGTCTGGTAGCTACTTGTTACTGAGGAGATCACCAGCTGATCCTGCCTCTGATATTCAAAATGTTGAGGGCTTCGTCCATCAACAGAGGAACTGAGTTTAACAAGTTCCAGAATCTCTCAGCCTGAAGAAGCAAACACCTTCCAGTTAAGGAGGTAACTGGATCACTGATTGTATCTTGTGACACGTACATTCACTTAGCGCAGGTGAAAGGAAGGATTGTCAAGAAGTCGATAGATTTTATGGTCGCAGCTTTGCAGGTCCTGTTTGGATTGATGAGTTAAATGGGTTTCCTCTTGTGTATTCATTCATCTTGTGATTGGTATCTTCAGTTCTTTCACAAACAATAACAAATGACTTGCATTTATATAGCACCTTTCACGATGGCAGGGTTGATTTACTCAGTCAGCTGTTGGCTACTGTGTAACTCAGAGCAATGCCAATGTTATGGGTTCAGTGTCCGTACTGGTAGTTCATATAGGTCCCGTCCCCTCACCTTGTCCCCTGCCTGCAGTGTGGTTCCCCTTAACCTCTACAAAACCAATTCTCTCTCTGACAAAGAGACATGCCTATTGCCCTTTGTGAACTCTCCCCAATTACTTTGATGTTCCAAAACCTTCACAATCAGTGGAGTAATTTATAAACTGTAGTCTCTGTTGTAATGTTATAAACAGGACAGCAACGTGCACACAGCAAGATCTCATAATCAGGCATTAGGACAACATTGTGGTACAGTGGTTAGAATCGCTGCCTCACAGCGCCAGGGACCTGGGTTCGATTCCCGGCTGGGGTCGCTGTCTGTGTGGACTTTGCACATTCTCCCTGTGTCTGCATGGGTTTCCTCCGGGTGCTGCGGTTTGCTCCCACTCTCCAAAGATGTGCCGATTCAGTTGATCGATCGTGCTAAACTGACCCGAGTGTCGGGGAGACTTACAGGGTTAATACATAAGGTAATGGGGATAGGGCTTGGGTGGGATTGTGGTCAACAAAGACTCAATGGGCCGAATGGCCTCCTTTTGCACTGTGAGGATTGTATGATTCCATAACATTGAATAATCTGTTTTCCATTAAGATTGGCTGAAGGATAAATATTAGGCAGGACCCTAGGGACAAACCTCCCATCACCTACTCCCACTCTCTCCCAAACAGTATAGTGCTCTGGAATTTTTGATGAAACAACTGGGAGATTAATCTTTTTTTAAAACTTATTTTAACTTATATTTGTTCCCAGGATTTGGCTGTCACAGGCCAAATCAGAATTTATTGCTATCGTAATTACCCTTGAAAGTGATGCCTTCTTGAACTGCTGGCTCTCAGTGTGGCACGTAGGTACACCCACCATGCTGTTAAGAAGGGAGTTCCAGGATTTTGACTGAGCTTCATCCAAAAGACAGCACCTGAGGCAGAGCAGCACTCCGGGGGTGTCGGCTGTGATTTCTGTGCTCACGTCTCTGGGTTGCGATGTGTAACAGCACTGACTCACAGCGAACACCTCTTATTTCATCAGCCTTTTCTTAAAAAGAAAAATAAATTCAAAAGGGAAATTTGGTTGGAGAAACTACAGCACAATACAGGCCCTTCGGCCCACAATGTTGTACTGCATTTGTCCCTACCTTAGATACTACTAGGCTACCTATAACCCTCCATCCTACCAAGTTCTACGTACTTATCTAAAAGTCTCTTTCAAAGACCCTACTGAATCTGCCTCCGCCACTGTTGCCGGCAGCCCATTCCATGCACCCACCACTCGATTAATGAAGACCAGAACATTTATGAAGCATTTACCACGCATAGCGCTGCCAATTGTCTTCCTAGAATTGGTTAACATTCAAGTCTCGCTGACAAACTGTTAGTCCTAGAAGAGCAGAGATCCTCCCAAAGACACAATCGAGTCAAAACAGCATGCGACCACTCTGTTCAACAACAAGACATCCTTTACCCCAGTACTGACAGCCAGACTTTCAGCTCTTGTGTTTCTCTTTCCTTCCCTAAACCGTTTCACTTCTCTCTCTCCTCCATTATAATTCATAGAATCTCACAGTGCAGAAGAGGTCCTTCGGCCCATCGGATCCACACCAACATATTAGAAACACTGAAATCCCATCTAATCCCTTTTACCAGCACTTGGCCCGAAGTCCTGAATGTTACAATGTGCCAAGTGCTCATCCAGATACCTTATAAAGGATATGAGGCATCCCACCTCCTCCATCTTCCCAGGCAGCGTATTCCAGACCCTCACCACCCTGAGGGTAAAAATGTATCCCCCCCCACCACCAAATCTCCCAACCTTCACTTTGAACCTATGTCCCCTTTGTGACTAACACTTCAACGCTGCTCCTAATTCACTTTGACCATGCCCCTTGTAATTTTGTACACCTCGATTAGGTCACCCCTCAGCCTTCTCTGCTCTAACAAAAACAAACCAAACCTACGCAGCCCTTCTACATAAGTTAAATGTTCCATCCCAGGCAGCATCCTGGTAAATCTCCTCTGCACGTCTTCCAGTGTGATCATATTCTGCTTATAACGTGGTGACCAGAACTGCACACAATAATCTAGCTGTGGCCTCACTAATGTCCTGTTCAAAATCTCTGGCTGGAATTTTACTACCCTGCCTGTCGCAGGAGTCGGAGTGGGCGAGGGGTGGACAATGAAAATGTCCGTTGACCTCAAGTGGGATTTCATGGTTTCGGGATGAGCGAGGCCATAAAATCCCGCCTTCCACCTTTAACCAAACTTTTAATTACCTCTCTCAATACTCCTCCTTTGGCTCTGCATCACTCATTTGTCAAAGCTAATTTGTCAAATATCTTCCGCAAAAACCGCCTAAGGATGGTTTCCTTAAGCATGATATAGATACAAATATTTATTATAAGGATAGACTACAATGCAGGCTGTTTACCTCTTGCTGATCTGCGCTCTGGTGAAAGTTCAGTGGGTCAGTTGTGGGTGGTTACGTGGCATCAAGCTCTTTGCCCGGGGTTCTATCTGTTGCTCCTGACTCTGTAACCTGCCCTGTGATATAAACAAGGTTAGCAGCGTCTTGTGTTGTGTTGTATCGTTGTTGGGGTTACTGGCTTGAACTGGTAAAAAAAAAGGGACAGTTTTTTTTTGTATGGTTTTCAGAAGTTACACATTTAGCAGTTTATCTTGTCTCAAAGATGTACAATCTTCATAATTTCAGCAGTTGACAAAAACTATCTTGTAGATCAATGCCTCCAATCTGGAGCTACTTGCTTCATTGCAACACTGGCGTATGTCTTGCTGGGAGAATGGTGCTGCATTGTTAGTGTTGTGTTGGCGGTGCATTCCATTATGATGTGAAGATTGGCCATCAATTTAAAGATTATTAACTATTTCCTTGCACGCCTTTCTGTTCTGCTATTTTCTACCTCCCATAAACTGGAGGTCATGTTAAATGCTGCTTCCTATATCATAACTCGCACCAAATTCTATTCCTCTTTCTTTCCTCTGCTTGCTGATTTACATTGGCTCCTAGTCTTGATTTCAAAAATGTTTTTATCCTTTTCACATCCTTCCATGGCCTTGCCACTCCCTAACCCTGTAATCACTTCCAACGCCACAATCCTTTCTGCTCATCTAATTCTGGCCTTTTAAACATCCTGAGTTTAAATTGCTCTACCAATGGTAGCTATGCCTTCAGTTGTCCGAGCCCAAGCTCCAGAATGCCTTCCTGAAACCTCTCCAACTCTCTCACTCGCTTTGTTCCTTGAAGAGTCTTCTTGAAGCCTATTGCCTAACCAAGCTTTTGATTCTCTGACCCATTACCTCATTACGACAGTGATGGACAACCTGGAGTAGTAAGTGACCGCATGTGTGCCTCTACCTCCGGCATCCCCCATCTCAGTGAGCTGCAACATTGAAATTGGGCTTATTCCCTAACCTGATGAAGAATATCTCACAGTGAGTTATAGAAAGTACTTCATGACTCATACTTTAACAGAACGGATATCAGTTTTAAATGGTAAAAACAAAAGAAATATTGACATTTTGGGGACAGAGGGAGTGCACAACTCTCACGATCAATGTTGTGACCAATCAGCACACACCTCAGTTCACTTGATATGACATTTTGGGAGCCTCTTATGGAATCACTACATGGCAAAAAGAGGCTACTATCCCACCCAGGACCTATTGTCTTAACCCCTCATATTTACCCCCTCATATTTCCCCTGACAGTAGGGTTAAATTTAGCAAGGCCAACGCATCTAACCTGCATGTGTTTGGAGTATGGGAGGAAATCGGAGCATTTGGAGGAAACCCACGCAGACATGGGGAGAATGTGCAAACTTCATATAGATCGTGAGCTGAGGCTGGAATTGAACGCGGGTCCCTGGCGCTGTGAGGTAGCAGTGCTAACCACTGTGCCACAGCACTGCTGCAAGTTGCATAATACTCCAGTGAAGTTCCTTGGGCTGTTTTATCGGATCAAAGATGCAATCTAAAGATAAGATATTGTTGTTGAGTTCAGTGGTGTGAATCTCCGGAACTTGCTTGTTGATGTACCCTGTTTGTTATCAGCAAACAGCATCTCAAGTTCCTCATGTTTTTGAACAACTTTTGGATTTCCACAGAAATTGTCCATTAAACTCCTGGCAGACAGTTAGGGCTTGTACACAATATCACAGACACTATTTTAGTGATAGGTTAATTCATTCCTGCAACGAGTAAATGCTTGAGATTTTAAATATTAAAATTTATCTTATTCCGTCTCATTTATTTACCTCACTTTATTTCTCTTTCTGATTTGATAACAATTCGCTCCCATTTCCTTCTCCATCATTCTGATTCCTTAATTATCATTAAGTAGAGAGACTCATTCGCTCCGTTCCCACACGCCCTGTTGCCCTCGCTCATGCCATCACTTCTCGCTCCAACAGAGTTGCTGCAGAGATACTTATTAAGCTGAGGGGTGAAGGAAGAAGGCTAACAGGAAAACAGTGCGTGATTTCCAATTCCAACAAGGTCTGGCCTGTTACTGCAGTTGTGACTGTTACAGAGAGGATCCTTCAGTATTGAAGCAGAGTTGAACTGCAATAATAACAACCATTAGCGTTGCTGAAACCCTGGGACTGAGATTGCTTACCAAACAGAAACAAGATGGATTGAAATCCACTGACATACAGAGGAGGCTTTTGTTTTTAAAAGTCAAACTCATTAATATTTCAATTCTGTAGGTGGGACTTCCTTATCTAATTTTAAAATGGAGTCATCCTGTTTGAAATAAAACCTTTCCCTTTAATTTGCAGTCAATATTCTGGCTGTTAGAGACTCTATCACTCAGTCTCTGACCCTCTCTGATAGCGATCTTTCACTCAGGAGAGTACACCACTGCTTATTGCTCTCTGTGGGGTGATTCCGGAATAATTTCCTGTTTGGAACGAGGGATCCCTGACCTTTGCACAATGTTGGGTTGCTCACAATGAAGGGTGAAATTACCTTTCGGGGGAGAAAGGAAATTGGTCTGATGGAAGGTGGAGCATTTCCACTATTGTGCAGCAATATTTTGTTGCCTGGGAGGGTTTTTTATTAGCCCATGTATTGAGACGTATGAATAGTTACAGTGTCCCATCTTCCTCAATAATACTTCATCGAATCTTATTGTTAGAATGATTCCCCTTTAAGGCGGAGGTGGAAAGGTACCATGGGAAATCTTTCCAGGCTTTAACGGGTGGGATTTTTTGGCCATGCTCGCCCCAAAATCGGAAAATCCCACCTCCACTCAATGGACCTTTGCATGGTCTGCCTCACACCCGCTACAATTCCCATGATAAGAAGAACAAAGCACGGGCTTTTAAATAAGTTCAAAAGATTCTCCTCATGTCTCCTCGTGCCGAATTATGGCCCCCAGCCATTTGTTATGCTTTCCATGCCGAGGCAGGTCTTCACTGTTTCAGTATTAGAAACCTTTTGGCCCTCCAAGCCTGCACTAACCATGCTTCCCGTCTGAACTGAAACCTCCTACCCTTCCAGGGACCTTCTCTCTTTCTATTCCCATCCATTCGTGTATTTGTCCAGCCGCCCCTTAAAATTCACTATCGTGTCCACTTCCACTACCTTCCCTGGCAGTGAGTTCCAGGTACCCACCTTCCTCTGCGTAAAAAAAAAAACAAAATGCCTCGTATGTCTCCTTTAAACCTTGCCTCTCGCACCTTAAAGCTGTACTCCCTAGTACTCTCTAGATTCTTCCGCCCTGGGAAAAGGTGATGGGCAGGATGGGAAACCGCCCCATCCCCCCTCCCCCCAATAAGTTGGATGTTTCATCCCGAGGCAAGTAGCAGAAGTTGGAAATGTCCCCAGCTTGGCTTTCCCGCTTTAGGAGAAAGTGTCCACAAAGACGGGATTTATATTTTGGAGGGGGGAGCTGGTGCAGTCAAATTCAGCCTCCACAGGGGCTGCTGGGTGCAGAGATGACATGTTTAAAAAGCCCACCTCTGTGCTGTGGTACTTTGCACAAGTTAAAATTTCAAAATGCAAAGGTCTCATCCCTCATTCTTCACAAACACACCCCATGCGTCACCAGACCCATATGACTCCTCATGCACCAAGCTATGTCACTTGCATGCCCATTCACTCACAGTACAAAGTATAGAATCAATTAACCCTCTCAGGACAGTAGGACGTGTAGATAAAAAGCTTCACAAGACAGTCATTCGTTGACAACTTCCAACTTCCCATTTTCTAACAAAAAACATTTTTGTTACAGGCCGATAAAAGTGTCAATTATCTAGATCCATTAAAGTATCAGTAGCAGACACTGCAAGCACTTGAAACCTCATTATCTTTTGTAAATAAACGTTGTGAAATTGACAGCATTAAACAGAGAGCAGAGCTGTTAATCCAACCATGTTTTCCCTTGAATTCAGGTATTTCAATACCATAGTACTTGAGTGGGCTATCAGCCAAGAATACATAATGAGGCTTGGCGAGAGCCCAGAAGTCCATTAGTTTTCTGATATTGAAACAGTAGTGACATGCCTGGGCAAAGGGGGGGGGCTATAACTTATGGCTGGGGGCCATAATGTGGCATGCGGATACATGAGGGGGATCTTTTGAACTTACTTAAAAGGTTGCTTCTATGGATTGCAATACCTCTGAGAGAGCTGTGAGAGACTGACCTGACTCAATGAAAGTTGTAGAGGACTAGTATGTGCTTATCCCTTACGAGAGCTGGCGAGGTCAGGAGTATAGGATGAGGGGGCTCGCAAACCTGAACCACTTTGTATGCTTAAAAGGTACTCCCGCAAATTGGAAACCCTGGGAATGGGGTTGGAAATCCCATAATCGGAAGCTGCCCACGTTTTTAAGAGGGCCCCCCCCTGAGTCACCCCAACTCGGTGAAAAACCAGACCAATAACTTTGAGATGTAGTCACAAGCAAAACATGACTCGATATTATGGCAAACTAACTGTGCATTTTGTACAGCCTCTCACGCTGTCCTGAGGGTCGCTTGGGGGGAGGATTACAGCTGTAACTATCGATCTCTCAGTGCTCCAGAGGAATATTCGCTGTCCATGACTTTTTGAGTTCAGGTTGAATCGGTCAGCTGATGTTGGACATCTCAAAGGTGTCAGCTTTGTACAATTCCAGTGGGTGGGCAGAGAGAATGAGGAGTTCTTTGAAATTTACTTCACTCTAATTCAGAAAAGGAGTGAATAGAAACAGGTATATGGTGCGGGGAGTTACATTGATCTGTTTTTCGTTTTGCTATTTTCCTCTGAAAGGGGCCATCTCCCCACTTCGGCACAAAAATCTGTGATTCCCACTCCCCTAACGAATTCCCATGATCGCTCACCTTACATTTGTAACTGTCTCTTAAACCTTTGGCTATTACCTCCTAGCCTTTGAAAACTATCGCCTTGGCGATGCCTCCTCCCAATCAATAAATAGTGGCAGGAACAATCTGAATGCTTGGGGCTGCCGGTAGGGGAAGGATGCTGTGCTCACAGTGATGGGTTAAAGCAGTGTGTCATTTCCGCATTCCCCAACAAGCATTTTACAACACTGAAATATCCTGTCTGTAACCCCCAGCCCACCCCTCAATTCTTCTTGTTTCTAACTCGCTGATCTCCTCACTTGAACATGATTCTACAACGGGTGTTCGGAGTAAATACAAGCAGCTACTTGTGCTGCATATTATGATCATGACCTCATGTACTGACAGTGCAACCATTCATCTGAAAAACTGTGCAATAGCTTTTAGACATACATGCATGCACTTACACATGTGTGCATATTTACATACGTGAGCAAATTTACATCCGTGCACACATTTATATGTATGCTGATTTATACGTGCACACACACAAGCACGCACACTCGCACGCATGCACTCGTGCGTGCACACATGTCCTCATGCAGGCATGTGTTCTGTCCTCATGGAGGTGCCCTGTCCCCATGCAGAATGCGCGTACCCATGCATGTGTGCGTACACACACATACTCACTCACTCAATCACATGTGCATACATAAATACTCAATCACATGCGTGTGCATACACGTACTCAATGACATGCATGCATGCGCATACATACACACGCGCACACACAAACATATTTGAATGGGATTCTGCCTGAATCAGCTGCCCCCAGCATTCAGGACCCTGACCAGGATGTTGCCTGGTATGGAGGGCATTAGCTGTGAGGAGAGGTTGGGGAAACTTGATTTGTTTTCATTGGAACAACGGAGGTTGAGGGGGAGACCTGACAGAAGTCTACAAGATTATAAGGGGCACGGACAGAGTGGATAGTCAGAAGCGTTTTCCCAGGGTAGAAGAGTCAATTACTAGGGGACACAGGTTTAAGGTGCAAGGGGCAAGGTTTAAAGGAGATGTACAAGGCAAGGTATTTACACAGAGGCTGGAACTCATTGTTGGGGTAGGTCGTGGAAGCGGATACGGAAGTGACTTTTAAGGGCATGTTTTCAAATACATGAATAGGATGGGAATAGAGGGATATGGTCCCCGGAAGGGAAGAGGTTTTAGTTCAGTTGGGGCAGCATGGTCAGTGAGGGCCGAAGGGCCTGTTCCTGTGCTGTAATTTTCTTTGAAATCTTTGTTACTGGTGTTATTTATTGATTCATTGATTGAGGAAATGTGCTAATGTTTCCTCCTTTGTGTTGCGGTTGTGGTTGGAGTGGGTCAGTCTTGCGACTGGGTGATTGATATCAGATGGGATCTGTCTCTGGCACACTGTGGAAACTTTGAGCTTTTGCTGCCTGATTCCTGGGATCACTGTCTCTCACAGGGGATCACCTTTCACCCTCGTCCAAAATTCCCTTCCATCAAACCGTTCCAGCTGTTGTCCAAAGACGTGCAGGTTAGATGGTTTGGCCGTGCTAAATTCTCCCTTTGTGTCAGGGGAATTAGCTAGGGTAAATAAATGGGCCTGGGTGGGATTATTGTTCATGCGGGATTGATGGGCCGAATGGCCTCCTTCTGTACAGTAGGGATTTGATATTGTTAGTGAATTGGTCATTTTTTTTTTCAAATTTCCCCCTAATTGTGTTCTCACCTGGTTCACGAATGTCATAGAATCATCGAATGTAGAATCCCTATAATGCAGAAGGAGGCCATTCAGCCCTTCGAGACTGCACCGATCACTGCACCCAGGCCTTATCACTGCAACCCCATGCAGTTACCCTAGCTAGCCCCCTAACACTAGGGGGTAATTTAGCATGGCCGATCCATCTATATCGCGCATCTTTGGACTGTGAGAGGAAACCGGAGCACTCAGAGGAAACCCAGGGAGAATGTACAAACTGCTGCTAACGACTGTGCTTCCCCTTTAGGGAAGGAAATTTGCCAACCTTGGTATGGCTTACATGTGACTCCAGACCCACAGCAACGTGGTTGACTTTTAGGAATAGTATTAAATGCTGGCCCAGCCAGTGACACCCACATCCCATAAACAAATAGAAAGAAACACGGGCTCTAGTTTCCATTTATCACCTTCTCCTTTTGGCACTGCCATGCCATTGGCACTGTGCCCACTCTTGGTGCCCATGTGGCTCAGCACCTACAGTTCTGAATCAGACTATTCAGAATGCGAGTTGGTGAAGATAAAATGAGTTGACAAGTGTGCTCAGAGAGTAGATGGTATTTGAAGCTAAGTGTGAAAATCATCGGTTACAAGGTGCTCGATTTTACTGCTCTAATACATTTATATGAAATACAAAAAAAAATGTTTTATCAACTAAACACGGGGCAAATTGGATTCTGCCAGCAAAAGTGGCTGTTCTACTGTCACTGCAGAAATGCTACTGCAGCTCTCTGAGGGTAGCCCTGCCAAAGAACCGCAGATCTAATTAGATCTCCAAAAGCTCTGGCCCTTAACTCAGTCCCTGTGTGTGTTCAGAAGCAGTGATTTTTATGCAGAATCTGTACGACTGCATTTGCTGCAGAGACAATCCCTCTCCCCTCTTCCCCTAATGAAATGCAGAATATTCCAGCCCCATGGAGATAATTGTCAGAATTAAACACAATTCACTGCTTTGAAGATGACGTTGTGGTTTTTCTGTATTAAGGAGATCATATTGCAGACTGTACAGTGTGCTGGTGAGACACCGCTCAGCTGACGATGTCTGTGCCGGCTCCATTGGATGAGTTATCCAATTAGTTCCACTCCCCGCTGCCTACTAGGAGTTTCCTTTTCAAGTCTGTAATTCAATTTCCTTTTGAAAAGTTACGATTGAATCCAATTTCTCCAATCTTTCAGACAGTGCTTTCAGGGCTGCCACAGCGGCACAACGGTTAGCACCGCTGCCTCCGGCACCAGGGACCTGGGTTCGATTCCTGGCTTTGGGTCACTGTCTGTGTGGAGTTTGTACATCCTCCCCGTATCTGCGTGGGTTTCCCCTGGCTGCTCTGGTTTCCTCCTACAGTCCAAAAGGTGTACTGGTTAGGTGCATTGGCCATGCTGAATTCTCTCTCGGTGTACCCTCTGGGTTGTTGGCATCCTGTGCCATCTGGTATAGATGGGGCTGGAGAGAATGATGTGTGTGAGTTGGACCTTCAAACCCATCAGCTGACGGTGAGCAGACAAATCGGTTGCCTGGTGATTCGCAGAGGAGCTCACTTGTGCATAATTAATGAGCGCAGAATCTGCTATGGGATCCCGCCATCCTGGACAGGAAGAGTTGAAAGGGACAGTCCTAGAGCAAACGTGAACTCATATCTCACCATTCTGAAATAACTGACACTCAATTCTATTTAAGAAGCCAGTTCATTCTGATTGGATTTATTACTGTTACACATCTTGGGATATAGAGAAAAGTCTTGTTTCTTGTGAGTTATACAGACAAAGCATACCTTTAATACAGTACATAGGGAACAAGGAAAGAAAATAAATGAATAATTTAATAAAAGCTCAGTACCAATACTTAGTAACACGACAACAACTCCCCTGCAGAAAGAATGGATTCAAAGCAGAACACAGTGCTGCAGTTACAGATAGGGTGAAGAGAAAGTTCATCACAAGCCTCTGAAGACCAACAGGAATGAGAAATAAATACAGACAGCAGCAACCACACCCCTGTGAAAAACATAGAAAAACAGATGTCAGAAGTTCAATGTGTTGCACAATTCCTGACAGTGACCTGATCACAAGCTGAGCTTGCACAATCACACACTGGCCTCTGACTCTCATTCTCCATCTGACTGTTAAAATAAGATGATGATGCATAGCATGGGTGTATCAGGAGTGTGTGTTTGTCCTCACATATCTCAGTTCAGAGGGTGAAGTGCAGGCTATGACATTCTGAGCTGATGCTGAAGTTTGAGGTTTGTACTCAGTCTAATTCCCTCCTCCACAAAGCTCAACTGGGGACGCGAATTTAAACATCTTCTCTCTGAACTGCAGCTGTGAGCTTTACTTTAACAAGACACCTCACAGGGTGAAGAGACCCGTCACACCTCGGAGTCTGCGATAACACTGCTTACACATAACTGAGTACACACAGCCATCGTGACTTCAGTTCTGTGTCACTCATCATCCTGATTCGGAAATTTATCACCGTTCCTCGGTCAAAATCCTGGAACTCCCTCCCTAACAGCGCTATGGGTGTACCTACACCACTGCAGCCATTCAGGAAGGCAGCCCTTCTGAAGGGTAATTAGGAATGGGCAATAATACTGACCAAGCCAGTGACACCCACATCTCGTGAACAAATAATTTCAAAGCAGCTAAATAGGTTCTAAATCTTACGGAGCTGTTAAAACACAGTTATTACATATAAGCAAGGAGCAGGAGTAGGCCATTCACCCCATCGAGCCTGCCCTACCATTTAATAAGATCGTGGTTGACATGACAGCAACCTTAAATCTGCATCCTGCCTCCCTCCCCCCACCCCGACATTCATCACCCTCTCCCCTCATTTGCCAAGAACCTATCCACTTTTAAAATATTCAAAGACTCTGCTTCCACTGTCCTTTCAGGAAGAGAGTTTCAAAAGAGAAAATATTTCGCCCCACCTCCATTTTAAATGGGCGACCCCTTATTTTTCGAGTAATCAGTGTCACAACACCAGATTAAAGTCCAACTGGTTTATTTGGAATCACAAGCTGCCTCTTCATCCCTACTCACCTGAGGAAGGAGCAACACTCCCAAAGCTCGTGATTCCAAATGAACCTGTTGGACTTTAACCAGGTATTGTGAGACCTCTTACTGTGCCCACTCCAGTCCAGTGCCAGCATCTCTACATCATGGCCCTTTATTATTGAACAGTGACCTCCCTAGTTGTAGATTCTTCTGCAAGAGGAAACATCCTCTTCCTATCTGCCCTATTAAGATGTGCAGAATCTTATCTGTTTCAATCAAGTCGCGTCTTACTGCCCTAAACTCCAGTGAGTACACCTGTCCCACCTTTCCTCATAAGACAATCCACGTATTCCTGGTATGCATCCTGTAAACATTCTCTGAACTGCTTCCAATATATTTGCGCATTACTTCAATATGATAAACAATATTGTGCTCAGTTACTCCTGTTCCCCGGGCTTGCTGTAGCTCAGTTCTGCTGTTCCCTCGGGCTTGCTGTAGCTCAGTTACTCCTATTCCCCGGGCTTGCTGTAGCTCAGTTCTGCTGTTCCCTCGGGCTTGCTGTAGCTCAGTTCTGCTGTTCCCTCGGGCTTGCTGTAGCTCAGTTACTCCTGTTCCCCGGGCTTGCTGTAGCTCAGTTACTCCTGTTCCCCGGGCTTGCTGTAGCTCAGTTGCTGCTGTCTCCCCGGGCTTGCTGTAGCTCAGTTGCTGCTGTCTCCCCGTGCTTGCTGTAGCTCAGTTGCTGCTGTTCCCCCAGTTTGCTGTAGCTCAGTTGCTGCTGTTCCCCCGGTTTGTTTTAGCTCAGCTGCTGCTGTCTCCCCGGGCTTGTTGTAGCTCAGCTGCTGCTGTCTCCCCGGGCTTGTTGTAGCTCAGCTGCTGCTGTCTCCCCGTGCTTGCTGTAGCTCAGTTGCTGCTGTCTCCCCAGGCTTGCTGTAGCTCAGTTACTCCTGTCTCCCCGGTTTGCAGTAGCTCAGTTGCTGCTGTTCCCCGGGCTTGCTGTAGCTCAGTTGCTGCTGTTCCCCGGGCTTGCTGTAGCTCAGTTGCTGCTGTCTCCCCGGGCTTGCTGTAGCTCAGTTGCTAAACAGCAGCCATCCCTCTTAGAATCTGGGCTCAGATTGCACTCCAAAACACTGAGTACAAAGTCAAAGCCGACACTTGCAGTGGTGCTGTGTTTGAGGTACTATCTTTCAGATGAGATGTTAAATTACTGGGTTGGATATGAAACATCTCACGGACACAGTTTGCAGAATAAGATGGGAGCTATTTCTTGTATTCTGGTCACTATTTATCCCTCACGCAACATCACCAGAATAGATTATCTGGTCATTATCAAATTTCTCATTGTGAGATCTTGCTGTGCACAGAATAATCAGCCACATGTCCTGCATTACAACAGCGACTAGACTTCAGGATGTTTTTCATTGGCTGTAAAGGGAATGCAAGACATCCAGAACTTTATGAAATGAGCTGTATAAATGCGAGCTTTTCAGCAATGATTGGATTGGCTGCTTGGCTCTTCCTCCAGAGGTGACCTTGTCTCTGAGCGGGTTCTGCTTTCAGACACAGAGCTGTGATCCATGATGCAAGCGGTCTAACCAGGGCAGAAAGGCCTCTTTCTCGGGTTGACTTGTGACTCTGCCTCCAGTTTTGAATAGTCTGACCTGATATAAACTCAGAGAGGACGCGGTGGAACTTGCAAACTGCCAACACACTCTGTCCGAGAACTAATCTCAACACTTGTTGCCATTACTATCTCTCCTTAAAGACATTTGAGTTAGTTGGAGTGCAACAATTGTTGAGAGATCAAATTCATTGAAATGAACCCACGTGACCTTCAAAATAAAAAGAAACAAGGTTTTGATTTGAGTTGATTTTTGTTATGTGCTCCTCAGTATCTGTCTCAGCAAGTCACAAACTCTCCCAAACTATTGGCTGTTCTTGGAGATACACAGTATCAATGATGGCAATTGAAATGTTGTAATTTATTACAAGGAGAATGGATTATAAAAATAGGAATGTTTTACTATCGTTGGCCATGTCTGGTGTACTGTGTACAGTTTTGGTCTCCTTATTTAAGATATAAATATATTTTGGGGTGGCACAGTGATTAGCACCACTGCTTCACAGAGCCAAGGACCGGGAGTTAGCTTGAGGAAAGATTGGACAGATTATGGTGATTCCTCTGGAGCTTAGAAGAATGGTGGCAATCTAATTGAAACCGATCAGACCCTGGAGGCACTTGGCAGAGTGGATGATAAAAGAATGTTTCCCTTTGTGGACGAGACTGGAAATGGGGAACATAGTTAAAAATAAAGTGTCTTTCATTTCTGATGGAGATGAGAATGGTGAATCTGTGAAACTCATTGCCACAGAGGGCTGTGGAGACCAGGTCATTGAGTGCCTTTAACACAGAGATAGATAGGTTCTTGATCAATAAGAGGATCGAGGGTTATAGGGAGAAGATAGCAGAATGGGGATGAGAATCGTATCAGCCATGATTGAATGGTGGAGCAGGTTCAATGAGCTGAGTGGCCTAATTCTGCTCCTATATCTTATGGTCTTATGGAGATGATTTTTTCTTTCAAAGGATTATGAATCTCTGGAACCCTCTTCCCCAGAGTGCTCGAAGGCAGGTCAGTGAATGTTTTCAAAGCAGAGAGAGATTCTTGACTAACAAGGTTGTCAAAGATTGAAGGGGTGGGCAGAATGCAAAGTTGAGACCACAGTCAGATCAGCCTTGATTTTACTGAAAGGTGGAGCAGGCTTGAGCGGCCAAATGGCCTCCTCCTGCTCCTGATATGTATGTTTGCATGAACTTTCTCATTTTCCTCTCCGAATTTCCCCAACATCTCCTGGAGATCTTTGTAAACAGGGACACTATTCTCTTTAGCAAAGTGCCCAGATTAAATGTAGATTATCCAGCACACTCAAACCCGGGTCCCCGGACATTTTGATCTCACCAGGCAAGGTGGCAACAACTAATTTCAAACCCCACTGCAACTCTGTACTCATGGTCCAAAGAGGAGCGGGAGCCAGAAGGAAATGAGAATCCACATTTATCGGGTTAAGATCAGTCTGCATGGTAACTATTTATAACTCGGAAGAGCTATTGAGTAATTAAACTCCACAGTTCTCATTGCAACCACAGAAGCTTCCTGCTGAGATAGAATGAGCTGATATAAATGCTGTCACACCCAGAGGTGACTTATCACAGACATCACTGGCGGCTAGACGCTGTGGATTTAAATTTGTGGTCATGTGGACGCTGTGTCATCACTCCCAACAACAGCAGAAATTTCAACACTGCTTGTTTAATATGGGGCATTCCCTTGGATAACATTGGATAACCATCTTCTCCTAACTCTGGCCTTTAGCACACTGCCTACCGCACCCCATCCTCCCCCCACTCCCTACCTCCTGCGAACCTAATTCCTTTGGCCAAATATTGGCAGCTGGGCTTTTGGCCACCCAGCTCAGAAGATCCATAATCCCCTCCCTAAATCTCTCCACCCTCATTTAAAGTACTCCTGAAAACACTTGGTTATCAGAGTCTAAACGTTAGTGTTTGAGTGTCAGAACTAGATTCTCCAGCCTCTCCTCGCTATGTTTCCCGGTGGTGGGAGGCAACATTCTGTTCACCGGCAGAGCGATCCTCTGTTCCCGCTGCTGTCAATGGGAATCCCCATTGAAGCCACCCCACGCTCCTGGGAAACCTGCGGCAGGGGCATGTACCAGGGAATTCCTGCCATTGTGTCCAGCTGGAAAATTCCTTTTTTGTTGTGTAATCCTGTCAGGCATTTTTGGTGTCATAGAAACATGAAGCATTCTTCATCCGATTCCCATAGGAGTCACACTACTGACTGATGTAGAGTGTGGGGCAACGGATTTCCTCCTTTGTATTTCACACAGTATCGTGCATTTTTCTCTTTACATTATTGTGCCGTGTTTGGAACTGGCAAGCCTGTTTGTATTTACAGAAACAACCTAATCAAACATAATCCTTTGTTATGGTTCAAGTTAGAAACTCCAAAGTGTTTTATGAAAGCTGCCTGAATCATAAGTTTTGCACTTTGATTTTAGCTCGGAGAGGCATGAGATAATTCACCTCAGTTACCATTCAAGTGACCCACTGGGGAGCTTTTACGAAACAAAGTTTATTTAAGGATAGAGTAAGAAGATTAACAAGAACTTTTATCAATTATGAACAAGAAACAAAACCACCACAATAATGTATAACTCTTAATGAATATCTCTAATGTATTTTAATTAAAACCAAAATCCAATAAAATCCTTTGAAGAGATTTATAACTGTACAGGCTAAATCTTCTCTAAAGCTGAAATCCAGTTTCCTGGGATGAAAACTGATTTCAAATAATCTTGAAAATTCAGGGCAGAATGTAGTCATCAGCTCCCCAAAACACCAGAAACATGGATTCTTCATTGTAGCATGGCAACAAGCCTTTCTTTCAACTTTAACTTTCAAAGCAAAACAGAAACAGGAAGAAGTTTCTTTTCCAGTTTGCTTCTAAGATTGCCTCTAACACTGCAGCCAAAACAAAACTAGAAGCAATACTTGTCACCTGAGCTGCACGCTGTGTTTAACTCCTCCCAGCAATGACATCAGCTAAGTTAGTGAGCTGAGAAACGCTGACTCTGAGAGCTGCAGAGATCATGATTAAAAAAAAAACTCTCAAAGGGACACACCTCTCAAACATCATACCTTTTAATACTCTTTAAATTGTTGTTTCTTCATTTCAATAGTTAATGAATGGTGTACAATGCCAGTAGTTTGGAATTTTTTTATTGGGCTACTTGACCTCACCCCTCACTATCTTTGGAACTGTCTCCAGCTCTGCAACACACTGAGATCCCTGCATTCCTCCAATCCCAGCCCCAGTTTTCGTTGTTCCATCACTGATGGCCGTGCCTTCAGCTGCCCAAACTCTAAACTCTGGAATTCCCTCCGTCACCTCTCCCTCTCTCATTCTATCCTCTATCTCTTTCCCTCTCTCCACTGCCTTCCCTTTTCTCCTTCGTTAAGCCATTTCGTAAAACCAACCTCTTTCCAACTTTTCATCACTTGTTCTAATTTTTTTTCCTCTAGCTCAGTGAGAAATTTTATTTTCCACGTTCCTGTGAGGCAGCGTGGGAAGTTTTACCACGTCTAAGATGCTATGTAAATAGAAATTGTTGTCTGAATCCAGTCAAGAACATACTATTATTTTGGGATTGTGTTAATAGAAGGAAACAGAAGCATGGTGGCACTGTGGTTAGCACTGCTGCCTCACAATGTCTGGGACCAAAGTTCAATTCCAGCTTCGGGTGACTATGTGGAGTTTGCACGTTTTCCCTGTGTCCGCGTGGATTTATTCCAGGTGCTCCAGTTTCCTCCAGCAGTCTGAACATGCTGGTCAAGTGCACTGGCCATGCTAAATTGCCCCACAGTGTCGAAAGATGTGTGGGTTAGATGGATTAGCCACAATAAATGTTTAGGATCAATTCTATGGGGATTGTATGATTGTAATGATTTTTTTAAAAAACTAGTTAACACTGGTCAGCCTGTCACTGGCCTTGTAAAATATAAAAGATGCAATCATTTTTGATTTGTTGGATTTCTTTTTCTCCATTGCTCAGAGATATTTGGCAGTTCCAGCTTGGGCCTGTTTCAGGGTTGTAGGAAAGCTCTGAATCAGATTAATTTATATCTGCACAAAACTTCATGGCATCCCAACGTGCTTTACAGTCAATGAGCATTGTCACTGTTGGAGTGCAGGAAAAACAGCAGGCCAGTCGCGCACAGCAAGATCCCACAATGACATTGCAATCCCTGACAAAATAATCTATTTCTTTTTCAGTGATGTTAATTGAGGAATTAACATTGGTCAGCATGTTTGGGTGCAGTTCCCTTGCTCTTCTTCTAAATAGTGCTGCAAGATCTTCTACATCCACCTGAGGGGGCAGTCACCTGAGCTTAGTCGAAACGACAGCACCTCCAACAGTGCAGCACTCCCTCTTTACTGAACTGGGAGAGTCACTCTGGATTTTTATGTTCAGGTTCCTCAGGGTAGTGTCCCGGGCCCAATCATCTTCAGCTGCTTTATCGATGATCTTCCCTCCATCGTAAGGTCAGATGTGGGGATGTTCACTAGTGACAGCACAATCTTCAGCACCATTCACAATGCCTCAAATACAGGCCGCAATTTTACCACCCTGGGAATCTGAGCAGGCAAGATTTCCTGGGCAACAGGGAAGGTCTGCTGACCTCGAGTGGGATTTTAAAATTTTGGGAAGGCAAGTAAAATTCCAGTCACTGAAACAGTTCATGTCCAAATGCAGCAAAACCTGGACAATATCCAGGCTCAAGCTGGCAAGTGGCAAACAACATTTACGCCAGGCAATGACCGCCTCCAACAAGAATCTTACAGTTGCCCTTCGCCATTCAATGCTATAATCATCGCCAGGTCTCCCAGGATCAACATCCTGTAGGTTACCATTGGTCAGAAACTGAACTGGACTAGCCATATAAATGCTGTGGCTACCAGAACAGGTCAGTGGCTAGGAATCCTGTGGTGAGTAACTCACCTCCTGACTCCCTAAACCCTATCCACCATTTACAAGGAATAAGTCAGGAATGTGATGGAATGCTCTCTATTTGCCTGGATAAGTGAAACTCCAACAATATTCAGGAAGTTCAACATTGGTAAAATCCTGGAATTCCCTCTCTGTCAGCCCTGTGGATCTGTCTACATCTCAGGGACCGCAGCAGTTCCAGGTGGCACCACCACCTTCTCAAGGGCAATTCAGGATGGACAATAAGTGCTGGCCTAGCCACAGCCCGTGACTAATGAAAGAAAAGTCTCTGAATTGAGACTTGAACAGCCGATAAAGAGGCAGCCTCTAAGCTGAGCCAATGCTTTGTTTATCACATCCTCCTCCACCACTTCCACTCTGAAAAGAAGCAGATTCCTTCTCCCTGTGCACAGGAACCCAGCTGATCCTGAAAAGTCTGCAGAATGGGGAGGGGGTCCACACAATGGGGAGGGGCTTCACTATATGATTGGTTGTCACAGAATAGAATCATAAAATCCATACTGATTGTGCTGAATAGGCTATTTGGCCTATAGAGCCTGCACAAACTCTATCAGAGTAACTTACCAAGGCCCTCTCCCCCATCCTAACCTACACATGGTCCATGGCTAATCCACCTAAGCTACACAGGTTTAGGCACTAAGGGCAATTTAACATGGCCAACCCATCGAACCTACACATCTTTGGACTGTGTGAGAAAAACCGGAGCACCCGGAGGAAACTCACACAGACGCAGGTGCAAACTCCACACAGACAGTCACCCAAGGCCAGAATTGAACCTGGGTTCCCGGCGCTGTGGGGCAGCTGTGCTGACCACTGTGCCACCTGGTTGAGGAAGGAGGTGTGGAGATGCCATACCTGATTGGGCCTATTCCGAAAGGCTTCGTCACATGATCTTCCCACACTAACTCCCCCACCCCTCACCATTTCTCATTGGCCCAGATTACTTTTCTACAGCCAATTGGAGGAGGGCATTGACTCTTTGTTATTTAATTGAATCCCTCTGCACTGATACAGGAGGAGAATGAAACCTGACTACTGATTATACGGTTAGTATTCAGGTCAGAGACTCCAAAATGTTTTATGGAGCCCATCTGAATCATAAGTTTTGCATCTTGAATTTGGCTTGGATAAGCAAGTGATGTTTTATGTCAGATATGATTCAAATGACCCACTAGGGAGCTTTTATCAAACAAAGTTTATTTAAGGATGTATTGTTTTCCACCATCAAACAGTTCCTTTTATCACTTTCATGACAAAGCATCGACAATCACATTCTCTCTTGCTGCCAGTTGTATAATTTTTAAATTAAATGGCTGCAATAATAAACTCCATCGAAACAGTCTGGCATTTTAAATTTCTCCAAAAATGTCAATGGATTATGATTAGTATACACCAGTGTCTCTGACAAATTACTGACAACACAAATGTGAAAGTGTTGCATTGCCGGCATCAAACTCCAGGTCTCTTTTTCTTTCTGGCAATCATTCAATTTTTTTTTGGAAAAATATCTAATAGGCTGCTCTTCCATCGTTGTCCTCTTGTAAGAACACTGCACCTATGCCCACATCGCTCGCATCGTTAGCCATCTTGAATGGTTTTGTATAATTTGGAGCAGCCAACACAGGAGCAGTGGCTTCCAGGCTGTTAAATGCCTGTTGACACTCTGTCATCCATTGAAATTTGTCACACTTCTCCTGTAAGCCAATCAGTGGAGCAATCGCTGCTAAAATTTGGTGCAACTTTATGGTAAAAACCACTCGGCTCAAAAATCTCATTATTTCCCTCAGTGTCGGTGGTTTTTGTATCCCAATGAGGCGATCTGTCCATGTCCAATGGCATGGCTGAGGAACGTGACTTGGGCTTTTCCAGATTCACTCTTAGCTGGGTTTACCAGTGTGCCTGTCTCCTGAAGTCAATCGAATAATTCCACTAGGTGCTTCAAATGTTCTTTCCATGTCTAACTAAAAAAAAATCACCAGACGGCCTATGTAAAACGCACAATTGGCCAGTCCTGAAATGATTTTGTTAGTTAACCATTGAAAGCGCTGGGGCATTTTCCACGCCAAATGGCTTAACTTTGAATTGTATAAACCCTTTGGTGTCATGAAAGCTGAAACCTCCTTCACCCTTACAGATAAAGGTACCTGCCAGCAACCTTTCAGAAATAGTTTGGAGATAAAAGTTGGTTGTTGAACCTTTTCAAGGCAGTTCTTCAGACATGAGATAAAAGTCTGATTTTGTAACTGCAGTAATTTTCCTATTGTCCACACACAATTGTTGGGTACTGCCCAGTTTTGGTAACATCGCTATAGGTGAGCTCCACTCACTGCAGCTCATTTCAACTACTTCATTTTTAAGCATGCTTTTAATCTCCTTTTGAACCTGTGCCAGTTTAAATCTATAAGGATGTTGTTTAATTGGAACAGCATTTCCACACATCTGCATCAGGTATAGCCACTCTAGTACTTCCCAACTTATTCCCATATACTTGTCTATGTGATATTAATAACTCTTTCAGATTAGTTCAATTTTCCTCTAGAACGTAACTCAGTAATTAATCCTAATTTTTAATAACTTCCTCATTATCCAATTTAATTTGAGGAATGCAAAATTCAGACTCCTGTGGATTTGATTCCTCGCTCTGAGTTATAACCACTAAAGCACTTCTTTTCAGCTTGATGTCCCTTCTGAAACTAAAACTTCAGCCAACCAAAACAGAAAATGAAATCTTAAATATACTTGGGGAAAAAAAACACATGATCTTCCTCCAAACAATGCAGGGTCATAAAACATCCCAGAGTAAAAATAAACCCTATTTAAACCACGAGCAATAAAAAGACTTCTCCAGACAACTTGGCAACAATGACATAAGTTGAAGCTGTAAGAATTGCAGAGAACGTGATTTAAAAAAAACTTATAAAGGTACACTAATGTCACACATACCCACACATATCTGATTCCCTTCACATTCCTCAGATTTCCATTGTACACTTGCTCTGTTACGCTGATGAAGTGGTAAGCCTCACATCAGGTTTCTCCATGATTGTACAACTTCTGACAGTAAATGCTGATGGCCTGGCTCTCCTGCTCTTTAGTTAAAACTTCACAGTAATGAGGGTAGCGTTACCTGTTCCCATGGTAATAAAGTGCTGCCGGTGAAAGGACAGCTCCAAAGGATCCTGTTCAAAAGTTTTTTTCGACCGATCTATTGTTTAAAGACTGCCCCTGTAATTATCCAAGTGTTTGAGTGAAGCACAAAGAATTAAATGATTAGTCCAAGTTCAACTCACTATGGTAGTGTTGATTCTGAGTCTGGTGTTACCAAGGGAGCACTATTCTGTTTAATTAATTAAAATTATTTTAGGGCAAGAATAGAAAATATGAATTCACAATTATTAATGTTTATGTGTGTGTGTTTTTATCTATGCATGTTTGTTTTTATTTGTACGTGTGTTTGTTTTCATTTATGCGTGTGTGTACTTATTTATGCGTGTGTTTGTTTTTATCTATGCGTGTGTATTTATTTATGCGTGCGTGTGTGTTTTTATCTATGTGTGTGTGGGTCAGAGGCTGAGTGTGGTTGGGGGTTTGGTATGGGACAGTTGTGAGAGTTTTGGGTGGGGCGGTTCAGGTGTTGGGTGTCAGTCAGTTGATGGTGCACATGGGGAGGGGGTGGGTGTAGGTGGGTGAGGGAGGTGTGGGTGCAGGAGTGTGTGAAGGGGCTGTAGGTGGGAGGTGGATGTGGGAGAAGGTGGATGAAAAGAATGGTCTCAATATTGATGCACGGAGCGAGTGGGTAAGTTGAAATGTCAGCCGCTGTCACATGCTGTCTGCGAATGAGTTAAAGAAACTAATGAAAGAGAGACTGTGAAGCATTTGTGTTCACAGAGGCTCCAGGGAGGGATAGCATCTGAAACCTGTCTTTTGTTGCTTTGTCTCTCACACTATTTCGGGAGTTGCTTTTATGCCAGACGCGACATTGTGGATTTGTGTTGTCTACAAAGCCAAGAACTTGAGTCTCAGAATCAATAAGAATTAGTGCAAAAACCAAGGCAAGGCCATTCATCCCCTTTAGTTCATCCTGTTCTCCAGCTCCTATTCAATAACTTTGATCGCCATGTCATCTTTTGCCCAATCACAGGCACATGAGAGAATATTTGGAAGTGCTCGAATACATTTAGTATTTGGAGATTTTCTGGCGCTATGGGTAACATCCAGCCTCTGAACCAGACGTTCCAAATGGGCGACACGGTGGCACAGTGCTTAGCACTGCTGCCTCACAGCCCCAGGGACCTGGGTTCGATTCCCAGTTCGGATCACTGTCTGTGTGGAGTCTGCACGTTCTCCCCGTGTCTGCATGGGTTTCCTCCGGGTGTTCCGGTTTCCTCCCACCGATTACGTGCATTGGCCGTGCTAAATTCTCCCTCAGTGCACCCAAACTGGGGTTTGATGCTGGAGTGTGGCAACTGGGGGATTTTCACAGTAATTTTCATTGCAGTGTTAATGTAAGCCTATTTGTGACACTAATAAATAAATGTTGTAAATCCTTCTGATGACATACGCCAGGTGGCAGGCGATGAGAGTGGGAGAGATTCAGCGATATCGTGGAAAGCAATCTGTCCTCACTATCCCAGCTCCAGAATGCCACAACCCTGAGTGATCTGTAACATACCAGCTTTAGTATTTACTGCACCAACTGCTCCCTAATCATCGAATCCTGCAGTGCAGAAGGAGGCCATTTGGCCTATTAAGTGTACACCAACCACAATCTCACCCAGACCATATCTCCATGATCCTACCCTGCTAGACCCCCTGACACTAAGTGGAAAACTAGCATGGCGATCCAAGCTAACCTGTGTCGTGAAGGCCTCTTTGGAGAACGCTTACCCGAAGATCAGAGGCCGAATGCCCGTGACCGCTGAAGAGTTTCCCAATGGGGGAGAACAGTCTTGCCTGGTGATTGTTGAATGGTGTTCATTCATCCGTTGTCATAGCGTCTCCATGGTCTTCCCCAATGTATCATGTCTCAGGACATCCTTTCCTGCAGCTTATCAAGTCGACAGCATTGGCAAGAGTATGTACCGTGTACTTGGTGAATGGTGTTCTCACGTAAGATGATGGCATCCGTGTCGATGACAGGGTTGTGTGGTGTTGTGGTCACTGTTCGCCTGAAGGCTGGGTAGTTTGCTGCAGACAACGGTCTGTTTGTGGTTGTGCGGTTGTTTGAAGGGAAGAAGAGGCGGTTTGAGGACGGCCTTGGCAAGATGTTCGTCTTCATCAATGACATGTTAAAGGCTTTAGAGAAGATGTCTTGGCTTCCCTGTCCAGGGAAGTACTGGACAATGAAGGGTACTCTGTCCACTGTGTCCCATATTTGTCTTCTGAGAAGGTTGGTGCGATGTTTCGAAAATTCCGATGTGTCACAGCGAAAAACGTCACCGACCTCCTCAGAAGACAAATATGGGACACAGTGGACAGAGTACCCTTCGTCACCCAGTACTTCCCCGGAGCAGAGAAACTATGGCATCTTCTCCAGAGCTTTTAACATGTCATTGACAAAGACGAACATCTCACCAAGGTTATCCTCACACTTTCACTTCTTTCCTTCAAACAGCTGCACAAACAGACCATTGTCCGCAGCAAACTGCCCAGCCTTCAGGAGAACAGTGACCATAACACCACATAACCCTGCCACAGTAATCGCTGTAAGATGTGCCGGATCATCGACTCGCATGCCATCATGTCACTTGAGAACAGCGTTGTCTACCTGATACGCTGCAGGAAAGGATGTCCCAAGACATGGTATATTGGGGAGACCATGCAGATGCTACAACAAGAGATGCATGAACACTGCTCGACAGTCACCAAGCAAGAGTGTTCTCTCCCTGTTGGGGAACACTTCAGCAGTCACGGCTTCTGATCTTCGGGTAAGCGTTCTCCAAGGAGGCCTTCACGACACACGACAGCGCAGAGTCACTGAGCAGAGACTGATAGCCAAGTTCTGTACACATGAGGATGGCCTCAACCAGGATCTTGGGTTCATGTCACACTATCTATAACCCCTACGATTTGCCTGGATTTGCACTATCTCACTAACTGTCCTGGCTGGACACAATACACACCTTTTTAACCCGTGCTTAATGTTCTCTCCACTCACTTTGTTTGTACCTTTTAAGCCTTGATTACTGTAAAGACTGGCATTCCAATCATTATTTTGTAAATTGAATTTGTGTCTTTATATGCCCCATTTGTGAACGGAACTCCCACTCACCTGACGAAGGGGCAGTGCTCCAAAAGCTAGCGGCTTTCGCTACCAAATAAACCTGTTGGACTTTAGCCTGGTGTTGTGAGATTTCTTACTGTGTTTATCCCACGCTGGCATCTCTACATCTGTTTGCAGTGCCAGGCAGCCATCGTTAATCTCGTATCAGGGCTAATTCATATTTAAATTTAATCACAAAACCCTGTAAACTTCTTTTTCCTACTAAAATGGCATTCGCCTCGAAAAATGGATACATGAAATCCAATATAAAAATTAACATAAAAATGATGAGAACATTCCTCCTTAATAATTCCAAATTAGTTTAAGAAACCCCTGTTGGCTTATGGTGTTATGGTTTTACAATTTGGAAATCTTTTTCGTTGACACCAAATGTGTTTTTTCTTCTGTTTTTATCTGACATGCTGACTCCTACTTTCATCAAAACAGAAGGTTCACTCATGGCAAAATCTGGTCCCATTCAACACCCTGCCCCTCTGGGCCAACAAGAGAGCGAGGTTGCAGGATGGAGGGTGATAGAGAAATCAACCAAGCTTTCTCTTCCCAATTACTATCTAACAGCTTTGATATGTCAGCATTGGGATGTGTGCTGAGGGTGGGTTCCCACTGATGACTCCCCCGGGTATAGAAGAGAGACCAGATGACCCTAGCGGCCCCTGAACTGGAAGCTTAGCAAGATCTCAAAACTGCCGAGAAAATGAGGAGTGACGGCTTATAGATAATTGGGAGATGGGCCAATTCGAAGTGTGGATCCTGGGGTGTCAACTGCAAATTTCAATTCTGAGATTGATAGCTTTTTTCTCATTAGGTAAGAAAATCAAGATTACCGAGGCATGTAGTAGGAAGCGATGGCCTCATGGTAGTATTGCTGGATTATTAATCCAGAAGCCCAGCTAATGTTCTGGGGGACCCTTGAATTAAAAGTAAAGTACTACGGGTGTTAGAGATTTGAAATATGAACAGTGCTGGAAAATCTCAGCAGTTCTGGCAGTATCCGTGGAGAGAAACAGAGTCAATATGCAGGAATCTCCAGCCGGGTGCGTCCAAGGCTGGAAATTTCTGCCTCACCCACTGCGATTCCTGTGGCGGGCAAGAGGGTAACATTTCGGCCAGATGATTTCTTCACAACACTTTGTTCAGACTGGACTTAAACAGTTAACTCTGTTTCTCCCTCCACTGATACTGTCAGACCTGCTGGGTCCTTCCAGCATTTTCTGTTTATATTTCAGGTTTCCAGCACCGGCAGTATTTTATTGTTACATTGCGTCTCTGGTGTGACTTGACGGAGCATTTTTGTCTTGGAATAAGTAAGTATTGGAGTCAGGACTACTAATCAGGGCTGGCACTCCATCGCAGTGCTGAAGGACCACCACGCTGGTGGAGGAGCTGGCATCCAAATATGAACAGGGATTTTCCAATTTTGCCCGTGGTCGGGGAATCTCCGGACCTGCTGCTGTGAATGAAGATGTGGCTGAATATCAAATTCTCCGTTCTTGCTGGGAGCAGGAATGGGGCATCTGAAGAGCATGGTGTGAAATGGTGGCTGAATCTGCTCTGTATATAAAAGGTGCTATTTTAAGGAAGAGGCAGGGGGTTCAGTCCTGAGCAATAGTCACCCTCAAGAAATATCTCTGAGCAAAACATAATATCTGGTCATTATTTCATTGCTGTCTCATTTTCCACATTACTAATTTTTCAAAAGTATTTTGTTGGCTGCGATGCAGTTTGGGATATTCCTGACTTTGTGGCATAGTGAATAGTGTCCCTGTCTCTGATCCAGAAGCTCTGGACATGAGTCCCACCAGGACCTGATGGCCAAGGAAGGCGCATTCGTAACATGGCCAAACGGACTGAGGAGCAATCTGCAAAATCCTCCCAAACATGCCAGTGACTCGTGGTAGGAGAGGGGGGAGATTCCTGGTCAGCCCCCTCCAAATCTTTGGCCACGTGTTAGTGACTACTTCCAGGAAACAGCTATGGAACAGATGAAAATCTACACCAATAGGTACAGGAAAGGAACAGGAACTCTTCCCCCTCCCTCTTTCCTGGGGACCGTCTACATCATAAAGTGACTACAGCTCAAAATAACTTCATTTGCTTAGAAACCGCTTTGGGGGTGAACTGAGGTCATGAAGAGGACTCTGCAAATGCAAGACTGTTTTTCCTTCCTGAGGCTAAATGTTTTTAATAACGTTCAACTAGCTTACAGCAACACTGCCCAGCGATTCCACAATCTGATTGTGGAATCTGAATTTAGACATTGGCTTCGATCTCTGGCAGTGAACGGCTCTTAATCAGTTCCACCCAGGTCACTGCGACCCTGTGAACACACGGAGCAAAGCACGTTCCCTCCCTCAGTAAGGGCATCAATTGTTGATGTCACAGCTCACAGTGTAAGGAACCTTTTGTCCAGAGATTTCTCCAGATACAAGTCGTACCAGGGGAAGGACAAGAACTCTTTTCATTTCGTCACATTTGACTGATTTAGACTTTGAACAGGTTTTTCAGGGAGCAAGTTTTCAGCTGAGGGTGGAGGGGAAGGGAAGAGTAGGCATGGAGATTTTGATTTGATTTTTTGATTTGGTATTGTCACGTGTTAGTATACAGTGAAAAAGTATTATTTTTTTCTCGCACTGTACAGACAAAGCATACCGTACACAGAGAAGGAAACGAGAGAGTGCAGAATGTAGTGTTACAGTCATAGCGAGGGTATAGATCAACTTAATGCAAGGTAGGTCCATTCAGAAGTCTGATAGCAGCAGGGAGGAAGCTGTTCTTGAGACGATTGGTGTGTGACCTCAGACTTTTGTATCTTTCTCCCGATGGAAGAAGATGGAAGAGAGAATGTCCGGGATATGTGGGGTCCTTAATTATTTTGGCTGCTTTTCTGAGGCAGCGGAAAGTGTGGACAGAGTCAATGGATGGGAGGCTGGTTTGTGTGATGGACTAGGCTTCGTTCACAATCCTTTGTAGTTCCTTGCAGTCTTGGGTAGAGCAGGAGCCGGACCAAGCTGTGATACAACCAGAAAGAATGCTTTCTATGGTGCATCTGTAAAAGTTGGTGAGAGTCGTAGTGGACATGCCAGATTTCCTTAACCTCCTGAAAAAGTAGAGGCTTTGGTGGCAGGAATGAACGGGAGGTAAAAGGGTCAGGTGAGGGGGGTTGGCAGAGGTCAAGCAGGGAGGTGGCAGGACTACTAATCAGGGCTGGCACTCCATCGCAGTGCTGAAGGACCACCACACTGGTGGAGGAGCTGGCATCCAAATATGAACAGGGATTCTCCAACTTTGCCCGTGGCCAGGGAATCTCCGGACCTGCTGCTGTGAATGAAGATGTGGCTGAATATCAAATTCTCCGTTCTTGCTGGGAGCAGGAATGGGGCATCTGAAGAGCATGGTGTGAAATGGTGGGGGAGTGATAGGGATCAGCAAGGCGGTGGGGAATGGCAGGGGTCAGGAAAGATCAGGGGATTGTTTGTGTCTTAGGTCCTGGAAAAGAGCCATCCCAGAAACGAGGGGGTCGAAAGTCTGCTCTGTAAATACTGCACATCTATATAAACATTCATTGTGAATTAACGGTTAAAATCATTGGCTCCGACATTCAAAGGTGCAAAATAACAGGTGAAACTTTTCATTTCACTGATCAGTGATTCCCTCACCAGCTAATTAACTTCATCACTTTTGCCATTTAAAAAAAACAATCCTCTTATAATGTCACTGCAATTAGGGAAAGTTTGGGAGCATGTCCTCAGAATTATTAACAATTATTGTTGCAGTTGGATGTGTGAGGAACTCGCACTGAATGGGCTGCTCCGAAGTAAAATTCCCACGTTCCGTCTCTCCTTGTTGAGGGAATGCTGGAGAGAGTGTATCTGTTCCTCTTCAGAAGCAATGTACGTTTGTAAAGGGTGATCATAATGCCTGAGGTGATTCATGGGTGTGTAATCAAATGAAGTTTGATACCAAGCCGTGTAGCAAGATATTAAGAGAGGTTGGCCTAAACGTTTGATTATAAGCAATGATTTAAAGGAGGAGAGAGGGGTAGAGTGGTTTTGGGAAGGAATCTCAGAAAGTGAGGCTTGAGCAACTTAAAAACACAGCCACACAATGGTGATCCTTTAAAACCAGCGATGTGCAAGAGGCCAAAATTGGTGGAACACAGAGATCTGAGGTTTGTATCAACTGGAGGATATCTTGACCCAGGAGGCTACAATGTTCATGACCAATATTGAAGGAATTCGATGTGAGACAGCAAGTGTGAACGTTACACTCGGGGACATTTTGATCTGTTACTAAATATAGCTGCCCACCCACCCAACCCAGCCCAAAACATCAGCTTCAATTTGAATTGGATTCTTTCTCTGCACTCTCAGGGGGAAGTGAGGGCCTGAAGATAATTTTCCTTTTGAGTTTTATCTAATTCCTTTTTGAAGATGATGATTGAATCTACAACAATTTCTGATCTTGGTGCGTAAGAAAATAACGTTCTTCTCGTCTGGCCACTAGTATTTTAACAATTGCCTTGAATTTGTGTTCTCAGATTAGCACCTTCCTGTTGGTGGAAACAGTTTCTCCCTCTCTACTTTGTCAAACTTCTCACTATTCTGAACACCTCTACTAAACCTCTCCTTAATCTCCTCTGCTTTAAGTAACTGATGTTCCTCACCCCTGGTACATTCTAGGAAGTTGCTTCTGTAGCCACTCCAAAGCTAAGCCACTCTTTTCTAAAGGGTGGTCCAGATTTGGACACAACACTACACATCAGTTAACATTCCCGACAAGGTGCAAATTATATAGCATAGTCTAAAGGATTTTAGTTTTGAAGGTATTTTCCCTAGTGGAACAAAATTGATGCTTAATTGCAAAACACATCCTCTCTCAAATTGTCCTATGGGTAGCACGGTAGCACAGGGGTTAGCACTGCAGCACCAGGGACTGCTGTTCAATTCCTGCCTCTGGTCACTGTGTGTGCAGTTTGCACATTCTCCCTGTGTCTGCATGGGTTTCCTCCCATAGCCCAAAGATATCTGAGTTATGTTGATTGCTAAACTGACCCCATTATCAAGGAATTTGCTGAGTATGTGTGGGGTTACAGGAATAGGGTTTGACTGAGATTGTGATCAGTTCAGACTCTATGGGCAGCCTCCTGCAATGTAAGGATTTTATGATTCTAAGTACTTAGAATTTGATTTGATTTATTATTGTCGCATTTATTGAAACAGTGGAAAGTACCCGCTCATACAGCCAAAGCATATCATCCGTAGAGTACACAGGGAAAAAGAAAGGAGGGGGTGCAGAATATAGTGTTATAGTCATAGCTAGGATGTAGAGAAAGATCAACTTAATATGTGATTGGACTATTCCAAAGTCTGATAGCAGCAGGAAAGAAGCTGTTCTTGAGTCAGTTGGAACGTGCTTTTAGACTTTTGTATCTTTTTCTCGATGGAAGAAGGTGGAAGAGAGAATGTCCGGGGTGCATGAGGTCCTTTAATTATACTGGCTGCCTTTCCAAGGTAATGGGAAGTGTAGCTGGAATTAATGTATGGGAGGCGGGTTTGCGCGATGGACTGGACTATATTCGTGACCTTTTGTAGAAATGATCATTTTGAGTGAATGTATCGTTGGAGTTTGGGAAGGGTGGGGTATGGGGGGATCAGAATGAGAGAATGGAACTCTTTCTCCACTAATGTTAAAGACTTTGATCTTGATATACAGTCAGCCCATTGTGTTTATGGTAGCTCTCCATAACCCAGTTTTCCTACTTGACAGCCCTCTCCATGTATCCCTCCAACTACCTTCTCTTTGAAAGCCAGGATTGAAATTTCTCTTCATCTTTTTATGGTTCTATCAAGGAGAGTGAGCATTGCTATGTTTATGACCCATCTCTAATCGTCTTTGAGGAGATGGTGATCAGTGTCTCTCTGAATATAACTGCCATGCTGGGCCATTTCTGAAGTCAGTTAAGAGTCAACCATGTTGCTGTAGATCTGAAATCACGTGTAGGTCAGATTTACTTAATTAATTGCATTTAAATTCCCTTGCCATTCGTGGGATTTGAATTCATGTCTCCAGATCTTTAGTTCAGGCTTCTGGATTACTAATTCTTTTTTTGTTGCAAAAATATACTTTATTTTTGAAATATTTGAAAGAAAGTTACAAAACGGCCATCACAGTACAATAATATTCTAGTTTCCTGCGCAAATCATGTTGCTCTCTGAGATGTCTTTCGATTACTAATTCTTCTTTTAAAAGATATCATTCATTTCTCAGAGTTAGGGAAAGCCAATGTGCAGAATGGACAGGACAACCTCCGAATGCATCTCCTTGCGTTCTCCAGAGAACGATTCAAATTCAATCTGAATCCACTTCTTTTTCTCATTCTTTATTCTCTTTCAAATTGTTGTAATTGTCACAATGTCACCTCTCTGCCTCTTGGGAAAATCTAGAAAATGCCGTTGTTTCTGTTAGACACCAGATCAGAAACTCCAAGGTATTTTATGAAGTTAGCCTGGACCCCAACTTTTAATTTGATGTTAGCATTAAGGTGAGCATTTGGTATGATCCCAGTGACCCACGAGGAAACTTTTATTAAAACAAACTTAATTTAAGAACACAGTTAGAATATAACAAAAAGAATTAGTATAACTTTTACCAATCTAGAAACTTAAACATAACAAGGAATAATTCTTAACAACTAGCTATCTCTATAGTTCCAATGTAAGCAATATCCCCCATTTATTATATGCTTATAAATGAGGATATGCTTATATGGATGCTAAATTTCCAGCCTTTTAACACTGCTGGACAGAGATCTAGACCGATAGCAAACTCTCATACAGTAATTTCCAGAAAAACATCCACCCCAAATAGAAGAGACATATTTCCCTGGCAGATTCCAGTCTCCAGCTCCAGAGAGAGAAAGAGAGGCATTGGTTAGAACAGACTATTTAAGAAATTTCTTGCACAAGGTAGAATCCCTAAAGTGCAGAAGGGGGCCATTCAACCCATTGAGCCTGCATCCTTATCCCACCTTATCCCTGTCACCCCAAGTATTTACCCTGCTAATCTCCCGACGCTAAGGAGCCAACTTACCATGGCCAGTCCACCTAACCTGCACATCTTTGGACTGTGGGGGGAAACTGGAGCACCCAGAGGAAATCCACACAGACACGGGAAGAATGTGCAAACTCCACACTGTCACTCAGGCCGGAATCGAACCCAGGTCCCTGGTGCTGTGAGACAGCAGTGCTAACCACGGTGCCACCTTGCTGCCTATTGGTCATCGTCTTCCTCCCATCATTTGGCCATCTCCTGCAACTGCAGCCCAAACCAACCAGGCAACAGGAGCTCCAGGTGAGTTTGATTGACCCAGGGAGCAACCTAGATCGCCCTATTATAGAAAGGATATTATTAAACTAGAAAGAGTGCAGAAAAGATTTACTAGGTTGCTACTGGGACTTGATGATTTGAGTTATAAGGACAGGTTGTATAGACTTCGACTTTTTTCTCTGGAGCATAGAAAGCTGAGGGGTGATATATTTTATAGACTTATTGAAATCTATAAAATAATGATGGTCAAAGCTCAGCTGGACAGTCAATAACTTTACCCAAAAATAGGTGAGGAGGGAGAGATACAAAAGCATCCCAAGGCGGCAATTTTTTTACACACAGGGTAATGAATGTCTGAGCAAGCAGCCAGAGGTAATAGTAGAGGTGGTACAATTTTGTTTTTAAAAAACATTGAGACAGTTACATGGATAAGATCGGTATAGAGGGATATGGGTCAATTGTGGGCAACTGGGACAAGCTTAGGGGTTTTAAAAAAAAAAAAGGGCGGCATGGGTAAGTTGGGCCGAAGGGTCTATTACCATGCTGTAAACCTCTATGACTCTGTGACTCTAACGTTTCTAGGTCTCCTATTCATTCCTGTGATTGTTGAAGCCTCAAAGATTCATGTGCAGGCAGCCTCTGTAACCAATACACTGGAACCAAAGTCCCATTCATTAGAGATCTTTGCTTTGACATAATGATGGGTCATCCTGTACGTTTTCTCTGGTCAGTGAGCCTGGAGACAGGATGCCATTGGTATCTCCTCAGTCAAGCCTGCTTATTGGGAAATATATTTATAAAGATAAATGACTCAAATACTCTTCTTAGAGACACAGAGTCACCACACCTCCCAAATCCATGCTCAGTTTCCATCTAACTCCTCATCTGAACAATTGGGTTTCTATTTCCTAGCCTTTTTCCTAGGATGGAGAAAGCTAGCACGAGGGGACACAGCTTTAAATTAGGGGGTGATAGTTATAGGACGGATATCAGAGGTAGGTTCTTTACCCAAAGGGTGGTTCGGGAGTGGAATGCCCTGCCTGCAGCAGTTGTAGATGCGCCAAGTTTGGTGGCGTTTAAGAGGTTAGTTGATAAGTATATGGAAGAGAAGGGAATGGTTTAGTTTGGAGGGGCATTGCTTTTTATATTGGTCGGCGCAACATCGAAGGCCGAAGGGCCTGTTCTGTGCTGTAATGTTCTATGTTCTATGTTCTATTCTTTCACAGCATTGAAACGAAACAAACCAAAGTCATGGTTTTTAAAGTCTGACTGTAAAGGGGATGTTCTATTCATGGTCGCTACGAGCTCAGTAATGTGGGGGCAACGCTCTGATCCCCCTTGGCTTAAGGTGGATTATGGGGTCTCCTGAAGTGGGATTTGAACCCACAACCTTTAGACTCACAGGTGAAATGCTGCCACTTCAGAGTGTGTGATTCCAGCAGCCACGGTTGACACACACACATTCAATTTTTTTTTCAGCCTAAGCAGGAACTCTATTCATTCAGCTACAAAGGCACAGGGGACCATGAGTTATTTAAATGCAGAATAAATTATGCTAAACAGGGATAGAGGGCTACATTAATCAGCCATGCTGAGTAGCAGACAGTTGTATGGTTCTTGTGTTTGAGAGTGGGGTTAACTTACCCATCAGTGTGTTGGCACAGTGGGTCATTGTTTTAACGAGCCTTCCTTTGGAACTAGCAAACAAATTCTGGGTTTAAAAATACAAATCCACTCCCCTCCTCCCCACTCCCCCCCACACACACACAATAGTAAAATTAGCTTTCGGCTTTTTAATGAATGAATACTTAAGGATTCCATTCGGAATTCCTTTCTCGGTCACCTCATTTTGTTTGGGAGAAATGAGAAATTCCCCAGATTGGACAAAATCCAAGAGAAAGTTTCAAGCAATGAAAGTTTTCAATATCAAAGATCCTCAGCGAGAAGGAGAAACATTTTTGAGATGTTGTTCGATGGTCATGGAAGGTGGGATTTTCCAGCTGCTCTCACCCCAAAGCTGGAAAATCCTGCCCCAGGACAATGGACCTTTCCGTAGTCTGTGTCTCCCCCACTGTGGGGATCTTGGGAGAGGGGAGTTCTGCCCTTGGAGTCTCTGAGCATCTTGTCTGAGTTAACTCGATGCCACAACAGAACAAAATGGACAATGACAAGAATACTAAGGAATTTTATTTAAAGGGGCAGCACGGTGGCACAGCAGTTAGCACTGCTGCCTCACGGTGCTAGGGATTCAGGTTCGATTCCAGCCTTGGGTGGAACTTGTACATCCTTCCCGTGTCTGCATGGATTTCCACCGGGTACTCCAGTTCCCTCCCACAGTCCAAAAAGGTGAAGTTTAAGTGGGTTGGTGATGGATAAATGTGTGAGGTTACAGGGATGGGATGGACTTGGTGTGACGCTGTTTCAGAGAGTCAGGCTGGATGAACAAAATGGTCTTTTCTGCAATGTAGGGATTCTATGGTTTGTGAGGCTACCTTCACAGATAGCTATAGAGGGATATGGGTCAATTGTGGGCAACTGGGACAAGCTTAGGGGTTTAAAAAAAAAAGGGCGGCATGGGTAAGTTGGGCCGAAGGGTCTATTACCATGCTGTAAACCTCTATGACTCTGTGACTCTAACGTTTCCAGGTCTCCTATTCATTCCTGTGATTGTTGAAGCCTCAAAGATTCATGTGCAGACAGCCTCTGTAACCAATACACTGGAACCAAAGTCCCATTCATTAGAGATCTTTGCTTTGACATAATGATGGGTCATCCTGTACGTTTTCTCTGGTCAGTGAGCCTGGAGACAGGATGCCATTGGTATCTCCTCAGTCAAGCCTGCTTATTGGTAAATATATTTATAAAGATAAATGACTTGAACATTCTTCTTAAAGGCACAGTCACCACACCTCCCAAATCCATGCTCAGTTTCCATCTAACTCCTCATCTGAACAATTGGGTTTCTATTCTTTCACAGCATTGAAACGAAACAAACCAAAGTCATGGTTTTTAAAGTCTGACTGTAAAGGGGATGTTCTATTCATGGTCGCTACGAGCTCAGTAATGTGGGGGCAACGCTCTGATCCCCCTTGGCTTAAGGTGGATTATGGGCTCTCCTGAAGTGGGATTTGAACTCGCAACCTTTAGATTCACAGATGAAATGCTGCCACGTCAGAGTGTGTGATTCCAGCAGTCACGGTTGACACACACACATTCAATTTTTTTTTCAGCCTAAGCAGGAGCTCTATTCATTCAGCTACAAAGGCACAGGGACCATGTAAAAATATTTAACAGCTTTGGTTTCTGTAAGTGTTCGATGTAAGGACTGAACTGCACCACCCACCGACTTTGTCCGGGATGATTGTTTAGACACGAGGAACGGCAGATACCTGAGTAAAGCTCCATTGTGATGTCCACTGTCCTGTGTCAGAGCGAGGCCAACCACTTTGATCAACCCCCAACCTGCGTTAACGCTTCTCAGCCTTCTGGGCTAATGGCGGGGAAGGGAGGAGGGAGGTGAGAGGTGAATGAATATCAACCAGGTGATCTGATGACCTGATCTTTTGGGATGTGAGGTGAAGCCAGTGAGGGTCAGCCATCGTCACCCCACCATGGTTGAATTGGCGCACCATTTGCACCCACTTCTTAAGCAATGCCTCAGGTGCCCATTGGCTGCTGGTGCCAGCGATGTGTTGCTGAATTGGCAGTAAATACCTTTTATTATTCGAGGCAAAAAAAAAAGAAATGTAAAAATTGGAGGGAGAGGGAAATGGACAATAGCTTTTCTTCCCTCCTGAAACCTTTTGGTCTTTTCACCAGTTGAATTTCAGATATTCATGGTTGAATACATTACTGATAAATTCTAACCAATAACTCATATTAATTTTACCATTACAGTCAAACTATTGGAGTTTTAAGGTCAGTACCGTTTCTGTGCAGCCATTTCTGCATGTGCTCTGCATGAACAGCGTTGGCTCTGCTCAGTCCCCCATTCTCTGTGCTCTGTGTTCATTTAAATGGGGCTTGGGGGATAAGCTGTTAATTGCGCTGTTTTCACCTCTGCTGGTCTGTCTGCCGTTACGGAGTTGTCTCCCACCCACCCCCCACTTCACCCCCCTCCCTCCCTCAATCTTTGTTTACAAAAATGCTGTCTCTGGACCGAAACCCTTCGACGCGCAGTTGGTGTTTTAGCTCAGCTTATCCGATTTAAAGGATGAGGAGAATGTTAAGTGAAAATATTCCACCGGAATTGAACAGAGGATGCTTCCAATAAAGTTTCAGTGGTTGTCCGAAAAAAAAGGTACGACTTAATGGGTTTTGGTTGCATCAGTATTTTTTTTGGGGTGGGGTGGGGCGGGGGGAGGTTGGCATTAACAGGGAACAGCACTGACTGAGGGTACCCTCTATACCAGGGTAAGGCACCACCCCCTTGTGAATTGGTGCGGTCCTGAAATTACCCTGGTGGTTAGGAGACTTGAACCTTCTAAAGGAAGTTTTGTCCCTGACTGAGTGTAAATGCAGCAGTGGTGATATTATTACGTGGATTCCACCCCTTCATCAGACTAACTGTGATTGGCAAGTTATATTTAAAAATCAGATAGGAAGCAGCAGGATGTGTTGAGTATTCACTCTCTCGTTACTGTTGCTGTCCGCTTCCAGAATCTTCTGTTTTTATTGCATTTCCAGCAAATTAAAATTCTTTTTCAACCCACATTGAGATCAGCAACAATGATTTGCATTTATATTGTATAGTAAAATGGCCAAAGTTATTAGCAGGTAACATTTAACACTGAGTCATGAGGAGATATTCAGATTGGTCGAAGAGATAGGTCTTAAGGAGCATCTTGTAGGACGAGGGAGAGGCAGAAAAGTTCAGGGAAGGAATTCCAGAGTTGGAAGCTTGGCAGTGAGATCATTGCCACCCACTGAGGAGGGGGTGAAGGTGACAGGGATGCAGAGGAGATCAGAATTGGAGATGTGTAGGGACCTCAGTGAAGAATAATGGGATGTCTTGATTTGATTTTTTGATTTGGTTTCTTATTGTCATGTGTATTAATACACATTGAAAAGTATTATTTCTTGCATGCTATACAGACAAAGCATACTATTCCTAGAGAAGAAAAGGAAAAGGTGCAGGGTGTAGAGAAAGATCGTCTTAGTGCGAAGTAGGTCCATTCAAAAGTCTGACAGCAGCAGGGAAGAAGCTGTTTTTGAGCTGGTTGATATGTGACCGATGACTTTTGTATCTTTTTCCCGATGGAAGAAGGTGGAAGAAAGAATATCTGGAGTACAGAATATCTGGAGTGCCTATCCCTATCCATCACTAAGGTGAATGTAATCGAATAGTTTGGTCACTATCACCAAAATGTTCACCAACTTCCAAGTCTAACACCTGGTCTGGCTCATTGCCCAGCACCAAATCCAATGTAGCCTCACCTCTAGTTGGCCTATCTACATACTGAGTCAAAAAACCTTCCTGCACACCTTGTATAAAAACTGACCCCTCTAATGAGCTAGAGCTATAGCTATTCCAATCAATATTAGTAAAGCTAAAGTCCCCCATAACAATTACCCTATTACTTTCACTCCTGTCCAGGATCGACTTTGCAATCCTTTCCTCTACCTCTCTAGAACTTTTAGGAAGTCTATAAAAGACTCCCAACAGGGTGACCTCTCCTCTCCTGTTTCTAATCTCAGCCCATACTACCTCAACAGACAAGTCCTCATCAAACTTCAGTGGGACAGCAGTGGGAAGTTGTGCGTGGAGCCTGAAGAGATTGGAGAGGCACTGAACAAATATTTCTCTTCGGTATTCAGGCAGGGAGATGTAAATGTATTTGTGGAGAACACTGGGATACAGGGTTGTAAACTGGAAAGTATTGAAGTAGATAAGGAGGATGTGCTAGATATTCTTGAGGGTTTGAAGTTAAGTAAGTACCCTGGGCCGGATGGGATTTACCCTAGGATTCTCTGGGAGGCGAGAGAGGCGATTGCAGAGCCTCTGGCTCTGATCTTCAGGTCATCGTTGGTTATGGGTATAGTGCCAAAAGACTGGAGGATAGTGAATGTGGTCCTATTGTTCAAGAAAGGGAATAGAGATTTTCCTGGGAATTATAGACCGGTGAGTCTCACTTCTGTTGTGGGCAAAGTATTGGAAAGAATTATTAGGGTTAGGATTTATAGTTATTTAGAGAGAAACGAATTGATTGGGGATAGTCAGCATGGTTTTGTGAAGGGTAGGTCGTGCCTTATTAACCTTATTGAGTTTTTTGAAAAAGTGACCAAAGAGGTGGATGGGGGTAAGGCAATTGATGTGGTATATATGGACTTTAGTAAGGCGTTCGATAAGGTGGCCCATGGAAGGCTTCTGCAGAAAATGCAGATGTATGGGATTGAAGGTGATTTAGCTAATTGGATTAGGAATTGGCTAGCAGATAGAAGACAGAGGGTGGTGGTTGATGGGAGATATTCATCTTGGAGTTCGGTGACAAGTGGTGTACCTCGGATCTGTTTTGGGGCCCCTGCTGTTTGTAATTTTTATAAATGATCTGGATGAGGGTATTGAAGGATGGATTAGTAAATTTGCGGATGACACCAAAGTCGGAGGAGTGGTAGATAGTGAAGAGGGGTGTTCTAGTTTGCAGAGAGACTTGGACAAGTTGCAGAGCTGGGCCGAGAGGTGGCAAATGGAGTTTAATGCGAAAAGTGTGAGGTAATTCACTTTGGCAGGAATAACAAATGTGTAGAATATAGGGCTAATGGTAGAACTCTTAATAGTGTTGAAGAACAGAGGGATCTTGGTGTATATGTGCATAGATCCCTGAAAGTTGGCAATCAAGTCGATAAGGTTGTTAAGAAGGCATACGGACTCTTAGCTTTTATTGGTAGGGGGATTGAATTTCGGAGCCGCAACGTCATGTTGCAACTGTACAAACCTCTAGTGCGGCCGCACTTGGAGTATTGTGTGCAGTTCTGGTCCCCACATTATAAGAAAGATATGGAGGCATTGGAGAGAGTACAGAGGAGGTTTACCATGATGTTGCCTGGTATGGAGGGCAGGTCTTATGAAGAGAGGCTGAGGGATTTGAGGTTGTTTTCGTTAGAAAGAAGGCGGGTAAAAGGAGACCTTATTGAAACATATAAGATGATTAGAGGTTTAGACAGTGATAGCCTTTTTCCTAGGATGGAGAAAGCTAGCACGAGGGGACATAACTTTAAATTAAGGGGTGGTAGTTATAGGACGGAAGTCAGGTAGGTTCTTTACCCAGAGGGTGGTAAGGGTATGGAATGCCCTGCCAGCTGCAGTTGTAGATGCGCCAAGTTTGGTGGCGTTTAAGAGGTTAGTAGATAAGTTTATGGATGAAAAGGGAATGGTTTAGGTTAGAGGGTCATTGTTTTTTCTTAATTGGTCGGCACAACATCGAAGGCCGAAGGGCCTGTTCTGCGCTGTTATGTTCTATGTTCTTCTACATGGACTTCTTAATTATGCTGGCTGCTTTGCCGAGGCAGTGGGAAGTGTAGATAGAATCAGTTGATGGGAGGTTGGTTTGCGTGATGGATTGAGCTTCGTTCACAACCTTTTGTAGTTTCTCGTGGTCTTGGACAGAGCAGGAGCCATTCCAAGCTGTGATATAATCAGAAAGAATGCTTTCTAAGATGCATTTGTAGATATTGGGGAGAGTTGTAGCGGACATGCCAAATTTCCTTAGTCTCCTGTGAAAGTAGAAGCATTGGTGGGTTTCCTTAACTCTACTGATAATAACATCACCCAGTAGCTTTTTATAACGATCCTGTTTCGGGACTGTATCTACGCTGATGGTAGTTATGATTGCTTCAACAAAAAAAAACTATCAAGTATTTTTTGATTTGAATTGAATTGATTTATTATTGGCACACATATTGGAGTGCAGTGAAAAGTATTGTTTCTTGCGCACTATACAGACAAAGCATACCATACATAGAGTACAGAGGGCAGAAGGAAAGGAGAGGGTGCAACTTAGTATGAAACCCATCTCTCGCTGGGCTTCTCAGACTTCATTCCCACCCAATGCTCAGGTATCATTCTGTTGCTGTCAATATTCAGGCCATTGTGGACGATGCAGTGTAAATGGGCACGATCATCACAAACTCTTCAATCCACTCAATTCACCAAATAAACAGAACATAATCACTGCTTCATTCATCAATAGGACAGCTTCTCTAACATGTACGGATGTTGGTCTTGACAACTCTCTTAAATTTGTTTGTTTTATTTGAATTTTTTAACCAAGCTGATATTGAATTCTTAATTGCCTCGGCATTCTTCAGGGATGTTTAAGAGATTCAAAGGGGCCTCGGTGACCCCAAGATAGAGAAGGTTAATAGATTCAATTGGATTCTCATTCATGATCACAAATGGATGGCACGGTGGCGCACTGGTTAGTGCTGCTGCCTCTCAGCGCCAGGAACCTGGGTTCAATTCTGGTCACTGTTGATGTGGAGTCTGCACATTCTCCCTGTGTCTGTGTGGGTTTCCTCCGAGTGTTCAGATTTCCTCCCACACTCCAAAGATGTGCACATTAGGCCGATTGGCCATGCTAAATAGACTCTTAATGTCCAAAGATGAGTAGGTTCGGTGGATTAGCCATGGCGAATGTGTAGGGTTACACAATCAGGGTGGGGGCTAGGTGGGATGCTCTTTTGAAGAGTCTGTGCAGGCTCAATGGGCCAAATGGCTTCTTCTGCACTGCAGGGATTTTATGATTCTATCACTATCTAATTTTGACTATAATTTACGCTCTTCCCAACTTTGGCTAGTCCTGATCACAGATCCATGATCAAAACCAAGCTTCTCATGATCTGAAAGTTGTATCTTGTGCATGTGATAGGAGTAACTAATTGACAGGCTAAAAATTCTGTTTTTGTAGCAGTGAGGATTGTGTGAGCTTTCCCTGTCAATGTTCTTCTCCAGCCTGAAAAACAGGAAATGCGACACACCACCATTCAGTCATTTGGGCTAAAACTATTAGTTAGATTTATTTGCAAGAATATAATTAAACAAAAGCAAAAGGTCCTGGCAAAGGACCAAAAACATGATATTTGACTTGTACAATACTTCAAACTATTTGTACATAAAAATAGAGCTAAGCATTTTGGGAATAAAATCAGGAAGGACTTTTTGGTGCAGAAGGCAGTGAAAATCGAAAACTCATTGTCCTTAAATGGCTGCTGAGATCAATATAATTTTGCTTGTTAAGGACTTCAAGAGATAGGGAAATAAGCTGATAATGAATAATGAAATGAGCAGGGTGGTGGAGAAGATGTTCAGCATGCTTGTCTTCATCAGTTAGAAAACTGAATACAGGAATTGGGACATCTTGTTGAAGTTGTACAAGACATTGGTAAGGCCATATCTGGAACACTGTACAATTCTGGACACCCTATTATAGAAAGGATACTATTAAACTAGAAAGAGTGCAGAGAAGATTTGCTAGGATGCTACCGGGACTTGATGGTTTGAGTTATGAGGAGAGGTGAATAAACTGGGATTTTTTTTCCCTGGAGCATAGGGGGATTAGGGGTGATTTATAGATTAGCTAGATTGTCAATATCTTTTCCCAAAGATAGGGGGAGTCTAAAACTAGAGGGCATAGGTTTAAAGTGAGAAAGGAGAAATACAAAAGGGTCCAGAGGAGGTTGTGAGTGAATGGAGCAATCTGCCAGAGGTAGTAGTAGAGGTGGGTATAATTTTATCTTTTAAAAAGTGTTTAGATAATTACATGGGTAAGATGGTTATAGAGGGGTAGGAGCCAAACATGAGCAATTGGGCTAGCCTAGAGGTTCTTAAAAAAAAGGTTGGCATGGTCAAGTTGGACCAAAGAGTTTGTTTCTATGCTGGAAACCTCTATAACTGTATGATTCTATGACTCTATGATTCTAAATGGGATTACAACATTGGTAAGTCAAGACCTAACTGAATAGTAGGAAAGGTTTGAGGGGCTGAATGTTACCTCTTGCTCCTGTGTCTCAAAAAAGGTTTCCAAACTTTGATGCCTTTTTCAGAATTTTTTAACTGTGCCAGTGATGAATGTTGTGTCAGTAATTCAAATCTAAAGAGCTCAGTCAAAATCTGGAAAGCTGCAGGTAGCAGCTAATTGAACATCTTGGGACCAGATATAAGTTCTGTCTTTCTTTGAATTGGAGACCATCAGCCAAGAAAACAAGACTCTTTATCTCCAGGCAAGCAGGCTTGTTATTTGTGAAGTGTGCCATTCAAACAGATATGAACAACATCTTTCCAGATACTCCTGATAGGGTTTGTATTGCTTTTCTGGCAATAGCCTCCCAGGGAGACATCTGTAAATTTTGCATGCATTTAACATTTCCAGGACACGAGGGAGTTTCTGATGCAATTAGCTTATGAGTACATGTAATGATTTCCTTCCAGGAAATTAACTGATCCAGACAGTCACCATTGAAATGTAGATCTCCAGAGACAATATTGTTGTATTGCCTGTAATTCTACACAAAGGCGAAAGCTCTATTAAGAATGTAACAAGCTACTGAAGTTACTGTTTAAACCTACGAGTCAGAATTCTCCAATCTCATTCATCCCGTCAATGAGAACAGAGAATTTGTCACACAGCCAAAACTCTGTTCACAGCAGCGGGACTGGAGAATCCCAGCTGTGGGACTGGAGAACCCCAGCAGCAGAACTGAAGATTCCTAGCCACAGGACTGGGGAATCACAGCACAGGACTGGAGAACCCCAGCAGCAGGGCTGGAGAATCCCAGCTGCGGAACTGGAGAACCCCAGCAGCAGGGCTGGAGAACCCCAGCTGCGGAACTGGAGAACCCCAGCAGCAGGGCTGGAGAATCCCAGCTGCGGAACTGGAGATTCCTAGCCACAGGACTGGAGAATTCCAGCCGTGGGCGAGGTTGGAGAATTCACGCTGTAATGTTTTTGTCTGTCTGAAGTTGGGTGTGTGCAGATTGGAATACAGAAATTATAAATGCAGGAATTGTGGATGAGTGAGAAGGTTGGATTTAGATACAGTACCCACCATGGTCACCTGCATTTCAATAGCGCCTTTCCAGCCATGTATGGTCACAGTCATGATGAAGAAAAATTGCAGCAGGCAATTTGTGCACAAGATCCCAGAAATTATAACAGATCCTGGTTGGTTGATGAGACAGGTAAGGTTTTCTTTCTTGAGAGAGTTTATCAGCTTGTTCTCCTCATCCAGTACCCAGTGTCCCAGCTATCCTCCATTTATACAATTTGATAAAACAATAATCAATAAAATAAACAAAAATAACAGGATTGGGGCAATGCAGCTAAAACAAAACATCAAAGAAGACCTCACCAAAGTATCATTCCTGGGATGAACGAGCCCCTGACCCTCCACAGAGCCCACTGGTCACAGAATGCCTGAGTGTGGTGATGGAATGCCCTATTTATATTTGCTGAAAGATAATTAATACCCATTACCTGATTCTCTTAATACGTCACTAACAAAGAATCATAGGAACCGTATCATGCAGAAGGAGGCCACTGAGCCTGCACCAACAACAATCCCACTCAGGCCCTATCCCTGTAACCTCACACATCCTGATAAATTAGCATCCGGGGACACTGAGGGGCAATTTAACATGGGCAATCAAGCTAACGCGCACCTCTTTGGGAGGAAACCGGAGCAAACCCACACAGACAGAGGGAGAAAGTGCAGACTCCGCCCAGACAGTCACCCAAGTCAGGAGTTGAACCACGTCCCTGGAGCTGTGAAGACATCAGTGCTGACCACTGTGCCACCGTTCCATCCCCAAGGCATTCGTGAACCAGTGAGGTTTTTAATGACAATTGACAATGGTTTCCATCATCTGTCATGGTGGGATTCGAACCCAGGTCCTCATTACCGCTGGTCTCTGGATTATTAGTCCAGTGACAAATCACTGCATCACTACCTCCCCTTATATTAATGATGTAAATGATAATACGTTGACGATAACCAATCTGTTTTTAGTAATCCAGTAGTCGTTATTACTGATGTTGTCCTCCTCTATAGCAATCTTCACCAATGAAACCTGCTCATTTACAGGATAAATGTGTGATACCTCCTCACTATTGTAACATTAAGCACTGATTAAAACATTCAGCCTTACATGCCCAGGAGTAATAAGTGTTAATCATTTCTGAACATCATCTCCGACCCTGAAAATTGACCATTTTAATATGGAATCTCATTTCCCCTGAAGAAAATAAATATTGAAGATGTTTTTAAACAAGTCGTTTCATCCTTTTACTAGTTCTCCTTTTTGCTTTTCTGTCTCTAATAATCCTCTGTGCATTTTCCAATTTTTATTTTATTTCCTGTTCAAATTTACTTGTTCACATTTCCCTGCTTTGCAATCTGTGTGCCTCAGTGAAGGATCTTAAATCTGATTGGGTTTAAGAACTTCCCAATTGCTTTCCCTCTTCATGGATGCCAGATTGGCACAGTGGTTAGCCCTGCTGCCTCACAGCACCCGGGACCCAGATTTGATTCCCGGCTTGGGTCACTCTATACAGTTTGCACATTCTCCCCATGCCTGCATGGGTTTCCTCGGGGTACTCTGGTTTCCTCCCATAGTCTAAAGATGTGCAAGTTAGGTGGATTAGCCATGCTAATTGTGCAAGGTTACAGGGCAGAATGGTAGGCTTGGGTAAAATGCTTTGTCGTTTAGTCACCGCAGTCTCCTTCTCCTTCGAGAAGGAGTCTCGAATGGCCTCCTTCTGCACTGTAGAAATTATAGATTCTGTGATATCCAATTATAGACATTGATAACTAGAAATCTTCACTGGCAAACCCTCAAAATATTTGTTGGTAAATGTATGGGTGGCACAGTGGTTAATACTACTGCCTCTCAACACCGAGGGCCCTGGGTTCGATTCCCGGTTTGAGTGACTGTGTGACATTTGAGTGTTCTCTCCATGTCTGTGTGGGTTTCCTCTGGGTGCTCCAGTTTCCTCCCGCACTTTGAAATGGCATTGATCATGCTAAATTCTCCCTCAGTGCACCTGAACAGGTGCTGAAATGTGGCAACTAGGAGATTTTCACAGTAACTTCATTGCAGTGTTAATGTAAGTTTACTTTTAACTAATAATTAAAAGATGTTTTAAAAAGTCATATGTGAGGTGATTGGCCAAAGCTATTCCTTTGCCACTTACAGCAAGAATGAGCCCACTATTGACTCATTGACACGTTGCTCTTTGTGGGACCTTGCTGTGCACAAATTGGCCACTCCAATTCCTACTTTACTGCAATGACTACACTTCAAAAATATTGGCTGTGTGGGGGCTTTGGGAGGACACGAAAGGCAATGAAAGAGTGCAAATCTTTGCAGATAATCTCCAAGATGATCACATTTGTGGTCTTTGGTTTGTAAAGTAGATTGACCATTTCATCTGCTGTTTGTTCGAGATGAGTTCCTTTCCTTTGTGTGAGTCTCATGATGGATCAGTAATGATATAATTTCATAGCATTTTAATTCTGACCTGTACCTCACCCGCATGATTACTTCGCTGTTTATGAAGTACCGGTGGAGCAGTATATCACTGCAAACCACAATCTCCCTTCTCATGAGCTCTTGTCCAATTTTAATATATCTATCTGAATAATTACCCCATAAATTAGCATGATGAATGGCCTCTCTTGAGAGTTATTGGAAGGGTCTCTGCCGTTTAGAGATTGTAATCATTTAATTATCGTTCGTGAACTTGTGATGGGAAGGCGTGGGGTATTTTAAATCTTATTTTCATGAATGTCTCCATTTGCTTCTCTTGTCTCTGAAAAGCACACACCTCCTGCTCAGATCCTTACACAATAGAACAAGAGAGACCATTCAGCCCACTGTATCTGTGTAAGCACTTTGAAAGAACTATCCAGTTAGTCCCCAACATCAATGGATTTGGAACATGTCACCCTCAAGAATTTATCCAAAACATTTTTAAAAACCATTATTGAATTGTTTAAAGTAAAAAGTTAAAGTTTATTTATTAGTCACAAGTAGGCTTACATTAACACTGCAATGAAATTACTGTGAAAATCCTCCCGTTGACACACTCTGATGCCTGTTTGAGAATACACCGAAGGAGAATTTAGCATGGCCAATGCACCAAGACAGCACGTCTTTCAGATTGCGGGAGGAAGCCAGAGCACTCAGAGGAAACCCACACAAACATGGGGAGAACATGCAGACTCCATACAGACTGCGACCCAAGCCAGGAATCGAACCGGGTCTCTGGCATTGTGAGGCAGCAGTGCTAACCACTGTGCCACTGTGAATTGTTCCCTTCAGGGAGAGCATTTCAGATCAATACAACTCACTGTGCAAAAATAATTCTTCTCATCTTCCCCCAGGTTCTTATCTGAAATCTAAAGTAAATCTCTGCCCTTATTTGTTCTATCAGAAATCTTCATGATTCTGAAGAGCACAGTTAGATCTTTTTTCTAAACCCTGCAACTTCAGTCTTTCCAATTAAATGAGGATGATTCTGCATCCCTGGTTCCATTCAAGTAAGTTTTCTCTACCCCCTGTCTCAGCCATTGATATCATTCCGAAAGGGGAGAATTGGATGGAGTACTCTATCAGGAGTTTAAACAACAGTTTCAAAAGGATTACCATAATGTCATTGCTTCTGTTTGTGATGCCTCTGTTTATAAAGCCAAGAATCCCATTTATTGAGTTTTGTTTTCCGCAGCCTTTCCAACTTATCCTGCCATCTTCAAAGATTTGTGCATAAACGCTCCAAGATCCCTATGTTCATGAACTGCCCTTAAGGTTTTACCTTTAAAGTCACATTTCATTCGTTTTCCCATCCAATCTGATTGTTTCATGTGTCTATGCATTGAATGAGATCTTGCTATGTTTTTGCCCATTTCACCAGCCCGCCTGTTTCATCCTGACCGTAACTTCCCTCCTTGCATTTCCACAGCTCAGGTGGGATTTTCTGGCCCCACTCACCCCAAGACCGGAAAATCCCACCTGAGGTCAAACAGATGGTCCTGTCCCACCTGGTACAATTCGCATGTCAAGGGGAACGGAAGATTTCAGCCTTTGTGTCCAAGTCTGGCTCACTACTCAGTATCAAAAAGATCATTGAGCCTGAGACAAACCCCTCCAGACCTGAGAAGCAATTTCTCCCCTTTAGTTTCTGTCTCTTGGCCAATTACGTATCCAGGCTGCCTCGTTAATCCCGTGGACTTTAAATTGGGTTTTCAATGATATGGCACTTTATCAAATGCCTTTTAAGAGTCCATGCATCAACCACAATACCCTCATCAATCCGTTATTTCATCAAAGAATGTCGGCAAGTTAGTAAAATGATTTGCTTTTCACAAATCTCTGCAGGTTGTCATTTATTGATCTATGTTTCTCCAAGTAACAGTTTTGTTGCAGATTTTTTTTCTGACACAAGCATGAAGCTGATTAGCCTGTAGTTATTGGAATTATCTCTCCAACTTTTGGGACAGGCGTGTAATGTTCTGTACGTTCCCTGGCATTGTTCCCATTACGATGAAGGATTAGAATATTGTGGTCAGAATCTGTGCTCCTTTAGTCTCCCCTTTACCTTGCTCAGTTATAGAGTGCATCTGATTGGCCGATTCTTATACTTTGGGCATTGCCCATCCTATCCACTACCCCGTCCCTTCTTCCTCCTTTTATTCATCAATATTCATTTATTCACCCTCAGGACTAAGGGTGACTTTCTTCCACTCTGTGGCTCCTAAGGTGACTATAAAGTCCAACACTACATCTGTGCCTCTCTCTTAGGTAACATTTGATGAGGCGGGTGACTTGGATACTCAGATTTTCTGCTAATGCTTGACCTCCACCTGGGCCAGTCGGAGCGTTTGGAAGTGCTGCTTGGAGCCTCCACAGACGCTTCTTCCACCATTTTTTGAGCAGCTCTCGCACAAGAGATTTCCACAAATTCCCTGGGCGACACGTGACGCAGTGGTTAGCACTGATGCCCCGCAGTGGTTAGCACTGATGCCCCGCAGTGCCAGGAACCCAGGTTCACTTCCGGTCTCGGGTCACTGTCTGCCTGGAATTTGCACATTCTCCCTGTGTCTGCGTGGGTTTCCTCCAGGTGCTCCGGTTTCCTCCCACAGTGCAAAATGTGCGGGTTAGGTAGATTGGCCATGCTAATTTGTACCTTAATGTCTTCAGATGTGTAGGTTAGGGGAATTAGTAGAGTAAATACGTTCAGTTAGGGGGTGAGGGACTGGATGTGATAGTCTGTCAGAGAGTCGGTGCAGACTCAACGGGCCAAATGGCCTTATCCTGCACGGTAGCCATTCTATGATTCAAATCGGTTGGGTTGTTGCATTTTTTTTTCTTTAAGGACATCCCAGAGATATTTCCTTTGTCTTCCTGGTAACCGCTTGCCATGACAAAGTTTCACGTGGAGGGCTTATCTTGGTAATCTTGTGTCAAGCACACGGATGATGTGGTGCCACCTAGTGTAGCGGATTAATTATAATCAGCGTCTCGTTACTGGGAATGTTGGTACAAGAGAGAACATTGATATTGGAGCCATTGAGTTTGCTAGATTTTGCTGAGATATCATTGGTGATATTTCTCTAAGGATTTGAGGTATTGCGTATGTCTCTAATGCAGACAGGAGCTGTGATGATGGCAACAACCTCCACTGGATATCGTAGCCATTGAGTATCTCAGCCAGGTTCTGCAACATTTTAGCTTTACCCTTCATTTTGATTACAGTATAAATATATATACCTGAATGTCACAGCCATCAGTACCAGCACCTTCTGAACTCTCTTGGGAAATCATTGAGCTCTATCTGAATTGTTACTGGCTGCATGTCCTATGGGCTGTATAAATCTCTTGCCAAACCTCTGCCCCTCCATTGCCCTGAGATGGGAATGTGAGTGCTCCAGTCCATCAACGTTGTTTCAGTGGTTCAGTTGAGCAGCGGTGAGATTGCAATCTGAGCCAGGAGGAGGCACTGTGACCTAGATAAACATTCCCACCTCTCCTTGCGAGTGGCAGGAGGTGAATGAGTTGGGTTATGATGCAGCAGGAAAATGATACATCTGAAGTTGCTGGAACTGAATCTCTGCTCTTGGGTCTTGGTTATGAAACACAGTCCCATCCATCTCTCCCTGCTGTCAGTCAAACTATTTCAGAAGCAGGGGGTGATTTGTACAGATCCTCTTCAGGAGAGGATCTGTACAGCAAACAGAGGCAGGTGTCACTCCTCTGCTTTCCTCTGGTAAAGATTAGCCAGATCTGCCTGCTGGATTAACTCGTCTTGGCTGGGTCAGCAATGGGAGCACTCCTGTCATCTTCAGAGTCGTGGGTTAGCCGAGATCCCTGCCCCTGATCACTATAGTGATGTGAGTGTGTGTGTGTGTGTGTGTATACTTGAGTGACCATGTACATGTTTGGTATTGTGTGCATGTGTGTGTGTAACTGCATATGTGTGCATGCATGTATATGTGTGAGATCATGTATGTGTTTGATCATGTGGTGTGAGCCTGTGTGAGTGTGTGTGAGACCATGTGTACATTTGATTGTGAAATTGATATAGTGGTGTGCATGAGTACTTAAGTGTACATTCACTAGTGCACTCATCTGATTTTGCAAACAGAGATGTGTATGTGTGCCTGTATAATTGTGTGTGTGGCATATTCCAGTGTGTGCGTGTGTGTGCGTGTGTGTGTTGGACCTCACGGATGCTGCCCTTCATGAGGAAGCCTAACCTCACTCATTGTCCTGGCTTCACCCCGGGGAGTGGAGATTCGGCCCAGTGTTCGGAGCTGTGGGAATCCCAGGGAGCGTAATTGCAAAGAAGCAATATTGCAATGCCTTTCCCCGCCCCCTCCATGTTGCAGCTGCAATATTGCAACACCCCCCCGTCCCCATCCCCCACCATGCTGCAGCCATTGGTTTGAGACATTCCAAAATAACACCATGGCTGTGTATATTTCTGATGTGGAGATCCCGACATTTGACTGGGGTAGACACAGTAAGAAGTCTCACGACATCAGGTTAAAATCCAACAGGTTTATTTGGTAGCACAAGCTTTCGGAGCAACAATTTAACCTGGTGTTGTGAGACTACTTGCTGTGTATATTTCTACAAAAGCTGCTTGTTGCAATGACCCTATTGCATGAAGTGCAGCCAATTGATTGCGTTGGGTTTAATGTGCAGAATTCCTCCTCACACGCTTCACTTTACTAATTATTTACTGGCTGGCTCCGAGCCGGTTTTCGCGTCTGTAACACTCGGGCACCGACAGTTCATCACCGGTTCCTACGCAGCGTTGCTGCTAATGGTTTGAAACGCGGTGTGCTGCTCTGCCCCTTTGAATATTGAATAATGATCCTGTGCTTCCTGACGCGATTTGAATCATCAGTTTGAGGCTGTCATCTGTCTTAATTACAGTCAGTGGGGCCCGTGAGTCCGTGACTCTCTTGAAAAGAGGAAGGCTCTGAAAGAAGCTACGACTCGCTTGATGTGCTCAGCAGAGGCATTGGGATTTGGGTGGGGGGGGTTACTTTTCTGAAATAAAGTTTTAAAAATTTATTTATTAGTGTCACAAGTGGGCTTACATTAACACTGCAATTTCAGAGACTATTTCCTCAGGTGGATGTAGCCATTTCGAAGGAGGCATAACTAAAAGGTTCATGGTGGGAGATATAGGAGGGATATCTGCGGGAGATTCTTTATTCAGAGAGTGGAACACACTGCCTGCTGTGATAGTGGAGTCAGACACTGTAGGAACTTTCAAGCGGTTATTGGATAGGCACATGGAGCACACCAGAATGATAGGGAATGAGATAGTTTGATCTTGGGTTTTGGACATAGCTCGGCATAACATTGAGGCTGAAGGGCCTGTACTGTGCTGTGCTGTTCTATCAATGAAGTTACTATGAAAATCCCCTAGCCGGCACATTCTAGCACTTGTTTGTGTACAAAGAAATTATAGCACAGGAACAGGCCCTTCTGCCCTCCAAGCCTGCACTGACCACGCTGCCTGTCTGAACTAAAACCTCCTATCCTTCCCAGGGACCACATCCTCTATTCCCAACATATTCATGTATTTGTCAAGACGCCTCTTAAAAGTCACTATTGTATCCGCTTCCTTCCCCGGCAGCAGGTCTAAACGACCACCCTCTGTGGAAAAAAACCTGCCTTGTACGTCTGAACATTCAGGGAGAATTTAGCATGGCTGTAGTTTTCAGACTATGGGAGGAAAACCACGCAGACACAGGGAGAATGTGCAAACTCCACACAGACAAGGACCCAACGAGCCCCGGACATTATCTCTTCCACGTTCTTCCATCGGGAAAAAGATACAGAAGTCTGAGGTCACATACCGACTCAAAAACAGCTTCTTCCCTTCTGCCATCAGACTTTTGAGTGGACTTACCTCGCATTAAGTTGATTTTCCTCTACACTTTAGCTATGACTTTAACACTACATTCTGCACCCTGTCATTTCCTTCTCTATGAATGGTATATTTTGTCTGTATAGCACACAAGAAACAATACTTCCCACTGTTGTTAATACTTGTGACAATAATAAATCAGATTATTATTGTCTGATAATAATAATCAGACCCAATCGAACCCAAGTCCTTGGCAGCAGTATTAACCATTGTGCCACCGCGCCAATGGGTTGTTGCTATTTGAATGGTGTAAGTTAAATGTTTAGTGAGGGTTGAAGAGGAGGAGATTTACAATGGGGCTATGTTACAGAGGGAACAGCTTCAGGCAGGCTGGTGTATGAATTCCGTGGTTTTGTTAGCGTTAATGTGTTGTTGACGACAATCTCAACCGTAATCCCCAGTACCCAACAAATTACTGCTGGAGTCAGAGAGTTGGACCATTTCAAATTCTGCACCTTTTCATCGACTAAGGCAAAAGAATCAATCTTAGATCCTTAACTTCACCTTGTCTACTCTCTGTGCTGACAGCTCACAACATGTCCTGTGTATATATTGTAAACATGCCAGATTGAAACTAATAATAGCCTCAAATATCCTGTACTGCATTAAAGTTTATTTATTAGTGTCACAAGTAAAGCTTACATTAACACAGCAATGAAGTTACTGTAAAATTCTCCTAGTCACCACGCTCCGGCGCCTGTTTGGATACAAAGAGCAAAGTAAATTACAGCACAGGAACAGGCTGCATAATGCTTCAGAGAGACTCTCTGAGAGGTGGGATGGGTTTATTCACATGCTGCCATTCTGAGGAGGGAGATGTGAGTGGACTGGTTACAGAATCAGCTCCGATCTCCATCGCCAGGATATTGCCCCTAAGTTCAAATACCCCCACTTAATTGGGATTCTGACTGGTTGTATGGCTGAAAGTTCAATCACACACAAATTATAGAAACTATACAATCCCTTCAGTGCAGAAGGAGGCCATTTAGCCCATCAAGTCTGCACTGACCACAAATCTTCCCAGGCCCTATCCCCATAGCCCCATTTATTTATCCTGCTAGTCCGCCTGGAACAAAGGGTCAACTTAGCACGGCCAATCAACCTAACCCACACATCTTTGGAGTGTGGGAGGAAACTGAAGCACCCGGGGGAAACTCATGCAGACACGAGGAGAACACACAAACTCCACACAGACAGTGATCCAAGCCAAGTTTCCTCCGGGTGCTCCGGTTTCCTCCTACAGTCTGAAACATAATGCTGGTTGACCCAAGCAGGTGCTGGATTGTGGCAACCACGGGAATTCCGCAGTAACTTCATTGCAGTGTTCATTGCAGCCTTAGTTGTGACTAATAAATAAACTTTAACAGGCAGTGACCCAAGGCAGGTATTGATCCAGATCCCTGGTGCAGTGAGGGAGCACTCACAACCCATAAATGAATTACAAAGAACTTTACACAGGTTTTTTTTGGCTTCTTCCTCACTCTGAGTGTGACTGTTACAAATTGTTTGTGTCATTGGCCTAGTTTTATTCTGAAGATTTGTGTTTCTGAAGCTATATTCACCATGTCTTTTTATAGATGCTGTGGGTTATTGGCATCAACACTAGTTTGCCTGCAGATATCCGCTACAAATGTACAATTAATATTTTCCCCACGGAGATCGCTTTGTTGATGTACAAAATTTCTTTCTTGAAAATGTTTACTTGTGACTCATGTCTGCTCACCATCTCAGTGAGCAGGATCATGCATAATTCCTCTTTCTGCCAATGTTCATGAGCAACGACAAAATAATGAGTAGTGCCAACCTGCTGGCCCTCCTGCTGAGCTGTAGGTGTCGCCACCCTTCCAGCATCATCCTGGAATCTCTTCATCTCGATCAAGTTTGTTCCAAGAACATCCAAACTTCTCCAGTCTCTCCACATCGATGAAATTCTTCATGGCTAGCTCCATTCTGGTCAGTTTCCACTGATCCATCTCCAAGACATTGCCATCCTATTGGGGAGGTGATAACCTAGTGGAATTATCGCTGGACTATTAATCCAGAAACTCACTGAGTGTTCCGAGGACCCAGGTTCGATTCCCAACATGGCAGGTGGTGGAATTTCAATTCAATATAGAATATCTGGAATTAAGAATCTACTAATGATCATTAAATCATTGTCAATTGTCATGAAAGGCCATCTAGTTCGTTAGAATAATAGAATTATACAGTGCAGAAAGAAATCATTTGGCCCATCAAGTCTGCACCAACTACAACCCCACCCAGGCCCCATCACCATAACCCCATGCATTTATCCTGCTGGTCCCCATAACACTCGGGCAATTTAGCATTGCCAGTTCACCTAACCTGTTCATCTTTGGACTGAAGGAGGAAACTGGAGCACCCGGAGGAAACCCACACAGACACTGGGAAAATGTGCAAACTCCGCACAGACAGTGGACCAAGCTGGGAATTGAACCGGGTCCCTGGGAGGCAGAAGTGCTAACCACCATGCTGCCTAAAAGGGAAGGAAATCTGCTGTCCTTACCTGGTCTGGCCTACCTGTGACTCCAGACCCACAGCGATGTGGCTAACTCTCAACTGCCCTAACCAGCAATGCCCACATCTCACGAAGGAATAAAACAAAATCCCCTCTGACATGCTGGCTCAGAATTGACCACAAAGATCAATCTATAGCCAGATGGTTTATAAAGATTGACCAGAATTATTTTGCTTTATCTATGAAGTGAAGGATCTTTTTCAACATCATACACTTTGACAAACACAAGAAAAAACACACAGGATTAAAAATGGCCTTTAATCTGTCATAGATGCTAATTTTGTAACAGTGAGAGACTGTCTCACACCTCGTCAGCAGTGTGATATTCTATTTGACTGGTTATCTTAATACATTCCTGCACAGTATGGCCCATTAATTTCTAATTAACCACAGTCCATGTGCTTAGAGTTCATTCCAGTTGTCGCATTCCAAGCTGTAAAATATTACATTTAACAGCCAGAGAGTGGATCCGCACGTGATTGCAAGACCTTGATTAAAAAATCTTCTTCTTTTACGATCACTCCAGATGCTCCATGCGTCCTGATAGTAGCCCATCTCCCGTTAGTTATGTCCCGGAGGTAAAAACCCAGGATCACTTGCAACAGCTCCGGTTAGACAGTGTCTGACAGTCAACCAATTGATTTGATTTGATTTATTATTGTCACATATATTAGTACACAGTGAAAAGCATTGTTTCTTGCGTGCTACATTGACAAAGCATATCGTACATAAGGAAGGAAAGGAGATAGTGCAGAATGTAGTGTTACAATCTTAGCTAGAGAAAGATCAACTTAATGCGAGGTAAGTCCAATCAACAGTCTGACAGCAGTAAGGAAGAAGCTGTTCTTGAATCAGTTGGTACGTGACCTCAGATTTTTGTATCTTTTTTCCCACGAAAGAAGGTAGAAAAGAGAATGTCCAGAGTGTGTGGAATCCTTAATTATGCTGGCTGCTTTGCCGAGGCAGCGATGTAGACAGAGTCAGTGGATGGGAGGCTGGTTTGCGTAATGGACTGGGTTCATTCACAACCCTTTCATAGTTTCCTGCAGTCTTGGGCAGAACAAGAGCCAAACCAAGCTGTGATACAACCAGAAAGAACGTTTTCCATGGTGCATTGATAAAATTTGGCATGCCAAATTTCCTTAGTCTTCTGAAAAAGTAGAGGCTTGATGGGCTTTCTTAATTATGGTGTCAGCATGGGGGACTAGGACAGGTTGTCGGTGATCTGAACACCAAGTAACAGTAATCATGTTCTGGCGTAGGTCATTATCATTGAGGTTTGAAGAAGCAGGAGAAACCTCTTTAACAAAGATTGGCTATGTTGAGGCCAATAACCACATTTAAGATGAAGCAATTTTGTTGCAATTGTAGAGGGCTTTGATGAGGCCACTGCTGGAGTATTGTGTGCAGTTTTTGGTGCCCTTGTCTGAGGAAGGGTGTCCGTGCTGTAGAGGGATTTCAGCGAAAGTCTACCAGATGGATTCATAGCGTGGCAGGTCTATGATATGAAGAGAGACTAAATCGATTAGGATTTTGTTCACTGGAGTTTAGGAAAGCAAGAAATTTCACAACACCAGGTTAAGGCTGCTTCTTCACCAGGTTGAACTCACCTGATGAAGGAACAGTGCTCCAAAAGCTCGTGATACCAAATAAAACTGTTAAACTTTGACCTGGTGTTGTGAGACTTTGCTGTCCAAGGCCAGCATCTCCGCATCGTGTTTAGAAAAGTGAGAAGGGATCTTATCGAAACTTATAAAATTCTAACAGAGTTGGACAGAGTAAATTCTGAAAGAATGTTCCCAATGGTGGGGGAGTCCAGAACTAGGATGCTACCAGGACTTGACAGTTTGAGTTATGAGGAGAGGCTGGAAAGACTGGGACTTTTTTCTCTGGGCTGGAGGAAGTTTAGGGGTGATTTTATAGAGGTCTATAAAATAATGAGGAGCATATATAAGGTAGATAGTCGACATCTTTTCCTGAAGGTAGGGGAATCTGAAATTAGAGGATATAGGTTGAAGGTGACTGGGGAGAGATACCAAAGGGTTCAGGGAGACAATGTTTTCATTCAGAGAGTGGCGAGTATCTGGAAAAAGCTGCCAAAGGTGGGTACAATTTTGTCTTTTGTACAGCTTCATTTACTATCTTTTAAACCGTTGCCCTAAATCAAATCTATAACCAGTTTTCAATAGATCCCAAATCCAGAAGCTTTATCGCTGTGCTGTGCGGATACATGGATTTGGGCCTGTGTCTGTGGGAGTTTGCGCATTCTCCCCGTGGGTTTTCTCCGGGTGCTCCGGTTTATTCCCACATCCTAAAGAGGTGCTCTTAGGCTAATTGGCAAAACAAATTCTCCCTAAATTGTCTCAAATTTGGTTTTTAATCCCTAGATCTATAAACATAGACAGGGATCACGGGTAGAGGTGGCAACATCGGGGTGGCAGCACGGGCTTGTTGGGCCGAAAGGCCTGTTCCCATGCTGTTTTGTTCTTTGTTCTTTTTGGATGACAAAGTACCTCATCCTTTTGGGTAAGGCAGTGCTTCCTAATATCACCCTGAACTGTTTCACTCTCATTTAAGGTATGTTCCTTTTGTGGAGTTTTGAACACCGCCAGCAGTCACTCTGCTCCACCTCTCCCACCATCTCCACCGTCCCCCAACTCCATCAGACGAAGCAGCTTCTCTCTCTAACATAAAAACTCTGTTAGTTATATTAAGTATCTCCATCAGACCACCCTCAATCCTCAGGAGTCCAGGGAAGACCAGTCAAGTTGATGCATTTAAAGAGAGCGCCACATTGTTGAAGTTGCAGCGCCCCCAATGAAGCACAAAACCAGGGTCTTCATCTGTAGCTGAGCAGTAAAGATCCGTTGGAACTTCTCAGAAGCCAGGGAGTTCGGATAGTGATTCGGGGATATTCAGCTCATAGTCTGCAACAGCAGAACATATCTTGATTGGCTGGTCAGTTGTCGCATTGCTGCTTGTGAGATCTTGCTGTGCAACAATTGGCTGCAGCATTTGCCTCCCCAACAGTGACTGCGATGCAGAAATAATTAATATGAAATGGCTTTGAGGCATTAGTGAGATGCTATATATCCACAAAACAACCCGTTTAACTACACTGGGTCGCTGGGGCAGATAACCACAATACTGAGGAGCCAGTGTTTTGCCATAGCCAATTCATCATTTCCAGAGTTGTAGAAGTCTCTGTCTCATGTACACAATGGTTTGACACAAAATAATTGGTATCTTTTAGAAAAAGTAACTGAGTTTAAGTTATAGCATTGCAACGCTGCAGCAAAATTGTGTTTATCCATTTAATCTCAGACTGATAACTCATGCATTCCCAAGTGTTTGGCTTAATTTTAGCTTGCTACTTTTGGCAGTGAATCATGTCACATTAGGACCTATATGACTTGTAGCAGAATGTGACTGTAATATGGGCCAAAAGACACCATAAACAATCTGGTTAAAATGTGCTGAGCAGCAGTGTCTGCCCTGGATATTCAGGCTCAGCGGATATTAGAGAAATATCTTGAGGAGAATGCGTATGCAAAATCATTCTCAGGATGAACAAACACACTGGGATTCCTCAGTACAGGCAAGGGACAGTGCAATATTTGAAATAAATTAGTCACATTCCTCATATGTCACCTCGATCAGGCAAATATTCAATTGAGACCTTTGCTCGCACGGTTCATTTCGCGCCAAGTTTTGAATTGGGACGGTGCGGTGGCACAGTGGTCAGCAACTGCTGCCTCACAGCACAAGGGAAGCAGGTTCAATTCCTGGCTTGGGTGACGATCTGTGTGGAGTCTACACATTCTCCCTGTGTCTGCGTGGGTTTCCTCTGGGTGCTCCGGTTTCTTCACATGGACCAAAGATGTCCGGATTAGGTGCATTGGCCATGCTAAATTCTCCCTCAGAGTACCCAAACAGGTGCTGGAGTGTGTGGCGACTAGGGGATTTTCACAGTAACTCCATTGCAGTGATAATGTAAGACTACTTATGACTAATAAATAAATCTTTAACTTTAAACTTTAATTCCAAGGGAATAAATTCCTTCCCATTCATCCTAATACCTGGAATACATTTCCTGCCAATCTGTTATGTATACCTCTATTTCTTTTCCTAATATAATAAAGGAATAAGGGGAAATGGGAATAAGTGGATTAGAGATCAGGAAGACATCAGCTATGATCTGATTGAATGGCGGAGCAGGCTCGAAGGGCTGAAATTTGCCTACTTCTGCTCCTAATCCCTATTTTTTTTGTTCTAATTTCTTAGACTACACAATTCCTAAACATCAGTTTCAGAATACTCTGTTTCTTTCTCACAATGTTGAAAGTTCAAGAGCGTGATCGAGGTGTAGACCTCAGTAAATTGGCTTCATCCTGTCACTGTCCCAGAGTACAAACCTCAGTGTAATAAAAGCAGTACAGTGGCACAGTGGTTAGCACTGCTGTCTCACAGCGCCGGGTTCGATTCCTGGCTTGGACCCTACACTGTCTGTGCAGAATCTGCACACTCTCCCTGTATCTGCGTGGGTTTCCTCTGGGTGCTCCAATTTCCTTCCACAGTCCAGTGATGTGTGGATTAGGTTAATTGGCCATGCTAAATTACCCCTTAGTGTCCCAGGATGTGTAGATTAGGGTGATTAGCGGGTTAGATATGTGGGGTTATGGTGATGTGGGCTAGGTGGGATTGCTATTGGTGCAGGCTCAATGGGCTGAATAGCCTCCTTCTGCACTTTAGGGAATTCGATGAAAAGCAAAATACTGCCAGGGACTTGAGTGATTTATCCAAATTTTAGAGGCTGGGTTTGATCCTTTGTTGAGAAGGAAGTCAAAGGTTACGGGAGGGGGTGGGTAGAGAATTGCAGCCACAATTTGACCAGCATGATCTTATCCAATGGTGGAGCAGGCTCGAGGGGCCTCCTGTGTTGCAAATTGCCATGTTTATATTTGGCTCAATTCCCTGACACTGTCTCAGTCTATGAATGGATTGTGTTAAACCAGGCCTCCTTCATCCCAATCATGTGGTGCTGCTGATCCAAACATTATATTGAAATGAAAAGTTTAATCGCTACATTGCTGAATTTGCATATTTAGTGGTGACAGGTTCTAACCTGGTCAGCTCAGTACATTTTACACATCCTCTGCCAAGAATGTCTTGCAATAAATCTGATTTACTCTCTGAAGGTATTTCTAATGTTGATTTGTTGATTCCTGCTTCATGCCTGGGCTGTGATTCCATCGATATAAATTGATTTGTTTTGTGGAGGAAGTTTACAAGGAACCTGCCCTGAGTCGGAAAGATTTTATTATCTCCTTTATAGCCTCCTTCACCAGAACACTGAGTGATGATTTCCCTCCCGTTGCAATGAATTATACCGGAGATTTTTGATTTAATTTATTGTCACATGTATGAGTATACAATGAAAAAGATTGTTTCTTGCATGCTATACATACGAAGCATACCATTTATAGAGGTGGAAAGAAGAGATCGCAGAATGTAGCGTTACAATCAGAGCTAGGGTGTAGAGAAAGATCAATTTGATGCGAGGTAGGTCCATTCAAAAATCTGACAGCAGCAGGAAAGGAACTATTCTTGAGCCTGTTGGTATGTGATCTCAGATACTTGTACCTTTCTCCCTCCGGAAGAAGGTGGAAGAGAGAATGTCCGGGGTGCGTGGGGTCCTTGATTATGCTGGCGGCTTTGCCAAGGCAGCGGGAAGTGTAGACAGAGTGATGCTCTATTCTCAGACAAAATCATGTCCTTAATACTGACTGAACATCATTGTGAAGAGTTGTGTGTATAGGCTGGAAGTGATTGGCAGTACCAGCTGGCATTAGTTGTACACGTTGGCATGGAATTACTCTGCTATTTTAATGTGGGTTTTAAGCTGCGTTAATAATGTGTTAACAGCTCTGCTGAAACGGGGAACACAGGAATGTTGCTCTCGAGCATTCATCACTAATCTCACCAAGCCTTTTCCTTTGTTATTTTTTAACAAAAACATTTCAACCCCAAAAATCCATAGTATTGTGGCACATCAGCGTCCAACCAACAGAAGAACTGCTTCTTCCCTGCTGCCATCTGACTTTTGAGTGGACCTACCTCACATTATGTTGATCTTTTTCTAGCTATGACTGTAACACTACATTCTGCACTCTCTCCATTCCTCCTCTATGAATAGTAAGCTTTGTCTGTATAGCTCGCAAGAAACAATATATTTCACTGTATGTTAATAAATGTGATAATAAATCAAATATCTCCAGTATAATTCATTGCAACGGGGGGAATCATTGCTTAGTTCTAATGAAGGAGAGTATAAAGCGATAATAAAACCTTCCCCTGACCTTTGCCAGGGTGGGGACAATTTGATGGGAATCTGGTTGAGGTCGCGTGATGAGTAGCTTCATCAAGCATCGGAAAGTGTTGGCAAACTGAGTACAAGTGAATCAGGGAAACAGTTAAACTATTCATCATCCCCTCCCCTACCTCTCACTCCCAATGAGGAGAAACTTACAGACTCTGCTCCTTTACAAATGGAGAACACCACTTGATCATTATTTAAGGAAAAGAAAATGCAACCTTGAGGGGTGTCACCTGCAATTGAAAATACATAGTGACGACATTGCTGAACTAGTATCTAATGGTTGCTGCACCTGGGTTCAAATCGCACCAAACAGCTGGGGCATTTAAATTCAATTCCAGATTTAATTAACTATTTAAATTAAATCAGTCTGGGATTTGAAGGAAAAGTCAGGAGCGGTAATGATGGGTGTGAATCTGTGTTGTAAAAAGAAAATTATTTTACTTCATTTAGGGAAGGAAATCTGCCATCCCTACCTGGTCTTGCCTATGTGTGACTCCAGCAATGTGGATGAGTCATAATTGTCACAGAATCTTAAGTGAGAAGGAGGCCATTCAGCCCATCAGGTCTGCACTGACCACAATCCCATGCAGACCCCATCCATATTAACCCACGTGTTTCTTCTGAAATGGCCCAGCAATCATTGAGTTAAATAGAATGGACAATAAGTAGTTGACAGTGTCGCTCACATCCTGTCAATGAATAACAAAGAAAAATCTCACTGTTGCCAGAATTTGACAGCCTTCCAAAGGGATGGTAAAAATTCTGCCCCATGAAAGTTCGCTGTAAGTTAATGAGAAGCCTTAGCTCATCACAGCCCACTTTCCAGCTCTAATAACCGAGCCCCAAAATATCTCAGGTTTCCAACCCACTTCTGGCTGCTCTCACCATTCAGTCATTAATCAGTTTCCTCCTTCCCCTTTGCTTTAAGTTCCTGACAGTTTTTTTTATCCAGTTAGTATTATTCATTATTTACTTTCACAGAATCACAGAATACTACAGTGCAGGAAAGGCCATTCAGCCCATCAAGCCTGTACCAAGGGAGGCGATGGCCAAGTGCTATTATCACTAGCCTATTAATTCAGAAAGTGAGTTAATGTTCTGGAGATTTGTGTTCAAATCCCGCCACAGCATTTGATGGAATTTGAATTTAAAAAAAATCTGGAATTAAGAATGTACAGATGACCATGAAACCGTTGTCAGTTGTTGGAAAAACCCATCTTGTTCTCTAATGTCCTTTCAGGAAGGAAATCTGCCGTCCTTACCAGTCTGGCCTATATTTGACTCCAGAGCCACAACAGTTTGATTCTTAACTGCCCTCTGAAATGGCCTAGTAAGCCACTCGTTCAAGGGCAATTAGTAATGGGCAATGTATGCTGGCCCAGCCAGCGATGCCCATATCACACCAACAAGTAATAAAAATGGAGCACCCAGAGGAAACCCACGCAGACACGGGGAGAACATGCAAACTCCACACAGTTTATTTGATTAGTGTTGCAAGTAGGCTTACATTAACAAGGCAATGAAATTACTGTGAAAATCCTCTAGTCGCTACACTCCAGCAGCTGCTCGGGTACACTGAGGGAGAATTTCGCACAGCCAGTGCATCCCATCAATACGTCTTTCAGACTGTGGGAGGAAACTGGCACACCCAGAGGAAACCCACGCAGACACGGGGAGAACATGCAGATTGCGCACAGTCAACCGAAACTTGAATGGAACCCAGGTCCCTGGCGCTGTGAGGTAGCAGTGCTAACCACTGTACCACCCTGCTGCCCTGTTTAGTGACCCATTCCTGTGTTTGATATTTATCTCCCTGAGAGACATGGGAATGCAGCCTCGGAATTTTGGTGAGGTTAGATGAGATTGTCTCCCGTTGTTTTATCAGCTGAACAAAAGGCAAAATCTGCCACAAGTGCCTGAAGTGAGGTTATTTCTTGCTGGTGCAATGAGATGACCTCTGCTGACGTCTTGTTTTTGAAGGGCTGGCACCTTGTGTTTCGGAAACTCCGGCTGGGATTCTGAAATTCCTGCCGAAAGTCAGTGGACATTTTGACGGGTCACCAGATTTCCCGTCCTCTCCGTGAAAAGTCCCGCAATCCCAGCCTACAGGTCGTGGTGATGTAGACACCACTGCCGTTTTCTTTGGCTAACAGCTAGAGTTTCCTAGTTGTGATTAACACCAGGGGCTGTCACGTGTCTTTTGACAACATCCAGAAAGTGGAACTTTGGGGTCTCCTTGTCTGTTGGCTCGAGTTATTTGCTTGTAAAATATCCTTGAGTCTATCTTCCATCGAGTAACCCTGGCCTTCTCTGGATAGGCTCACTCGTGAAGAATGGGGGAAGACTGCTTCAACCTGCGAGCATTAGAAACAATCTCAATTTTTATACCTTGTCAAGGTCCATGAGGAGCAACACTGAGCTGGAGCTGGAAGGAGGAAGGTTACAGATTGGCTTTTTGAAGGATCAGAGAGTGGGGTTGCTTTTAGGAAGGGTTTGGCAGACAAGGACAATTGACCAAAGGTTCTGCTTCCATTGAAGATGAGGAAAAGGCAGGGACAAAGAGGATTAGAAAGCAGAGGGTTATATCCAGGAGGTCCCAATGGATCAGCTCCTGAAGCCAATGTGAGGGAAAACTTGGAAAGGAAGGCAAGGTTCTTATGATCCATGAGTTGGCATGCAGGGAGTGAGGATTGGGATCAATCTCTGAACTATGATGTGGAGATGCCAGTGTTGGATTGCGGTAAGTAGTCTCACAATACCTAGGTTAAAGTCCAACAGGTTTATTTGGTAGCATGAGTTTTCAGAACGCTGCCTCTTATCAGGTGAGTCACTTGATGAAGGAGCAGTGCTCCAAAAGCTCATGCTACCAAATAAACTTGTTAGACTTTAAACTAGGTATTGAGAAATTACTCACTGAATCTCTGAACCAGACTGGCAGAATTGTGCATTTATTCAAATTTTTTTTTGCTGGTTTACATCTCTTGCAAGATGCCTTGGAATATTTTTTCTACTTTGAACCAGTGTCTAAAAGCAAGTTATAGTTATGGAAGAAAGCAGTCAGAGTAAGTGAGAAATGACGCCCTGGGGTGACGAAGATGTAGATTCGAGTTTTGGCATCAGAGACAGGGAGTGGGTAAGGGTGGAAGTGAATCATTTTAAGAATGCAAAAATATTCCAGCAAAATGCAGGACCTTCAGGAGAGGAGAGATATCGAATTGAAAACACATTGCAGTGTCCTGGCCAAGGAACGTACTGCCTTGAAAACAGAGGCTGCCCAGCACCCCCTGGACACTGCAGCCAGGGAGACGTCAGTCACAAGGTCATCTTGATGACCAACCCAGGAGATTTGAACCTGTGATTGTCGAGCTGCCTGTTAATTAACAACCGGATTTATAACAGCAGTATTTTCAGATCACTAATGGACACACAACTCCATTGTTCCAATCTGGGCTTTCATCCGTCAAGAAACTCCTGCTAATCCCCCACCCTACCCCCTCACTGCCCTATCTCCTTCCCTTCATACCCTCTATGCTCTTCCCACTCACTTCCTACTCCAATTACCTCTTATTCTCCTCTCACCCTGTCGCAGTGACTCCCCACCTTTCTTCTCCTAACTCCCATGCTCACACTCTCTCTGCACCCTCGCACGCTCTCCCCTCATCTTCACACCCTCTCCCCTCGCGCTTGCACACTCTTCCCTCATCTTCACACCCTCTCCCCTCGCACTCGCACACTCTTCCCTCACCTTCACACACTCTCCCCTCGCACTCGCACACTCTTCCCTCACGTTCACACACACTCCCCTCGCACTCGCACACTCTTCCCTCACCTTCACACACACTCCCCTCGCACTCACACACTCTTCCCTCACCTTCACACACTCTCCCCTCGCACTCGCACACTCTTCCCTCACCTTCACACACTCTCCCCTCGCACTCACACACTCTTCCCTCACCTTCACACACTCTCCCCTCGCACGCGCACACCCCTTTACCTTAAGGGCACATGATGCCTAGTGGTATTATTGGTCGGCCATTAATCCAGAAATTCAGCTAACCTCTGGTGGAATTTGAATTCAATAAAATGAATCTGGAATTAAGAATCCACTGATAACCATGAAACCATTGTCAATTGTCAGAAAAACCCATCTGGTTCATTAATACCCTTTAAAGAAGGAAATCTGCTGTCGTTATCCGGTCTGGCCGACATGTGATTCCACAGCCACAGTAGTGTGCTTGACTCTCAACTGCTCTTTGAACAAGAGCAATTAGGGATGGGCGATAAATGTTGGCCAGCGACGCCCACGTCCCATGAATAATGAAAACCCTTGTGCTCTCCTCTCATTTATTGTCTCCTCACCCTCACACACAGACTCCCCTCGCACAGTCTCCCCTCGCGCAGTCTCCCCTAACATACAGTCTCCCCTCTCACAGTCTCCTCTCGCACAGTTTCCCCTTGACAGCCTACCCTCACGCATAGTCTCCCCTCACATACCAATTTCCCCTTACACAATCTCCCCCCACACACAGTGTCCCCTTTCACAGTCTCCCCTCTCACAGTCTCCCCTCGCATACTGTCTCCCCTCACGCACAGTCTTCCCTCACGCACAGTCTCCCCTCACGCACAGTCTCCCCTCATGCACAGTCTCCCCTCATGCACAGTCTCCCCTCACACATAGTCTCCCCTCACACTCTCCCTTCCCCTGTTCTTCCTCTTTCAATGCCCCTGTCTTATCTCTGGTGTTGGCAGTGAATCTCTGAGTGCTTTGCCCCTCCCCTTTGGGAACTTGCCAGAAAACTCGGATGACAAGGGCTTGTTTGACAAAGTGATTCACTGCATTGCCAGTGGAGAAGCAATCCCATTCATAGCTTGTACGGGATGGGAAGGAGCCTGTGGAATTTACAAGAGGAAGATTTGAACGTGGGCTGCTGTCTTTTCTCTCTGTGACGGTCAGTGTTTTCTCCAAATCTCCCACTTAGGCCTTAAAGACGGGGAGAGTTATCTTGCTGACAGGTACAGAGTGTGTGGGGGAGGGACTGGGGCGGGAACACTTGTTGACTCTGGAACCTGTACGCCTGACAGTCGAACTGTAGTCGGTTTTTAAACAGCTGGATCCGAGGTAAGATCCAAAGTGGATTTTCTCCGAGTTAAGTTTTTGCAAACTGGTCAACCTGCTTAGGTTTCGTCGAGGGAATTGGCCTTCAGTCTGTGTGAAACTTTGTTCTGATGTGTGCCAGTCTCAGGACGGTTCACAGTGTGTACAGTCTGTACTGTCGGTCAACAGCAACCCGAGTGCTGTTTGGGCATTGCCAAAGAGCAAACTATCTGTTTAATCGACTGAGGAAGTCTGCAGTGTTTTAATTGTGGGTAAAGCTGGCCTTTCCTGGAAAGATTGGAGGCTGAAAATGTCCATTTACATTTTGTCCATGCCTTTTCCCAGTGAGCGAATACTTCACACTGTGGTGCCGACTGGTGGGATAATGAAATAATTGGCGCCAAGCCCACTGGGTTACTCATTGCCTGCCAGTGGAGACAGCCCCAGGAAAAACTCAGCCGGGAGAATCTGCTCCTGACTCCTCCCAGTTGGGGGCAGAGCCCCTGTGAAGCTTCTGCAGTTGAATTCCCCCCTCTCCACCACCTCCTGCCATCCACTGAAGATTGCAACGGGCCACCTATTACTGGGGAATTACTGAGAAGCTTCCATCGATCCAGCAGCAGGTCAGGGGTGGAGACAGACACCAAATATATTGGTGCGGAAATAATTTGTCTGTTTTGACGGAGCAGAGTTTGCTTTTTGGCAAGGCGTCGAGCAGATAATTCTCTGAGGGATTCCTGTAAGTTGGGGCACACGTCCCCGTACAGACTTGTTATCGTAATCACCTGAACTGGCTCATTAAAGAATCCAGACACTTGCTCTGAGATAAATTACAGAAGAGTGATTAACTGCAGGGTTAAAAATATTAATTGAGATAACAAGCGAGAGAGAGAGAATTACAAATTCCACCGACAGATTAAACAGTTTAACTGAGTGTAAAAGATAGATTGAGAGGGTTTGGTTAAGGTGAAATTCCTGTTACAGTCACACAGAGCAGAGGGAGAGGAGGAGACCATTCAACCCCTCAAGCTCTTTCTACTATTTGGCAAGATCATGCCTGATCAGTATTCTAACTTTACTGACTCCACTCACTTCCAACTTAAGCTATCATTCTGGTAGGTGCATCAAGAATGCGCCGTCAGAACAAGTGATGAAATCACACTTTGTAACGAAGCTCTTAATTATCGTTTAATTTTGCATTTGAGATGCAGAATTCTCTCATTACCATTCTCCCGGGAGCCTTCTACCAGTCATCTGTATACGACTGTGATATTACGACAGCTCTACAGTCATCAATCAGTCCATTTGCCTTCCTCTGCTGTCATTAGTGTTCATTTAGTCTGATTACATTGCAGAATGCAGATTAGGAATGCAATCAAGAGGTTCAAATCTTCATAAGCTGCTTGAGTTTGGTTCCTTTGCTTGTCATTTGAACCCATTTATTAAACTTTAGTCAGCGAATTACTCACTTGTAAACCACAACTAACCTGTATATCTGTGAGATAGAAATAAGTAGCAACTGCAGAGTGCGGTATTGCACTGACGGAGGGTTTAGTTTGGGTTTGCTGTTACTATTGTACTGCCGTCTCTTGGAGAATCTCTCTTTGGGACACTTTAACACTGAGAAAACTTATAAAATTCTAACAGGGTTGACAGGGTAACTTCAGAAAGAATGTTCCCAATGATGGGGGAGTCCAGAAGTAGAGGTCATAGTTTGAGGGTAAGGGAACTGAGGGAAAAATTTCTTCACCCAGAGGGTAGTGAATGTGTGGAATTCACTACCACAGAAGGTAGTTGAGGCCAAAACATTGTGTGATTTCAAGAAGAAATTAGAATCATAGAATCATTGTAACATAAAATCCCATAGAATCCTTTCAGTGCAGATGGTGTTGGACTGGGTTAAACACAGTAAGAAGTCTCACAACACCAGGTTAAAATTCAACAGGTTTATTTGGTAACTCGAGCTTTCGTAGTGCTGTCTGTTTACCTGACACAACTGATGAAAGAGCAGTGCTTTCAAAGCTTGTGCTACCAAATAAACCTGGTGTTGTGAGACTTCTTACTGAGTCTACAGTGCAGAAGAAGGTCATTCAGCCCATCAAGTCTGCACTGACTCTCCATCAGAGCATCCCACTACACTCCATCCCTGTAACCCCACATATCTACTCTGCTAATCCCCCTAACCTACACGTCTTGGGACACTAAGGGGCACACATCTTGGAGTATGGAAGAGGAAACCCACATAAACACAGGGAGAATGTGCAAACTGTACACAAACAGTGACCCAAGGCTGGAATTGAGCCCAGTTCCCTGACACTGTGAGGTGTAGCACTGGCCACTGTTCCACAGTGCTGTCACGAATAGGTATAGCTCTTGGGGTTAAAGGGATCACGGGATCTGGGGGGGGAGGGGCGTCAGGATATTGAATTTGATGATCAGCAATGATCATAATGAATGGTGAAGCAGGCTGAAAGGGCCGAATGGCCTACTCCTGCTTCTAGTTTCTATGTAACGCATGGAACCGCCTTTATGCCCCTCAGTGGAGTGGGTGAGCACTGCGGAACAGAATCTGAGGGTCCACTCTGTATGTCCAATCCAGTGTTGGATGGACGGTTCAAGGCTGGTTGGTAGTGTGGAGACCAACTGGAGTTGCAAAGGAACCTTATCCCCCAACCTGAACACATTCCCCTTTCTCACCCCTGACCTTGCAGTTATGACCAGGGTCAGTTACACATGCCCGTTTTAGCTGCTGTATTTATAACGTAGCTTGTGTGGCTTTCAGCTAACATAAAAATTAATATAGTGGTGATTTTTTCTAGCAGCTGCATTCACAATGGAATATGAATCACACATTGGTGTGAGTCTGTGAGCTGTGGCTTTGGCACACTCTAGGTTGGGATAATGCTGCAGTTGTGGCTGGAATTGTAAAGGATTTTAGAAATGGGATTAAACACTCTACGGAAGCTGCCATCTTCCCCAGCGGAATCTGCTGCTTTGCTCAACCATAGCCCCAACACCAAGACCTTTCCTCCCATTCCTACAGTGCAAAAGTGTAAAAAATTGGTAAACATTTCTTGCTTGATTGGTGGAATATGCAATGGAAACTTGCAGCTGATTGGATGGTTAACAAGTTTAACAGCTGGTTAATTAATAGATTCTTAGAGGTTTACAGCATGGGAGCAGGCCCTTCAGCCCAACTTGTCCGTGCCGCCCTTTATTTTAAACCCCTAAACTAATCCCAATTGCCCACGTTTGGCCCATACCCCTCTATACCCATCTTACCCGTGTAACTATCGAAATGCTTTTTAAAAATGATTTCAAAATGGCAGCTGGGTTTCTGATTTCAGCATCTGTGCACGTTGTAAATGAACAGAAAAGAGTGTAATGATGTCACATCAGTAACGTGATGGATCTTTCATCAGTGCAACCGATTGGGAAATGTGAAATCCAGCCTTTTGGATACGGAGGGTGGGATTTGCCAGCCTCGCTTGCCCCTAAACCAGAAAATCCTGCCGCAGCTCACTGGACCTTTCCATGGTCTGTCCCTCGCCAGCTCCGGTTCCCGTGGTGGGCAGGACGGTAACATCAGAACATCAAAACTCGGGGTGATTTTGAGCCCATACTCTGTGTCTAAGGAAATGACGGGGCGAGCTCAAAATCTGATTTGCGCCGGCGAGTTTCCGATCTTCCCAGCCCCTCAACGGTGGAATGGCGGGAAACCCGTCACGGGACCAGGAGCAAGAGAATGGTCCGGCCCATTCTGCTGGCCAGTCTGTAAAAGAAGGGACGTGGCATTAGTGCATTCCGAGGATAGGGAGGGAACATTCATTATTGACTTGCTCACCGCCAGGGCAAGCACAGTGATTAGCACTGCTGCCTCACAGTGCCAGAGATCCAGGTTCAATTCCAACCTCGGGTCACTGTCTGTGTGGAGTTTGTACATTCTCCCCCATTCTGTGTAGGGTTGCCTCCGGGTGCTCCAGTTTCCTCCCACACTCCAATGGTTAGGTTGACTGGCCATGCTAAATTACCTGGAGGATTACTGGCATTGTGGGGATAGGGCCTGGCTGGGATTCTCCTCAGTACAGGCTCAATGGGCTGAATGGCCTCCTTCTGCACTACAGGGATTCTCTGATCTGAGGAATAATGACCGGTGTGTTGAGGATCCTTATGTTTCTCTACTTCTCCCAGTTCACCAGCAGCGCAGGCACACTCTTTCCCCATCTCCGGCCAACTCGAGAGCTCACTCCTCAAAACGCGAGTAAATTCTCCGGTCAGGCATAACTCTACCCAGCTGTGCCCACTGGTGCCTGCTGTGGTTAAGTTTGCCCGGTAATGACACAGAGAGGGAGAGGTGGAGGTGGGAGTGTTGACATTTAAGATGGTGGTGAGGTGTGGCAGTGAGGAGCTCGGGTGCAAGTTGGAGTATAAGGAGCTACTGGGGGAACCTGGTGATTATGTGTGTTGGGGGGTGTGGGGGAGGGGGATCCTTGTGTCTGGTATTGGCAGAGGCCAAGCTGGGAATGAGATAAAGTGTTAGGGTGCGAGAGGGTGTGCAAGGCTGTCCAGTGGGAGACTGAATGTGGTTGAGGCTGGGGGCGGTTCACTTACCCTGGCTGAGCGAAGAAGATGATGCATCTTCCTCCAACACTGCTGCCCTATCCTCATCTGGAGAGCACTTACACTGACCAGAGCTGCCACTGCACCCCAGGGTGGCGGGCGGTGACCCTGGTTGTCTCCTGAAGGTGGTTGGGGGGCGGGGGGGCTGTGGTTGCAACATGGGAGGTGGTTAGGGAGTGTCCCGCCTCTGCTCCACTGCATCCAGCCTCCTGGTGAGAGCACCCTCTGAGAAGCACAGTTCCATCTTCCTGCCTGCCACTCCCTGCAGTCATTATGGAACAGATGCTGGGGAACCAATTCTGTGGAAACCCCCCCTTCACCCCCAATGGTTGTTCGATCTGAGGTTGTTGTGGGGGGACGTAACAGAGGGACCGCGCTGATATATACGGCCATAGGAACTATCACTAATGAGGCATAAAATTTGACCCGAAAACAGTCTGATTTCCCCACCGGAATCAACACTGTGTCATTCTTTAAGATTTTGCCCTCAGTATCTTTGTTCCTCTTGTGCTGGGCTCTATTTTAATTCTTTCCTGATACATGCCTTTGATTGGAAGCAAGGTCCTTAAAAACAGGGAACAGAAGCCAATGTTCCTGCGTTAATGGGAACGATTGGATTTTCTGATTCCATGTTAGATATGATGCTTCAGAGCAGAAAGAGAGCTGGCACTGAGGGCAGGCTGTGATTGGTTTATTTATTAGTGTCACAAGTAGGCTTACATTAACACTGCAATGAAGTTACTGTGAAAATAGCCTCATCACTACATTCTGATGCCTGTTTGGGTATACTGAGGGAGAATCCATCTAACCAGCATGTCTTTTGGACTATGGGAGGAAAACAGAGCATCCAGAGGAAACCCACACAGACACAGGGAGAACATGCAGATTCCACACAGATAGTGACTCAAGCCAGGAACTGAACGCGGGACACTGGCGCTGTGAGGCAGCAATGCTAATCACTGTGCCACCATGCTGCCCACATGGACAGTAGGGATAGACACTGAATGCTGGCCAGCCAGCGATGCCCATGTCCCATGAATGAATTTAAAAAATGGTTCTTGTTCCTACAGCGCACAAAACGGTGATTAAAGTTTTAAAATGTTTCAGAAATCCTATATTTTTCAATTTAAATTTGTTAAATAGTTGCATAATTCAGATGGGAATGGATGTGGGGAATTATTAACCCATTGAAAAGGGCTACTGGAACTGAAGCAGAAGGTTTGAGCCAGCGCACAAGCATTGTGCTACACAGACTGGGATCTATGGACATCCAGAGAGATTTTTAGCCTGTACCTGAGAGGGGGAGAGGTGAGAGAGGGAGAGGTAGACAAGGCGGGTAAGAGGATGGAAGGATACAGAGCTTGCCCTCTTTGTATGAATCAATGTTAGTTATTCGTACCCAGCTGTTGGAGATGTTTGGATGCAGAACTGTCAATCAAAATAGAAAGCTGCCTCATTCACCAAAGCAGAGATGTGATAGGCTGGTACACATGATCCTCTGTCTGATGAGATAGAATACACAACTCGCAGCGGATAGAATATTAACAAAGTCTTTTGTGAAACATTTTCAGACGCACCAGGTATTGTTAGAGATTGAATCAGCCTCGAATGCAGATTATAAACCACCTGCCATTGATTTAAGTTTGGGGTAAAAAGCAACTCGTGATTTTTGCAGCAATTTTGTGGTGCTGAAGTTTTACAGAGCGCTATGGTCTGCTGCGCATGGGGGAGGTGAGAGAGCTGTAAATTCCTCCTGAGCACCTGGTAAAATTTCAGACAGGGCAGGGGGCAGCTGTGGAGATGGGGGAAGGCCCCCCCTCACTGGATTTGATGTGGTCACAACTCCCCCACTGCCTTCAAAACTGGCCATTGGCGGAGTGTAAAGTTCATCTCTTGATTTCTATAAGTTCTGTGACGATTGACAGGATTGTGGAGGTGGCATTTTACTGGGTGTAGGCAAAGTGCTGGAAATTTTCAATTCCCATTTGAGAGGGAGGCGATAGCCTAGTGATATTATCACCAAACTATTCATCCAGAAACTCAGCTAATGTTCTGGAGATTTGGGTTCAATTCCCACCACGGCAGATGATAGAAATTGGATTCAATAAAATTATCTGGAATTAAGGATCCATTGATGACTGTGAAACCATTGTTGATTATTGGAAAACTCATTTAATTTAGTAATGTCCTTCAAGGAAGGAAATCTGCCTTCCTTACCTGGTCTGGCCTACATGTGACTCCAGAACCTAGCAATGAGGTTGATTCTAAACTAGGGATAAATACTGGCCAGCCCATATCCCACAAATGAATAATAATTAGCTGATGTTGGAAGGTCCAGAAGGCATTGATTTAAGATTTTAAGCGCAAGGTGCTGGATAAATGTGAGGGAGAATATTTTTATAAGTAGGTGGAAACTTGTTGCCATGAGGCTGCTGGAAGTGGAGAAGACCATTGGTTCCCAACAGAGATTTATGGAAGGTAAACTTGGAGGGCTACAGGGATAAAGTGGGAGATTGGATTGGCAGAACGGTGGCACAGACATTAACAATGCTGCCTCTCAGCACCAGGGACTCAGGTTCGATTCTGGCCTTGGGTGACTGTCTGTGTGCATGTTCTCCCTGTATCTGCTTGGGTTTCCTCCCACAGTCCAAAGATGTGCAGATTAGGTGGATTGCCCATGTTAAGTTGCTCCTTATTATCCCAAGATACATAGATTAGGGAGATTAGCCAGGTAAATACATGGCGGTAAGTGGTAAGCCTGTAGGTTTCGGTACAGACTTGATGGGCTGAATGGCCTCCGACTGTGGTGCTGTAGTTCTGTAGAGAGATAGCATTGAGTTGATGGGCTGCATGGCCTCCTTCTATGTCATTACGACTCTTTTAGTCCCATCTGCAAGATTATCATTTAGTGTTTCTGAGACCCATGAGTCTGTAACTCATGAATTATCCAAGTTGTGGATAATAGATGATGCGAATGTTATTTTTATGGGGATAGGTGTTGTGACATGGGATGCGCTGTCTGAATATACAATAGAAGCAGATTCAATCATCACTTAGAAAGGGAAATCAGAACAGTGTTTGAGAAAGGGAAAAATCGTAGGGCAATGTGGAAAGAAAGGGGGAATGGGATAAATTAGTTAGAACTTTTAAAGAGCTATCAGAGGGTAGGGTGGGCTGAGTGGCCACCATGTGTGCTATAAGATTCTACATCTTCTGAACTCCCTCTACCGCATCCCATCAATGTGCCTGAAACCCCCTTCCTCAGTCGTGCTTCTCAATGTGCTCCTGTAAGGTTTCTGTTATTTCACAGTTTATTCTCTGTATCTTACGCCCATTGATTGGGTTGGCCTGGCCCCCAAGCTCATTTTGTGTCCATGCACCCCTTACAGCCAACAAGGAGAGGAGACTTCCACCTCATCAACCCTGAAAAACGAGCAAAGGTGAGTAAAACTCATCTAGAAAATGTTTGAACCAGAATGCCTTGACCTAGAAGTGTAAATGGAGAGAGGATTGCCCCCAGTACGGTGACAAGGGTCTATCTGTCACTCTCTTTGATCTTTCACAGGGTAGTTTCAGAAAGAATGTTCTCAATGGTGAGGGAGTCCAGAACTAAGGGTCATAGATTGAGGATAAGGAGTAAACTTTTTAGAACGGAGGTGAGGAGAAATTTCTTCATCCAGAGGATGGTGAATATGTGGAATTCACTACCACAGAAAATAGTTGAGGTCTGATTTCAAGAAGAAATTAGATATGATTCTTGGGTCTGAAGGGATCAAGGGATATGGGGGGAAGTTGAAGTCAGGATATTGAATTTGATGATCAGCCATGATCAAAATGAATGGTGTAGCAGGATCGAGGGGCCGAATACGTCTCTATAAGATTCCCTCTCAGCCTTCTAAACTCCAAAAAATAGGCTGGGTTTGTACTCTTTGGAGTTTGGAAGGCTGAGAGGGGATCTCATAGAGACGTATAAGATAATGAAGGGGATGGACAGGGTAGAGGTTGAGAGACTCTTCCTGCTTAGCAAAGATAGCAGGACTAGAGGGCACAGCCTCAAGATTGGGAAGGCGGTTCAGGTCAGAGTTGCGGAGGAGTTTCTTCACGCAAAGGGTGGTGAATCTTTGGAATTCTGTGCCTGATGAGGTGGTGGAGGCTTCCTTGCTGAATATGTTCACGTCAAGAGTGGATAGGTTTTTGATTGACAAGGGAATTAAGGGTTACGGGGAGAAAGCGGGAAAGTGGTACTGAATCACTACAGATCAGCCATGATCTTATTGAATGGCGGGACAGGCTCGAGGGACTGTGTGGCCTACTCCCGCTCCTATTTCTTATGTTCTTATGTTTTTTATGAATGGCCTACTCCTGCTTCCAGTTTCCATGTTTATAATTATGCACCATCAATGTGATCATTGCCTGCTGCAGAGGGCAGGACACAAAGAGGTGCATAGGGATTAAAAGATGGCAAAGCTCACTGGCCTTTGAAAGAAGACTGGAATGTTAAAACAACAATTTGCATTTATGTAGAGCCTTTAATGTAGTAAGAATGTCCCAAAGTCCTTCACAGGAACATTATCAAACAAACTTTGATACCAAGCCGCATGGAGAAACTCTGGGACAGGTGAACCAAATTCTGGTCAAGGGAGTAGGTTTTCGAGGAGGCTCTTAAAGGGGAAGAGAGAGGGACTTCCAAAACCTTGACCCTATTACAGCTGATGACACCAATGGTGGAGTGATTAAAATCAGGGATTGTGCAAGAATCTGAAATTGGAGGAAGACAGATATCTGGGAGGGTAGGGCGGCTGAGGAAGATTATTGAATTGAATTGATTTATTATTGTCACATGTATTGGTTTACAATGAAAAGTATTGTTTCTTGCATGCTGTACAGACAAAGTACACCGTTCATAGAGTACATAGGGGAGATAGAAAGGAAAGGGTCCAGAATATAGTATTACAGTCACAGCTCGGGTGTAGAGAAAGATCAACTTAATGTATGGTTGGAGCATTCAAAAGTCTGATGGCAGCAGGAAAGAAACTTCTTGGTTTAGTCCTCAGACTTATGCGTTTTTTCCCAACAGAAGAAGGTGGTAAAGAGAATGCCTGGAGTGTATGGTGTCCTTAATTATACTGGCTGCTTTTCCGAGGCAGTGGGAAGTGTAGACAGAGTCAATTGATGGGAGGCTGGTTTGTGTGATGGATTGGGGCTACGTTCACAATTCTTTGTAGCTTCTTGAGGTTTTGGTCAGAGCAGAGCCATTCCAAGCTATGATGCAACCAGAATGCTTTCTATGGTTACAGAAAGAGGGTGAGGCCATTCAGAGGTGTGAACATAGGATAATAATTTTATAATTGAGATATTATTGGGCTGAGATCGGTGAGCACTGAGGTAATGAATTAACATGATTTGCTGTGAGTTAGACCCCAGAAGCAGAGTTTTTGATGAGCCTCAGTGTATGGCACAGTAGTTAGCACTGCTGCCTCTCAGCGCCAGGGATCACAGTTCGATTCCTGGCTTGGGTCATTGTTTGTGCAGAGTCTGCACATTCCTCCCCCGTGTCTGTCGAGGTTTCCTGCGGGTGCTCCGGTTTCCCCCACACCCCAAAGATGTGCAATAGATGGATTGACCATGCTAAATTGCCCCTCATTGTCAGGGGGACTAGCTAGAATAAATGCATGGGGTTATAGGGATAGGGCCTGTATGGGATTGTGGTTGGTGGAGACTTGATGGGCCGAATGGCCCCCTTGTGCACTTTAGGGATTCTATGAACAGAGTCTACAAACTCTATGGGTGTTTGTGAGAGCAGGAGGGTATTGGAATAATTACAGAGTGTGATCAGTGAGGGGCCAGTGCTCTCAGCCATTCCCCCAGTATATCACTGTGTTAGCACACCCCCCGTTCTGTAGGTAATCACAGAAAGTAATCAAACTGCTTAACGGACAGTTATTAACCTGACACATGAGCATTCACTCGGGAATATTAGGCAGCTGATGAAAAATGATACAGTTCCATCAGTGTCCCTGCTCGGGAGGGTTGCGGGGGGTAGGGGGGGGGGGGTGTTCAATGCATCATGTGTTAGGAATGATCTCATCAAACTGCGAAACAGCAGCGAGTGTCCAAAAGAAAACAAACAGGAAGAAAGATAAGGAGAGTGTGAGTGTAATGTTGAGCTAACATAGACTTTATCCATGGATAAGAGTGAAGCAGTATGAGAGCTTCGCTGGGTTCAAACATTCAGAATATGAAAGGGAACGGAAAAGAAATATTCACCCATAGCGTGTGAGCTGGAAAAGGAAGCATCAAAGGTGCGTGGGTTAGGTTGGTTGGCCGTGCTAAACTGACCGCAGTGTCGAGGGGTAAAGATGGGGGCTTACGGGCGTAGGGCCTGGGTGGGATTGTGGTCAGGGCAGACTTGATGGGCCAAATGGCCTCCTTCTGCACCGTAGGGACTCGATGATTCTACCGCTGATTCAGTTGTTATTCAGAAGAAAGAAATAGTTGAAAAACAAGGAGGGGAGGTTGGATTGAGATTGCTGCAAGTTCTATTTGGGAAGAAATGCGACATTGATAATTATCAGAGAGTCATACAGCACGGAAACAGGCCCTTCGGCCCAACCAGTCCGTTCACTGTATAGTAAGTGAATTATGGAATGAGCATCAGGTCCATTCTCAGAAGCAATCCAGTTCCTCCAACAGGTAGAATGTTTGCCGATGAACAGTCATTATTTTGAATCCCCTCATTACTGTCTTCAGTCGATGGAATATTTCCAAAAATCTCCATAGCTTCATCAGTTGCCATTGACGAATGTGCCAGCCGCCCCACTGGTACCTACTGATTGGTACATTGGTACTCAGTTTCTGATTAAGTTCCTTGTTTAGCCATGACAATCTGCAGGCTTATGTGTCTATACATGTGAGTGTCTTATTAATGAACTTTATTTATCCTTGCTGCCATTCAGTGCAAAGCACGTCGGCCCAGAGTTAAAACAGGAACAACAGCAACAATACACAGACAGCACACACAGAAATCACACACTGTCGCTGACAAAGATTCTAAAATTCATTACATTTTCAGCACTGGCAGCTGAAACCAGGCAAAGCATTCCCAACATCGACAGTTCACTGTGAAAATAAATTGTGACTGTCAGGTTCTGAATCAGATTTCTGTAGATTTTACGCAAAATGCTGAAATTGCTAGGAAAGAGCTTTTCAGGCTTAGTGGTGAGACCTTGGGTGGCATTTTCCAGACACGCTCATCCCAAGACTGGAAAATGCAGCTGAGGGCATCGGATGCTTGGCATGCCGTGTCCCATCCACTCCAATTCCCACGGAAACCGGAATGGGAAAATTCCATCCCGCGATTCAATTTGTAAACTTCAATTAAGTCACAAATCAGCCTTCTCATTTTGAAAAGTTGGAATCCCAAAATTCTTAACCATTCCACATGAGGTTTTCATCTGCTGCTTTCCAATTTCCTGGAGCACATCTTTCCATTCTCTTCATGAGCTGTGTATCTCTCTGAAAGTGTGGATTCCAAACTGTGGGTGCAGTCTCCAGATGTCTGGATACCCCACTGTTGCCGCTACACCCCTGACATACAACCGTTCCCCTCCACCCATGCAACCACCCCCCATGCAGCACATCCCCTCTCCCCATGCAGCCACTCCTCCACAGTCAGGCTGCACGGTCTCATATTGTACACCACACCCACACATTCGGACACCAGAGAGTCAGACTGTGTAGAATCAAACTGCGTACAACCAGGCCCCATAGAGTCACAAGGAATCACATACTTACCCCGTACATGGACAGGAAGAATAGGAACATGCATAGAGACAGCACTGTGTGGATACACTCTGCACTCGCTCACAGAGGTTGTTTCTCCAGGGCTCCTTCTTCTCACAATGTCAATTCAATTAGCAGAAAAACACCTTCTCTCCCATCCCAAAAAAACTGAAATCACAAATACATTTCCCAGCTCGCATCAGAATTCTTTCAGAGCGAGCAGGCCGTCTGTTAATAATTAAATGTTTGGGTGGGGCGGTGCTTTAGTAACATCTTTTTCATCTTTAGTCACTTGGGTTTGGATCTGGTCCTGATTCTCCCCACCCTCTGCAAAGGCCTTCCATGGAACAGCTCCAACTCCTGGTGGGCAGGACTTTGGAATGTTTATTCACAGATAAGCTGCTGGCTTTATTCTCCTTCAAGTTAAATGTTGGGTATTGGGTTATAGGAGAGTGTAAGAGATGAGGATTGGAGGTGGGGAGCAGTGCACACTCTGCCTGGGCTACCTGTTCTTCTTTTTGCTAACACTTATTCCAAGATCTGGGACGTCGATACTAGAAGCAGTAAGCAGAGAGAGAGAGAGAGAGAGAAAGAATCAAGTTGAGATGGAGAATGGTGCCAGGGTGAAGCTGTGAGGACATCTCATTGCCATCTGTCCAGTCCATCTGTGCGGCTTGTCTCTCTCTTCAGCTTGTAAGCCGTGCTGCTGTGCAGGAAGGCGGGCTGTGCAATGGGGACTTCATGTTTCTGTGTCTCAAATGAACAGGGATATGTGGAGAGAGTGTTTGTTCTGCAAATGGAAACTATTGTGTATGTGATGAATGCCCATTCCAGTTTTGCCAGCGCTGCTGCCTGCCTTTGGCAGCCTGTGCTTGTGTCCTATGTTGACGATCCCTCCTTCACATGTTGAACACTATCAGCAGAGCTCAAACCAGATGGCTCAATGCTTCTTGAGACACTGTGGCGTGATGGATGGGAGTTTGTCTTTGCACCCATCACAGGTATGTTCATGCAATTTGAAAACCACTGAGGAAACATCTTGCGCTTTTTCAGCTCGGAATCCAACAATTGTTTATTTATAGCAATCTGATAGCGATTCTCTGTCACTGTCGCACTGTGCACAGGTTACACTGTGGACACACTCCCCTTACAGTACAGTAACTATCTACCACGCCCTGGATATGATCACTGTGGTATCCAACATTTTAACTTGCCCCCACTGTCCCATTCCAATATTTAAACCTTCCATGATTTCCACAAGTCTGTTCAGTTGAATACAGAAACCAGATCTGGTGAACACTCAATGTCGGTGAAAGTTCCCCACACTGACCTGTTGCTCTGACATTGCCCATCCCTGCGTAATCTATTCAATAACAAAGGAAACCTCGTGTGAATGGTCGAGGGTGAGATATAGAGCAATTGGGTGGAGATGTGTTGCTATCTGACTGATGGCATCCAACTTGGGAAGAGGGGGAGTGGTAAAAGGTGGGGTGGGGGGGACATAGGAGCTAGAAGAAGGCCTTTCAACACCTTGCCCCTGTTAAATCATTCAGCCTTGACTGACCTACATCCAAACCCCATTCACCTATCTTGGTTCATTAAACCTTAACATCCTAACTGAACAAAATTCTATCTATTTAAATAAATTTTGAAATTTTCAACAGTTTTTGGGAATGAGAATTTCATTCTGCCTTTGTATGAAGCCATTGCTTCCCACCATCATCCTGGTGAGTTTTAAGATAATGTTCTCTTGTCCTGGAAGCTACCACACAGGGTAAATGGTGAGATACCGACTGCATTAATATTTTATATATTCCTAAACATCCTGCAATATTGCTCTGAAAAGAGGCATGTTGCCAAAGCTTTTCATCCTGTACTCCTTAAGACAAACATAAGAATAGCAAATTTCAAACTATCAAGACAATTTATACCACAGAAAGAAAGGGTACTGATAGGTTAACAGGTCACCTCTGGCTGAGGTGTTGCCATGTAGAAAATAATAGTCTCCCCAAGCTCCCGGGTAAAAGCACAAGGCTTGGCCATATTCCTTTTGCCTGCAGAGAATGGTCCCTGTGTATATCACTTCTGGCAAGCTGAAAGAGCAACTTTGTCTTAGACTGGTTATTATTGTAGCTATTAGTGCACTTAGGATTGTTCAGCAAGTGTTGGTCAATCACAGAATCATGTATAATAGTGGAGGTTTTGTTTTGAATCTGGTGGGCTGTTGAGTAAGTTTTGTGCTCTGCCTGGTATGGACAACAGAATGAACTTGTTTGATTTGAAAATCTTCAGCAACCTTTCCGTTCAACTCTGCACGCTGTTCACCATCTCATCTTTTATTCTCCAAGGAACACAAGTCTTGTCTCTACAACTCATTCTCACAAGTTAACCTTCTAGGTGTATTAGCATTCTGGTAAATCTACACTGCACACCCTGCAAGGCCAGTATATCGGCCAGTATATCAGTGCCCAGAACTGAATGCAAACCTTAAATGAGCATTTAACAGACTGGCAGCACAACTGCTACCCCTCTGTAACCCAAGAACTTGTCTTGCATGAGAATGTTCCCCTAGTATCGCAATCCTGTCACAATGAAATGTGTGTTGGAGTTGTAACTGAGAGCAGCTGTTACTAACTGGGGAAAGGTTAGGGCATTATTCTTAAGCATTGATACTCATGTTCTTCTGTGAGTCTCATCTCTTGGTTATGTGCTCCTGACCACAGCAGATGATGCTATTTGAAATATTTGGAATTAAGAATCTATTGATGGCCACGAAACCATTGTCGATTGTCTGAAAAACCCGTCTGATTCACTAATTTCCTTTAGTGAAGGAAATCTGGCATCCTTATCTGTTCTGGCTACACAGCCATAGCAATGTGGAGAGATTAAATAAACTGGAAAGATGGAAACTGAAGGGCGACCTGATAGAAGTTTATAAAATTATCAGAGATACAAAGAGGGTGAACTGTTAGGAGTTTTTTCCCAGGGTGGAAATGACAATTACAAGGCACAGTAGCACAGTGGTTAGCACTGCTGCTTCACAGCTCCAGGGTCCTGGGTTCGATTCCTGGTTCAGATCACTGTCTGTGGAGTTTGCACGTTTTCCTCATGTCTGCGTGGGTTTCCTCTGGGTGCTCCGGTTTCCTCCCACAGTTGAAAGATGTGCGGGTTAGGTTGATTGGCCGTGCTAAGAAATTGCCCCTTAGTGTCCAAGGATATATAGGTTAGAGGGATTAGTGGGTATAATATGTAGGGATTTGGGATAGGGTCTGGGTGGGATTGTGTTCGGTGCAGACTCGATGGGCCAGAGGGTCTCCTTCTGCACTGCAGGGTTGTATGATTCAATGATGACAAGTTCAAGATAAGGAGGGAAACATTCGTTGGAGATGTGTGGGGAACTTTATTTATACAGAGAGTGGTGGGGGACATGGAATGCACTGCCAAGTGAGGTGGTTGAGGCAGTTATGTTAGCAACATTTAAGACTTATTGCTGTATTGTTCTTTGACTCTTGACTGTCCTTGGGGGCAACTAGCAATGGGCAATAAATGCTGGCCAGCCAGCGACACCCATAGAATCCCTACAGTGCAGAAGGAGGCCATTCAGCCCATTGAGCCTGCACTGACAACAGTTCCATCCAGTCCCATCCCTCCAACCTCAGATATCCACTTCACTAATTTCTCCTATCCATGCATAAAACATAGAACATTACAGCACAGAACAGGCCCTTCGGCCTTCGATGTTGTGCCGACCAATTAAGAAAAAGCAATGACCCTCTAACCTAAACCATTCCCTTTTCATCCATAAACTTATCTACTAACCTCTTAAACGCCACCAAACTTGGCGCATCTACAACTGCAGCAGGCAGGGCATTCCATACCCTTACCACCCTCTGGGTAAAGAACCTACCTCTGACATCCGTCCTAAAACCACCACCCCTTAATTTAAAGCTATGTCCCCTCGTGCTAGCTTTCTCCATCCTAGGAAAAAAGCTATCACTGTCCACCCTATCTAAACCTCTAATCATCTTATATGTTTCAATAAGGTCTCCTCTTAGCCGCCTTCTTTCTAACGAAAACAACCTCAAATCCCTCAGCCTCTCTTCATAAGACCTGCCCTCCATACCAGGCAACATCCTGGTAAACCTCCTCTGTACCCTCTCCAATGCCTCCACATCTTTCTTATAATGTGGGGACCAGAACTGCACACAATACTCCAAGTGCGGCCGCACTAGAGTTTTGTACAGTTGCAACATGACGTTGCGGCTCCGAAATTCAATCCCCCTACCAATAAAAGCTAAGACTCCATATGCCTTCTTAACAACCTTATCGACTTGATTGCCTACTTTCAGGGATCTATGCACATTTACACCAAGATCCCTCTGTTCATCAACACTATTAAGAGTTCTATGCGTCCCAGGCTATTTCACATGGCCAATGCTCCCAGCCCGCACATCCATGGACTGTGGGAAGAAGCACACTGTGTTTCTGTGGGAAAGAGCAGCATGTTCCATGAATGAATACAGAAACATTTTGTGGAGATTTACGCATTGCCGGTGCTGCACTCATTGCTATGGTCAGCAGCGTCAATGCACCACCCCAGGAATCAGAAGTTACATTTTAAATCATGAAGCCTCTGTTCCACCAAACTCTCTCTGACCTGTCGAGCGCGGGTCACTTGGAAGGAAAGGATTTCCCGTTGAGGACATTTCCTTATCGTAGGGCAAGGGATTTTCAGCCAAAATAGAGAATGGAAAATCCTGGAATAGTTTTAAAAAAAAACAGGAAGCGTTCTACTGGAAAATCCCACTGCTTGTTTCTATAAGAGATTTCCTACTGATTCTGTGAACAGTGCCTGCTGCTGTGTTTCCCATTAAATTCAGAGCCAACCTTTATCACAGGATGAGAGCTTTGTCATTTCTGTTCCGTCATTCTCTCCGATTCTCTTCCCATTACCTTTTCAGAGAGCTAGCTTCTTGCTGCAGGAGGTTACCAAGGGGGGGGTAAGTCTAGGCAGGTTACTCAACGCCAATATCATCTATATTGTTCCTTTGACATAATGAACTATTCCAAGGCTGTTCACAGGAGCACTGTAAAATGAGGGACATAGAGCTACGTATGGATATATTAGGTCAGACAATTAAAGGCTTGGTCAAAATGGATCTTGAGGTGTTTTCAGAAGGGGGAAAGCGAGGCAGGAAGGGAATTCCAGAGTTTTGAGCCCAAGCAGCTGAAGCCATGACCACTAATGGTGGAGCGATTAGCATTGGGAATGTACAAGAGGCTATAATTAGAGAGGCAAAGATATTTGTGGGGCTGAAAGAGATTACAGCAATAGGGAGGATTTAAAATAAACCATGATGGGTTGGGGGGGAGGGCGAGAATCACAAACTCTGCCTGAGTCTCTCCGCTCCTAATGTCAGCACATTAGAATCAGAGAATCCCTATTGTACAGCAGGAGGCCATTCGGGCCATCCCCATTGCCCCAACCCCAAACCCATCCAAGCCCTATTTCCACAACCCCGTGTATTTATCCTGCTGGTCCCCTTGATATTAAGGGGCAATTTAGCATGGCCAATCAGCCTAACCCACACATCTTCGGACTGTGGGACCAAACTGGAGCACCCAGAGGAAACCCACGTAGACGTGGGGAGATTATGCAAACTCCAGACAGACAGTGACCCAAGCCGGAAATCGAACCTGGGTCGCTGGTGCTGTGAGGCAGCTGTGCTAACCACTCTGCCACCGTGCTACCCAAGTTCCCAACAGGAATCACCAGTAATGAACAGGAGCCTTGGTTGATTTTCCCCCTTCCTATCACAAACCAAACTCTGCAATTAAACTCAAGAACAAGTGTCACAAATATTTTGGGTGTGTGGCTGGAAGGATGAGGGTGCAGCACTGTAGGGGTGGGGGTTGCGGTGGTGGGGAATGGGCTTCCCCTCCACCATCTGAGGGGCTGGTGAGGAGCAACATGCCCCTGGTGACTCTGACTGCAGCCATTTTCCATCTAAAAGATCGCCCATTGGCTGTGGATGGGACTTCAGCCCCTCCACTCAAGTGGAAGCTTTGACAGATTTTAGTTTGCTGAGGGTTAAAGAACCATAGGAACCCTACAACACAGAAAGAGGCCATTCGGCCCATCAAGTCTGCACTGACCATCATCCCACCCAGACCCCATCCCCATATCCCTATATATTTACCCACTAATATCTTTAACTGACGTATCTCAGGACACTAAGGGGCAATTTTAGCATGGCCAATCAACCTAGCCCACACATCTTTGGACTGTGGGAGGAAACAGGAGCATCCGGAGCAAACGCACACAAATACGAGGAGAATGTGCAAACTCAACATAGACAGTGACCCAAGCCGGGAATTGAACCCAGATCCCTGGAGCTGTGAGGTAGCAGTGCTAACCACTGCTACCATGCCACAGTTATGGAGATTCCAAGTCCCACTCCAGGATTTGAACTGGCAAAGCTGCCAGTTCCGCGTAGGGAGTGCTGCATTGTTGGAGGTGCTATCTTTCTGTTGTGATGTCAAACTGAGGCCACATCTGCCGAGGAGAATATAAAAGAACAGAGTAAGTTCCCGGTATTCGGTGCCCTGGCCAATATTTATCCCTCAGCCAGCTTCACAATAGATTATCTGATCATTATCATATTACTGTTTGTGGATTCGTGCTGTGTGTAAACCGGCTGCCCCTATCCTACAGTACAGCAGTCACAGTAAGAAGCCTCACAGCACGAGGTTAAATCCAACATGTTTATTTGGTAATACGAGCTTTCAGAGTACCGTTCCTTCATCAGGTGAATACAGCAGTGACTATACTTCAGAGAGAATTTCATTGAAATTAGAATTATAGAACTCCTACAGTGCAGAAGAAGGCCATTTGGCCCATCAGCACCCACCCAGACCTTATACTCACAACCTCATGTATTTACCTTTGTCATTCCCCTAACACTAGGAATCAATTTATCCCGAACAATTAACCTAACCTGCGTATCTTTGGACTGTGGGAGGAAACCGGAGCACCTGGAGAAAACCCACACAGACTGGGGAGTAAAATGCTTTTGGGACATTAACTAGTCACGAGGTAGTGCAGGATCTGATTGATTTATTTATTAGTGTCACAAGTAGGCTTATATTAACACTGCAATGAAGTTACTGTGAAAATCCCTTAGTGGCCACATTCCGGCACCTGTTTGGGTATGCTGGGGGAGAATTTAGCAAGGCCAATGCATCTAACCAGCACGTCTTTCAGACCGTGGGAGAAAACCAGAGCACTCAGAGGAAACCCAAGCAGACATGGGGAGAACGTGCAGACTGCGCACAGACAGTGACCCAGATCGGGAGTCGAACCCGGGTTCCTGGCACTGTGAGGCAGCAGGGCCCATCTACATGTGAGGCAAATTAAACTGCCCAGGGCCCAGGGGGTGAGAACCATGAGCAGTTTTCAGATGCAAACACTTGTGCCCAGGGCCCAGGGGGTGAGAACCATGAGCAGTTTTCAGATGCAAACACTTGTGCATCTCTCTTCATATTGAAGACGTCAGTCGCTCCCGCTCAACCCTCTCACCCCTTTTCAGTAAGCAGCCCCCATGGGGACAATGAGAGGAGAACAATCTATAATCTGATTTTAATTTGTAACTCACAGGGATACTTTTGTCTCTGTGAGATTTCCAGTCAGACAGAGGAGGGTTGCTGCTGTGAACCACACAAAAGAGCAAAGAACAGCTGGCAGTCTCCGTGCTTTGAGATTCCTGAACTCCGGCAGACTGAATTTTTTGTGGAATAAGAATACTAGTTGAAGATAACAGCATTTTATATTTTTCTTTGCCTTTTTTAATGGTTGAGGAATCCTAGGTGATGGGTCGAGGCTGACAGACAGACAGAGGAAAGAAGGCTGATAGAGCTGTCAGGCCCATCAGCACCCGACCACTCCCGGAGATCAGAGGTGTCCTACCTGTGATCTTCACACTATGATCAGCCCCAATCACCGACAGCCAGGCTCTTAAGCAACCTTGCCTTCATTGTGGCTCTCTGCTTTCTTCAGAGCTTTGAATGACATGACCCTGGATGGTTTAGAAAGGGCAGGTTTTACTTCCATTACCTCATTGGTGAATAAACCCCAGACCCGAACAGTGAGACTTAGCAAGCTGAGAACTTCATCAGAATGATAACTAGGTACAGAATGAAACCATTCAGCGTCTGCATTCTGGCTGTGCAATGAAAGTATGTCTGATTTATGACTAAATTCATAGAATCATAGAATCCTACAGTGCAGAAGGAGACCATTTGGCCCATTGAGTCTGCACCGACCCCCTGATTCTAAGGGGCAATTCAGCACGGCCAATCCATCTAACCTACACACCTTTGGACTGTGGGAGGAAACTGGAGCAGCCGGAGGAAACCCACGCAGACGCGGGGAGAACGTGCAGACTTCACACAGACAGTGACCCGAGCCGGGAATCGAACCCGGGTCTTTGGGGCAGCAGTGCTAAACACTGTGTCACTGTGCCATCCTCTTACCCAACTTTCCCTTTAAAAGTTTAGGTTGACAAATTTCAAATTCTAGATTAATAGATTTAACAATTTGACCGAGCAACTGCTGCCATTTGTGGAAGAGGAATTCAAATTTTTATTACTTTTTACACTGAGGCAAGGATTGGAATTCTCTGGCTGTTCTCACTGGCAGGATTTTCTTCTCTCCCCCTCTTCTGTGGGTTTCACTGCGGTGTGACCTCAATGGGAAATCGCATTGACAGTGACGGAATCAGAGATCCCACCCTGAATGGACAGAGCGGCCCCTCCCACTAACGAAATAGACTCTGAGGGGTGGCCAGAGATTCTCACCAATGGTCTTAAACCTGTGAGTTCAGGCTCAATGAATAGTTTCTCCAGAGGGATAGGACAGGCACAATGGGCCAAAGAGCCACACACTGTGATATCTAATTCTGTGTGTCCCCAGACATTAAAAGAGAACCACTCACTTGCTGTCGAACATTTCCTGAAGTCAGACTTGGTGTGAATTCACTCTGATAATGTCAGAAAAGTCGCAGTCAGTTTGCTCAGAGCAAGCTCCTCAAAGCAGCAAACTGGCCAGATTAGCACTTTGACTGAGGGCTAAATATTGACCATAAAACTGGGGACAACTGGATGGCACGGTGGCACAGTGGTTAGCACTGCTGCGTCACAGTGCCAAGGACCTGGGTTTGATTCTCAGCTTGGGTCACAGTCTGTGTGGGGTCTGCATGTTCTCCCCGTGTCTGTGTGGGTTTCCTCTAGGTGCTCTGGTTTCCTCCCACAGTCCAAAGATGTGCAGGTTAAGTTGATTGGCCATGCTAAAATTGTCCCTTAGTGTCAGGGGGATTAGCAGGGTAAATACACGGGGTTAGAGGAATAGGGCTTGGGTGGGATTGTGGTCAGTGCAGACTCAATGGGCTGAATGGCCTCTTTCTGCACAGTAGGGATTCTATGATTTAAAGACATTGTATTGGACTCAAAATGTTCGCTCTGTTTGCTCTGCACCTTGGTGGTGGGCAAGGTATTGGAGAGAATTATGTGGTGGGCAAGGTATTGGAGAGAATTATTAGGGATAGGATTTATAGTTATTTAGAGAGAAATGAATTGATTGGGGATAGTCAGCATGGTTTCGTGAAGGGTAGGTCATGCCTTACTAACCTCATTGAGTTTTTTGAGAAAGTGACCAGAGAGGTGGATGGGGGTAAGGCGGTTGATGTAGTATATATGGACTTTAGTAAGGCGTTTGATAAGGTGGCCCATGGAAGACTTCTACAGAAAATGCAGATGTGTGGAATAGAGGGTGATTAGCTAATTGGATTAGGAATTGGCTGGCAGATAGAAGACAGAGGGTGGTGGTTGATGGGAGATATTCATCGTGGAGTTCGGTGACAAGTGGTGTGCCTCAGGGGTCTGTTTTGGGGCCCCTGCTGTTTGTAATTTTTATAAATGATCTGGATGAGGGTATTGAGGGATGGATCAGTAAATTTGCAGATGACACTAAAGTCGGTGGAGTGGTAGATAGTGAAGAGGGGTGTTATAGTTTACAGAGTGACTTGGACAAGTTGCAGAGCTGGCCGAGAGGTGGCAAATGGAGTTTAATGTGGAAAAGTGTGAGGTAATGCACTTTGGCAGGAACAATAAATGTGTAGAGTATAGGGCTAATGGTAAGGCTCTTAATAGTGTTGAGGAACAGAAGGACCTTGGTGTATGTGTCAATAGATCCCTGAAAGTAGGCAGTCAAGTGGATAAAGTTGTTAAGAAGGCATATGGAGTCTTAGCTTTTATTGGTAGGGGGATTGAATTTAGAGCCGCAGCATCATGTTGCAACTGTACAAAACTCTAGTGCGGCCGCACTTGGAGTATTGTGTGCAGTTCTGGTCCCCACATTATAAGAAAGATGTGGAGGCATTGGAGAGGTACAGAGGAGGTTTACCAGGATGTTGCCTGGTATGGAGGGCAGGTCCTATGAAGAGAGGTTGAAGGATTTGATGTTGTTTTCGTTAGAAAGGAGGCGGCTAAGAGGGGATCTTATTGAAGCATATAAGATGATTAGAGGTTTAGATAGGGTGGACAGTGATAGCCTTTTTCCTAGGATGGAGAAAGCTAGCACGAGGGGACACAGCTTTAAATTAAGGGGTATGAGTTATAGGACGGATATCAGAGGTAGGTTCTTTACTCAAAGAGTGATTAGGGAGTGGAATGCCCTGCCTGCAGCTGTTGTAGATGCGCCAAGTTTGGTGGCGTTTAAGAGGTTAGTTGATAAGTATATGGAAGAGAAGGGAATGGTTTAGTTAGGAGGGGCATTGCTTTTTATTTTGGTCGGCACAACATCGAAGGCCGAAGGGCCTGTTCTGTGCTGTATTGTTCTATGTTCTATGTTCTATGTTCTATTACCAGATCAGAGTTTTTCCAGCATTTTCTGTTTTAGTATCAGGGCAAACTCCCTTGTCTTCCTTTGAAATGATACCATGGAATCCAAGAGGGAGCACAGAGCCTTGGTTTAGCATCTCACTCTACCTCTGACAGTGCAGCACTCCCTCAGTATTGCATCAACCTGGGTTTTATGTTCAAATCTCTGGAGTACAATTTGAACCCACATCTGTCTGACGCAGAGGCGAGATTTTTACCCGCTGATCCATGTTTGCCTTTTCACTTTGGCTCCAAACACTCAATTGTAAATTCCCACATTGCAGTCACCTGTGTGAAGTCACAGGGAGATTCAGAACATCTTAAAATAAACAGGAAATTCTCTGGGAAACCCCCTCTCTAATTCCATGGAAAATGAACTCATGTTACTTGGTAACTGTAACTAAACATCTACAGTGTCCCCCTCCCTCAGGAACATGCAGGTCCTTCTAAGGTCTTATTGAATAGTAACAATAAACTTCAGTTAAAGAAACAGTTCATGTCTTTTAACCTGGACCTCTGATTATCTTTCTATTCTTACATTTCTTATAAGAAACATTATGAGTGCGATTTTACAGCTTCATTTGGGCAATTCTCATAAAATCCCGCCTGAGGTCATCGGAGAATTCTGTTCTGTGAGCTTCACACCAGGGCATTCCGTCCTTTATTTCTGCTGTAAGAGTATCCCCAGGTCGATGAAACTTGAGTTAGCATCCTCACTCACTTCCTCTACAGCTCTCTACTGACTGTCAGAAATGCACGGAAATGAACGGCAAAGCTGGAACACAGTATTCCGAGTGTGATTTTTAAATTCATTCTTGGAATGTGGGCTAGCTGGATGCTGGCTAGGCCAGGATTTGCTGTCTATCCCTAATTGCCCTGGAGAAGGCAGTGGTGAGTAGCGGTATACTATAGAACCTGGTGCAGATTCACTCACTGCTCTTTGAATGCAGGTTTCAGCATTTTAACCCAGCTCCAATACAGTTCCAAGTCACGATGGCATGTGTCTTGGGAGGGAACTTGAATCAATGCCTTATTTTACCAAGTTTAGTGATCTAAAACTTGTAGTTTATTCACCAAGCAATACTTTCAGTGACCAACTTGATATTCCCCTGGTTATCTCAGCTTGCCTTTGATCAGAATCGACCCCACAGACACCTTTCCGACTCTGATACGTGGGCACCCATGTAGGAAACAGCGTATTCTTCTGTTGCTTGGCTGAACAAATACAACGCAGCCTGTCTCCACTAAATAACATCTGCTATTCATGACCTCATTCACTTGTCTAAACCTGCTTTCTCTCAATCCACGCCTCCGATTTTATATCATTTACAAATGTAATAGTTTTCCCGGTTTTTGTACTAAAGTAACCTGTTAATCGATTGAACATTTTAAGGTGCAGCGTTAGGTTGTGCAGTCTCGGATGTGACAGTCCCAGGAACTTTGTGCTGTGCTGCCACTCACTGCTTTCTCAGCCTGGGTGACATTCTTGAGGATTCGGATACAGGCAGGCGCCTGTCCCGGAGCTGTTGATTCAACACTATCCTCACATCACAATCCAACCGGCTGCTTTGATGCCAGGATCCCAAGTTTGGACAATGCAGGCTGCTTCCCTTTTGGCGTTCCGGGGACAAAAACTCCAGTGACAAAACTCTAGAAATAAACAAGTGTGAAGCTGAACATTGGAGCTTCAGTTAAAGAGACAGAACTCCAGATTGCTGATTCAGTCTTTCGTGACACTGCGCGTCCTCCTGGTGATCTCGTATACTTGTTGCTTGGTGATCTAAGTTTTTAGCCCCTCATGTCTCCACACAGTTCCTGTCAATGATTTTATTCTGACCCCCGCCTCTGTAAACCAATAAAAAGCTGCACAACATCAGGTAAAATTCAGCAGGTTTATCTGGTAGCACGAGGTTTCGGAGCGCTGTTCCTTCATCAGGTGAGCGGAGCAGCGCTCCAAAAGCTTGTGATTCCAAATAAACTGATTGGATTTTAATCTGGTGTTGTGAGACTTCTTACTGTGCTTAACCCAGTCCAACGCTGGCATCTCCACATCTGTAAACGAGTATGGAATAATTACCCTCTCTGTCCCTGAATGGCAGCACAGGGCAATTTACGATGGAAATATAAAAATAGGAACAGAATACCTTGCTTTAAAATGATTTGTGTCTGTAATCATTGCTCCAATTCCCCAACATCTTAATGTCCTTCCATCCAGTCCCCTCCATCCAGTCCCCTCCATCCAGTCCCCTCTATCCAACATTCCCCCATCCAATTCTCCCCCCGTCAAATTCTTCCCCGTCCTCTAGCTCTTTTCATTCCAAAACCATAGTCGGAATTCTCCAATCTTGTCCATGACTGGGATCCTCCGACCTCGCCCATGGTTGGAACTCTCCAACCTCACCTGTGGTTGGGATTCTCCAGTCCCGCTGCAGCGAATGGAGATTTGGTTCTCCATTCTTGCTGGCAGTGGTAGCAAGGTGTGCGAGACCAGAGTATTTTGGCCCAGAACTAGTCTTGATTCACTGTATCCAATCCCACAGGAAATTGGCTCACCTTTAATTAAACAGTAATAATCAAGAGTAAAGAGGGGATTGGATTCACCTCCAAAACCCTGTTCCCATTAATATTCCCACTGTCACAACTTCACCCAACTGCCAATAGAAATTTAATAGAAGGAGTCATTTAGATTTGTGAGCTTGCCCCAGAAGTGTTCACTGTAGGGGGGCAGGTGAGAGAGAGAGTCCTGGATTTCCAGTACACTTCATATTATCTTCTAACATCACTCCTGATTGGCCTAGTTGTAATTTTATGGTAATACCCCATTATTAGAACAAAAGAAAGTACAGGCCCTTTGACCCTTCAAACCTGTGCTGACCATAATGCCCTTACTAAACTAAAGAAAACCCTCTGCCCTTACTTGGATCCATTCAATCCTTACCCCCCACTCCCCCTACCCCAACCTCCTCTGGCGTGGAGTTGACACCGATGGAAATACAGTGCTAGGAGATGTAAGCAGGCCTGAATGCCCAGCGCAGACCGTGTGTATCAGGCATTGCTGGAATCTCCCGGCGGAATGGGATATCGCCCCCATTATGAGGGACATTGGCTGTGAACTGAGACACCTCTTTGAATAACCTGCTTCCCAGCGGATACATTATTTGATTGCCAGTTTAGTCTTTCTGATCGTTGCAGTCAATTTCACAATGTTTGTTGACATAGGTTAGGTGGATTCAAAAGCTCATGATTTATGTTTTTTTGAAACTTCAAAGGACCTAGATGGTTGACGTTCTTATTAGCTTTTAGTCCAGACCTTTGCTTCCAGAGGAGAAATTTAGTAATGGAGAACATTTTTTTTAACGTTTTTCTTTATGCATCCTAGTTTACACTATGTTGTTCATTGGTTCTAGAAGTGTAGAATGGATCAATGGGCATGAAAATGTCAGAGTTTGGCATTAGTGGACCTGGGGGAGTGGGGGGTGAGGGGAATAATTCCTGGAATCAGGTTTGAACGAATTCTTTTAAACTTTTTAAAAGATCCCTTCACAGATGCCAGGGTTCATGTGTCCTGTCTGGATTCATGAACAGTGAGTCTTTAAAAACCAGCCCCAAATCTATGCAAACCACAGAGGAGCAGGAGATACCTATCTCCGCAATGGAGTCGGCCAGTTTGGGAATGCCGAAAGTGGATTCCTGACAAGAAACAGCCTGCATCCTTCAAAGGCACTCTGGAAAATCAGACAGCCTGGGAATGTGGTCAGGAATTCCAGAATCAAGATTCCCCCACCATTTTTAACTTGCTCCTAGTTGAACTTGACTTGGTCTCCCCATTTCCTTGCCTCCCCAGCCCCTCCACCATCAACATTCTAAAGGCTGGTGAGGCTGGCAGCAATGTTGTTGATTGGCTTTCCTGCTTTGGCTGCTGGAAGTGAAGTTGCCCACGCTGCCATCTCTGCTGAGCCTCAGAATGGTCACTTGAGCCTCATAGACATTTCTGATGTAGGAAAGGCATGATTGTAACTTCCTTTGCCTCATTCCTGGAAAATCCAGTGCCTTGGGGAATTCCAAACTTCACCGTCATCCAAAACCAATCTCATCATCAGTTTAGTTTATCTCCCTAACCTTACATATTTATCCTCCTGGTCCCCTTGACATTAAGGGGCAATTTATCATAGTCAATCAATCTAACCCACACGTCTTTGGAATGTGGGAGGAAAAAGAAGTAAAATTTATTTATTAATCACAAGTAGACTTGCATTCACACTGCAATGAAGTTACTGTAAAAATCCCCTAGTCGCCACATCTGGCACCTGTTTGGGTAGACTGAGAGAGAATTTAGCACGGCCAATGCACCTAACCAGCACATCTTTGGACTGTGGGTGGAAACTGGAACACATGGAGGAAACCCACGCAGACATGGGGAGAACATACAAACTCCATGCAGACAGTGACTTAGGTCGGAATTGAACCCGGGTCCCTGGCGCTGTGAGGCAGCAGTGCTAACCACTGTGCCGCTCCATCTTATTGTTAATCCTCTTCTCATTAATTCTTCTCATTGTTAATTTTTTGTGGTTAGGTTTACCATCTTTTCCAAGGCTTGAGTGTTTACCACTGTGGGAGGCTGGGCACAGGACTTGCGTCCATCAGGTGTTACTAAAACCTGTTTTCTCCCACCTGCCAATATGCTGAAGTCTAAGTTGGTTTTCTCTCTAACTCGAGATTTTATGAAAGACAATGAGAGAGCTGGGTAACTCTAACAGATCCACTGAACAGCCATGATAAGTATATGTTGCTTTAAGTGTCTGCATTATCTCCCCAGACATTACTACTGATGAATTTAGTTAATGACTTCTAAAGGGGATTGAGAGACTTGCATGTGGAATCTGTTGATGGATAAGGAGCCATGTATAGAACGAGGGATTTAATTACTGTCATTTTCACAGGGATGTTTGCAGATGCCCAGCACGGCTGTTAAAATATTTATGTCCCTTTTTTATATTCAAAAAAGTAAAAATTTGTGGAATTGTGCCATGTTTGCAGCAATCTGGAATCCACTCTGTTTGAATTTTTAGTTAAGTTCCATCCTTCCTAAGACCATCCAGCACTAACATCGAATCATGGAATTCCTGCAGTGCAGAAGGAGGCTATTTGGCCCATCAAATCCACACCAACTGTCTGACAGAGCAGTCACTCAGACCCTCTCTTCCCCATCCTATCCACATAACCCCACCATAGCTAATCCATCTAACCCTCATACTTTGGACACTAAGGGGCAATTTCGTATGGCCAATCTACTGAACTTAGAACATAGAACATAGAACATTACAGCGCAGAACAGGCCCTTCGGCCTTCAATGTTGCGCCGATCAATTATGAAAAAGGCAATGACCCTCCAAACTAAACCATTCCCTTCTCTTCCATAAACTTATCAACTAACCTCTTAAACGCCACCAAACTTGGCGCATCTACAACTGCTGCAGGCAGGGCATTCCACTCCCGAACCACCCTTTGGGTAAAGAACCTACATCTGATATCCGTCCTATAACTATCACCCCTTAATTTAAAGCTGTGTCCCCTCATGCTAGCTTTCTCCATCCTAGGAAAAAAGCTATCACTGTCCACCCTATCTCAACCTCTAATCATCTTATATGTTTCGATTAGGTCCCCTCTTAGCCGCCTCCTTTCTAATGAAAACAACCTCAAATCCCTCAGCCTCTCTTCATAAGACCTGCCCTCCATACCAGGCAACATCCTGGTAAACCTCCTCTGTACCCTCTCCACTGCCTCCCCATCTTTCTTATAATGTGGGGACCAGAACTGCACACAATACTCCAAGTGCGGCCGCACTAGAGTTTTGTACAGTTGCAACATGACGTTGCGGCCCCGAAATTCAATCCCCCTACCAATAAAAGCTAAGACTCCATATGCCTTCTTAACAACCTTATCGACTTGACTGCCTACTTTCAGGATCTATGCACATATACACCAAGATCCCTCTGTTCGTCAACACTATTAAGAATCCTACCATTAGCCCTATACTCTACATATTTATTATTCCTGCCAAAGTGCATTACCTCACACTTTTCCACATTAAACTCCATTTGCCACCTCTCGGCCCAGCTCTGCAACTTGTCAAGTCTCTCTGCAAACTATAACACCCCTCTTCACTATCTACCACTCCACCGACTTTAGTGTCATCTGCAAATTTACTAATCCATCCTCAATACCCTCATCCAGATCATTTATAAAAATTACAAACAGCAGGGGCCCCAAAACAGACCCCTGAGATACACCACTTGTCACCGAACTCCACGATGAATATCTCCCATCAACCACCACCCTCTGTCTTCTATCTGCTAGCCAATTCCTAACCCAATTAGCTAAATCACCCTCTATCCCGTACATCTGCATTTTCTGCAGAAGTCTTCCATGGGCCACCTTATCAAACGCCTTACTAAAGTCCATATATACCACATCCACCGCCTTACCCCCATCCACTTCTTTGGTCACTTTTTCAAAAAACTCAATAAGGTTAATGAGACACGACCTACCCTTCACAAAACCATGCTGACTATCCCCAATCAATTCATTTCTCTCTAAATAACTATAAATCCTATCCCTACTAATTCTCTCCAATACTTTGCCCACAACAGAAGTAAGACTCACTGGCCTATAATTCCCTGGAAAGTCTCTCTTCCCCTTCTTGAACAATGGAACCACATTCGCTATCCTCCAGTCTTCCGGAACTATACCCGTAACCAACGACGACCTGAAGATCAGAGCCAGAGGCTCTGCAATCGCCTCTCTTGCCTCACAGAGAATCCTAGGGTAAATCCCGTCCGGCCCAGGGGACTTATCTAACTTCAAACCCTCAAGAATATCTAGCACATCCTCCCTATCTACTTCAATACTTTCCAGTTTGCAACCCTGTATCCCAGTGTTCTCCATAACTACATTTACATCTCCCTGCCTGAATACCGAAGAGAAATATTTATTCAGTGCCTCTCCAATCTCTTCAGGCTCCACGCACAACTTCCCACTGCTGTCTCTGACTGGCCCTAATCTTGCCCTAACCCATCTTCTATTCTTAACATATCTAAAGAAAGCTTTAGGATTCTCCTTAATCCTATCAGCCGGTAGTTGTAGTTTTTTAAGCAACTTGCATATCTTTGGACTGTGGGAGGAAACCGGAGCATCCGGAGGAAACCCACGCAGACAGGGGGGGATCGAGCAAACTCCACACAGACAATTATCCAAAGCTAGAATCAAACCTGGGTCCCTGGCACTGAGAGGCAGCAGTGCTAACCACTGTGCCACCGTGCTGCTACCTATAATCTGAGATGTTGTTGCTAAATACACCCTACATTAGTTTCGCATTTGCTACTTGTTGTTCTGATTCCAAACCCAAGCTCAATTTATATGACTTTCCCTTTGACTGTAAGACTCAACGTTTCCCCACTACTATCGAGACAATATCGGCTACCAACTTGCACTGGGTTACAGAATGCAGGTCTGTCCATCCGATGAAGCAGCATTCTGAGATGTCCAACCTCTTTGTTGAAATATTCTGATATAGAAAGATATCAGAGCCAGAGTGACAGCAATGTGAATATCAGCAGTCCCTGAGTGACTGCATAACCACATGGGGTGATGCGGCTAAAACCTTGCCAGATTAATAGGATAATTCACATTCTCCTCGCAAGCCTAAAGCAATCCAGTAAGACCAGCTCCCAGCAATTCTTTGACCTCGGTCTTTACCCAGAATTTCTTTGCAGGATGTGTGCAGCACAGAAGCAGATTATTCCACACAGTGCTGTTTATAATCCGCAGGCGCAAATTATTTTCACCTTTTGATTTTTTAAGTAGCTTTGATGATCTCGGTTCTGCCTCTTCATATCTTTTTGCTGAAATTATTATTTTATTGTTGAAAGCAGCAGGGAAGATGTGGCTGAACTTCCTCTGAATGCCAATTGCCGATACCCCCAGCTGTTTCATTACTCTTTCAAAGGAGACACTTGATCAAGACGTTCCCACAGAGTGCCTTGAATTTATGTTCACGCACCACCCCTGTCTGCTGCACAGTTTGGTTTCGTTTCCTCATTAAGTAAAGGCTACACAGGTTACAAATCGCTGCTTAGAAAAGGGCTGACTTTCGAGAGGGTTTTGGAATACTGAAGGGGTTTCTGCTGTCCAGTTTCTGAAATCAGGGTCGTAAATATAAGATGTGGAGATGATGGTGTTGAACTGGGGTGGGCACAATAAGAAGTCTCACAACACCAGGCTAAAGTCCAACAGGTTTATCTGGAATCACAAGCTCCGAAAGCTCGAGATTCCAAATAAATCTGTTGGACTTTAACCTGGTGTTGTGAAACTTCCCACTATAAATATAAGATGTATCTGCAATGGCCGTGCTAAATTCCCCTTCAGTGTATCTGAACAGGCACTGGAATGTGGCGATTTTTCAGGATAACTTCATTGCAGTGTTAATGTAAGCCTACTTGGGACTAATAAATAAATAAGATAAACTGAGAAAGAATTTAGCATGGCTAATGTACCTAACCAGCACATCTTTCGGACTGTGGGAGGAAACCAGAGCACCTGGAGGAAATAAAAGTAGAATGTGCAGAGTTCACACAGATAGTGACCCGAGCCTGGAATCGAACCTGGGTCCCTAGTGCGGAGAGGCAGCAGTGTTAACCACTGTGCCACCTCGGTGCTAACAAGTGACACTTTAAACTGAGGTCCCTTCAGGTGGATGGTTCCATGATATATTTTGAAAGAATCAGGAGTTATGCTGCTGTCTCAAGCAGCGTAGAGGAGGCGATGACCCAGTTGCATTATCACTGGACTATTAATCCAGAAACTCAGCTAATATTCTGGGGACTTGGGTTCGAATCCCACCACGGCAGATGGTGAAATTTGAGTTCAATTAAAAATATCTGAAATTAAGAATCTATTAATTGACCATGAAACCATTGTCGATTGTCGGAAAAACCCACCTAGTTACTAATGTCCTTTAGGGAAGGAAGTCTGCTGTCCTTACCTGGTTTGGCCTACATGTGACTCCAGCCCATAGCAATGCAGTTGACTCTCAACTGTCCTTGGCCAACTAGAGATGGGCAATAAATGCTGGCCAGCCAGCAACACTTAGTCCCATGAGTTAATTTAAAAAAAAAATTAACCCTGATTCAGTTTGCTATTTGTGGGAGCTTGCTGTGTACGAAATAGCTGCACTTCCCACAGTGACTGTGTGCTTCATAACCTAACCCTCTGAATGGTGCTATATAAATGCAGGCTTCATATTGTCTAAACCTTTGGCTTCTTAATGTTCCCCAGTTAGCTGGGAGCATTGCTATCTGTCAGGTCAGTGGGAATTCAAATGAAGAGACAGGTGTTTGATTTTCTGGCCTTGTTTACCCGTCTGGAAGCGATGGAGCCAGGGATAAGGACTGGTGGCCAACTTTGAAAAATTCAGCATTCTAATGTGCCAGCTGTTGCTTTGCTTATTGATGTGAATGATGGATTTGAGCAATGTTTCTCATATATTACCCAACCTGAGCAAATAACCAGGAAGAACCCGTCACTCTGCTTTCTGGGAAAGTAAGACCCTGCTTCACAGTTGCTGACAATATACTGATTCCTTCATCAGCTTTTAGTTTCAATGCTTCTGCTATTGGTCCCTAATCATAGAATCCCTACAGTGCAGAAGGAGGCCATTTGGCTCATCAAGTCTGTGCCAACAACAATCCCATTCCAATCATGATCCATACACACTTACCCCACAAATCTCTCTAACCTACACATCCGAGGACACTCGTGGGCAATTTATCATGGCCAATCCACCTAACCCGCGTATCTTTAGAATGTGGGCGGAAGCCAGAGCACCCAAAGGAAACCCTCGCAGGCAAGGGGAGAATGTGCAAACTCCACACTGCCAGTGACCCAGGCAGGGAATTGAACCAAGATCCCTGGCACTGTGAGGCAGTAGTGCTAACCACTGTGCCACCATGCCTCTGGATGTTGTTACTATCTTAGTTCCCTTCAATGGTTAGTAATCCATCCTGAGTCTGCACACCATCGGCCCAAATCCCATTCTAATTCTTTGAGCACAGACTCAATGCTGGGATTACAGTGACAGTATTGAGTGATTGCTGTGCTATTGTAACCTGTCCTCCAATCTGCGTGTAACTGATCCAATGGCACAATTTTGAAAAATAGCAGACTGATCATTTGATACTGAACTTGCATGTTGCTGAAAGAAGAGGTATGTTGAGTAAGATTTTCCAACCACACTTGCCCCAGGACAGGAAAATCCCACTCAAGGTCAACAGATCTTTAAATGATTGGTGTCCCACCCACTACAATTCCTGTGGTGGGTGGGATGGTAAAATTGCATCCCTCGTCTCTCCAGAGGCATTTTGGTATTGTCGCTGGGCTAGTAATCCAGAGACCCAGGTGACTGGGGGACTAATCCCACCACAGCAGATGTTGAAATTTGAATTCAATTAAAATCTGGAACCAAAAGTTGAGCAATGAACATGAACAATTGTCACACAAACCCATCTCGTTCACTTCCTGTAGAGAAGAAAATCTGCTGTCCTTACCTGGTCTGGCCTATATGTGACTCCAGACCCACAGCAATGTGGTTGACTCTTAATTGCCCTCAGAAATGGTCTGGCAAACGACTCAGGTCAAAGCAATTAGGGATGGGTAATAAATGCTGGCCTTGCCAATAATACAGAAGCCTCACACCAAGTTAAAGTCCAACAGATTTATTTGGTAGCAAAAGCCACAAGCCTTTGGAGTGCTGCACCTTCATCAGGTAAGTCATTGCATAAGTACTTACTTGATGAAGGGGCAGCACTCCAAAAGCTTGTGGCTTTTGCTATCAAATAAACCTGTTGGACTTTAATCTGGTGTTATGAGACTTCTTACTATGTTTACCCCAGTTCAACGCCGGCATCTCCACCTCAGTCTTGCCAATAATACCGACATCCCATGAACAAATGAAAAAAAAAAGTCTTTCCTCTTGTCCTTATCAGGACAGCCAATCAAGATAAACCAACGGTGAAAGGAACAACAATTTATACCATTTGGGAAGAGAGTGCTGATTGGTTGGCTAGTGGTCTGTTGGTCAGGTTTTGCCATGGGGAATGGACCGGGAATGGCTGTGCTCCGAGCTTTTGTGCAGTTGGAAAATGTTGCATGTGGACCTGTTCCTTCTGTCTGCAAAGCACAGGCCCCCACCCCCACCCCGTGTGTGAGCTTCTAGTGTGTGAGCCTGATTGATAATGTGAAATTGGCTGTCAGTGTAATTCTTTTCACACTCAGGATTGTTCAGCAAGTTTTGTGTAATCACAGTATCACATGCCGGGTGGGATTTTCCAGTCCTTCCCACTGGTAGGATGTCCCAGCAACCCCGACAGCGAACCCTCCTCTCTGTGGGTTGCCGGGTGAAATGTGCGAACGATAGAGATAGAGATGGTGGTGAATTGGTCCCCAGCTAATGGCACTGCAATACATACTCTGGGGATGAGGATGGATAACCCCAGCCCCAGTGTTGACGCTATGGGGAGTGGGGGGGGGGGGGGGGGGGGGGGGGGGGGGGGGGGGGGGGGGGGGGGGGGGGGTGTTCCTTGGGCTCGCTCGCTCTGACTGCAAATTGCAATGGCTTGGAGGATCAGGAAAGATCATAGGACATAGGAACAGAATTAGGCCATTCAGCCCATCGAGTCTGCTTTGCCATTCAATCATGGCTGATTTTTTTTCTCATCCCCCATTCTCTTGCCTTTTCTCCATAACTGCTGATCCCTTTATCAATTAAGAACCTCTTTATCTCTATCTTAAAGACACCCGATGACCTGGCTTCCATAGCTTTCTGTGGCAAAGAGTTCCACAGATTCACCACTCTCTGGCTGAAGAAATTCCTCCTCATCATCATCCTTTTGGCCTGAGGTTGTGCCCTAAACATGAGGATTTGATGGAAAAGCAGGTTTTGCATCGGTCACACATCCCACTGCGATCCTCCCAGAACACACAGCCAGCCCAATCCTCCCCCCTCCATCCAATAATAATGAGTAACCCCACCCTGACCCACACACCGGTCCAGGCTGGTTGGATATAGTCAGTGCTTTGTCTGCTGTGGACAGTTGAGTGTTGTTTGATACAATCCACTGCACACCAGCCCCTGTCCTTTGCAGACCATTCCACACACTTCACCTTCTTCAACTAAAGAAAAGTTTGGGGGATGGACAGCCATTCGCTGGTTCATTTCTTAAGGCAGTGCCTTGAAAATCAGAGTTGACCTGCTTGATTTGAATTTGAAACAGGGGGCGGGATTTTCCAGCCGTGCTCGCCCCAAGATCAGAAAATCCCCCTGAGGTCAACAGATTTCTGCATATTGGGCGAAGTGAGAAAGCTCCGCCCAAAATCTTGGCAGTTAACTGTTCCCTGCTGCATTTCCCATGACAATACCACCACCAATCAGAGTCCATTTGCTGACTCATCAGCACTCTCTTGGCATTTGGCATAAATTGTTGCTTGCTTCACTCTTGTGTTATTTTACGGAGCAGTCCTGATGAGTACAAGATGAAAAACTTTGATGTCTCCTTTCTTTCAGTAGGAGAGATGTTTGTCTCCCAAGTGTCCTGTCTAATATTTATCCCTCAAGAATATCACCAAACGTAGATTATTTGATCATTTTTGCATTGGTGTTTGTGAGATCATGCCGTGCACACATTGGCTGTTGTGTTTCCGAGGTTATCATAATGATTAATTTGTTAAAACATGTTGCGATGCCCTGAGGTTGTGAAAGACTCTGGAAATGTAAGTCTTTCTTCGTGCTGTGTTGGGTTTACATTGACTCGACAATATACAGGGCCCCCTGACATTATGCAAAACCTAATCGTATGGTTGTGTCTGACTTTCTGACTGGGAGACTGGGCAGCCTGGGACCTATCCTGCTTCAGGAGTTTGGTGTGGGAATAATTCCCATTTCCGCAGGTTTGAGATATCATTCACAGGGTTATTAATGACAAATATCATTGAACAACTTCGCTCCAGTACATAAGTGCCTCCGACACACACTAATCATTGCTGATTCCTGTGAGTTGTGCAATCTCCCTCTGACAGGCTGCAAATTGAAAACTGCCAATAAATCTGAGACGCAGATTTTGTCATGTGCGGCTCACGGGCGGGTAAGTGGAGCTGAGTCCACAAAAAGATCAGCCATGACCTTATTGAATGGCGGAGCAGGCTCGAGGAGCTAGATGACGTACTCCTGCTAAAATAAAAGTATGTTATTGCAGATGCTGGAACTCTGAAACCAAAAGAGAGAATGCTGGAAAATCTCAGCAGGTCTGGCAGCTTCTGTAAGAAGAGAAAAGAGTTGTCATTTTGGGTCCAGATGATCCTTTGTCAAAGCTCAGATTTTTGTCAAAGTTGTGACACAGGGTCATCTGGACCCAAAACATTAGCTTTTTTCTCTCCTTTCAGATGCTGCCAGACCTGCTGAAATTTTCCAGCATTTTCTCTTGTAGCCTACCCCAGTTCTGAGTTTTTATATTCACGGGGTTGGAACTGAATGTTGTTGCATGAGTTTTCTGTTGCTCGATACGTTACCCGACCTGGAATAGAAGGCCCATTTATCCAAATAAATTCATAAAAGAAATTTTAACTTCTCCTTATTAGTTCTTGATTGACCTTCTGTGGCGTTACTCAATTAGAATGCAGCATCTGGGACATAGAGGTTGGCTATAGTCTGTCAGGGATGAATTGGGGAATGTGTATTTTAAATTTTAAAATTTATCATTGTCACAAATAGGCTTACAAGTGCTATGAAGTTACTATGAAAATTTCCTCATCGCCACACTCCAGTGCCTGTTCGGGTACACTGAGGGAGAATTTAACATGGCTAATGCACCTAACCAGCACATCTTTGGAGTGTGGGAGGAAACCGGAGTATCTGGAGGAAACCCACACAAACACAGGGAGAACATGCAGGCTCCGCACAGACAGCGACCCAAGTCGGGAATTGAACCCAGGTCCCTGTTGCTGTGAGGCAGCAGTGCTAACCACTTCGCTACCGTTCCACCATGTAACACCACCATGTATAGTGCTAAAGACAGTGAATGTAGAATCATTGTGTTGGTGCTGATATCCTGGCTGGTTTTATTCCATTCCCAGTGCCAATTTTTTCCTCTGCTGGTCTGGGTTTCAGATGTTCAGACTCAAAGAGGGCGTGAAACTCTATTATTGCCTGAGGTTGCTTTTGATTTTTGTATTTTAAACATTCAGAAAACTCATACAACTACAGGCACAAATCCTATTGTCATAAAGGTAGCTTGTTGCCATGGTAACAGACCCTGAAAGAGAATTTTCCATAGTTTTAAGCAGAATACACATTAGTCATTATTTCAGTAAACTGATGTGGTTTAATGCGAGTTCTGATTTGTGAGTATTGACAGTGTAGCCAGCGACTGAATGGAGCTAGAGTCCAGACTGCCCAATATCCATGTGATTTGCACTGATCCCGATGTGCTCTGCACTCTCACACCAGCACAGTTAATGCAGCGATTTTACCAAAAACCTCTAAGTGAGAAATGATCGTGAAAATTGAATAGAATTACACTTTTCTTGGGTGAGATAAAAATAGAATTTTACCTAACTATGTCAAAAAAATGAAGCCAAACCTGTTTCTCGCCAGTAGGGGGAAGGTTGGGATCCAGCTTGCCAAAAGCCAGCAGATAGCAGCAGAAGGCACCTTTGCGTGTGTGCAGATGTGTTCTGTGAAGACAGTGATCTGTTAATGACTACCTCACCCAGTTACTGCTAGCCTACATTGCCAAGCCCCCACTACAATCTGTTGCAGAGATTTGTAGATAATCCATTCCCCCCCACCCTGCTACTGTAGGGCTCCACGACTGAAACCCCCCAACACATCTGCGCACAGACCAGCTGATCATCAATTGCAGAGCACTGTGCTCACCCCACCCAATCCATGTTGCAGAGTAGCAGCAGTACCCACCCTTCCCAATCAGCCTGCTCCTGTCTTGCCTCATCCTCTCAGGCCCTTTCCCCTTGGCACTGCCAACGTGCCAAGCTGGCTCTGTCCAAGCGGCAACCTCCTTGCTAATGGCGGAGTGATTAGAACCTGGGGTGCTCAAGGCTGGAATCAGAAGACGTTCTGGAGGCTTGGGAAGCTGGATGAGACTACAATGGTTCAGGGATGAGGGGGGAGGAGGTGAAGCCACAGAAGGATTGAAAAACAAGGATGAGAATATTAAAATTAAAACATTTGTTTGTTACGGCCAGAGAGAGTGGACCATTTGGTGAGGACATTGATATTCCTCTAAAATCCAAGTACTAACACACCAAGGCTGAGACTTTTCCAGCCGTGCTCACCCCAAGACCATAAGATCCTGCCCAAGGTCAATGATCCTTGCATCGTTCCCCACCCCCATACCCCCTCCCTCCAACCCCCCCCCCCCCCCCCCCCCCCCCCCCCCCCTCCTCTACTCTCCCTCTCAACCCCTCCATCCTCCCCCTCGCCCACCGGCTCCGATTTCGTTGGGGCTGAGACAGGAAAATTTCCCCGCCCCCCCCAGTCAAATTTCATATTTGAGTAATGACCCATTTTGATTTGATTTGGTTTATTATTATCACATGTATTGGGATACAATGAAAAGTATTGTTTCTTGCGCACTATACAGACAAAACATACCGTTCATAGAGAAAGAAGCAAGAGAGTGCAGAGTGTAGTGCTACAGTCAGAGCTAGGGTGCAGTGAAAGATTAACTTAATGCAAAGTAAGTCCCTCCAAAAGTCTGTCAGCAGCAGGGAAGAATCTGTTCTTGAATCGATTTGTGTGTGCCCTCAGACTTTTGTATCTTTTTCTTGATGGAAGAAGATGGAAGAGGGAATATCCGGGGTGCATGAGGTCCTTAATTATGCTGGCTGCTTTGCCGAGGCAGTGGGAAATGTCTATATGGTGTCTATATGACTCTGTCTATGGTGGGAGTTTGGTTTGAGTGATGGACTGGGCTTCATTCACAGCCCTTCATAGTTTTTTGTGGTCTTGGACAGAGCAGGAGCCCATACCAAGCTGTGATACAAGGTGACAAGGTCATTTGACAAGGTGCTTGAGGTTAGGCAATGGCAATCAGCAAGTTCAGAAGAGGCAGTGAGAAGGTTAGAAAAAGCATATGTACTTGAGTTTAAATAAATGGTGGGTCCTGTTAGCAGTGCAGTGCCGTGACACATCAGAGCACTGAATTGTTCTGCAGGGGACAGGCTGATTAATGTTAATGGTCATTGAATAAATGACAGTATTTCATTTGGATAATAACTCATTTCTAATAACAACTAACAAACAGTTTGCACTCAATGAAACCTCGGGGCCCTTTTAAAGACAGACAGATTATTTCTACTGTTCATTGCAGAGTTGGCATTAAGTAGTAACTGAGTAATTATCTAAACAGCACAGTCCTATTGAACCAACAATTTTCCATCATAAAAAATGGACATTTAAGTGGATTTGTTCCTGACCATGGGCACTCTCTGCAGGGTGAATCTGATCTTTGAGATGGATTGACCTCAGTTTCTTGATGCATTATTTCACAAACCTTTGCTTTGATTTGTTACTTAGATCTTTCAGAAAAGTACTCTGTTTTACACAGAATTATAAAAACCATGCACTTGGAGAAGAAGTGTTTATTCTCCACATGATTCTTTTCCCACCCCCAGCTCCCCATCCCTTTTATCTGGCAATATATTCCTCCGTTCCCCTCTGTCTCATTTGTTATCTGGCTTCCTCTCAAATCCATCTTTACTACCCACCTCCACCGTTCTCCCTGGCATTGAGTTCCACAATCTCGCTGTGATCTGGATAAAGAAATAGTTACTAAATTCCCCACATTACCTCTCTGGGGTAAATCAGTCTGGTTGCTAGGAGACCTGGTTGTTGGTCTCCCAGCAACCAGCCCCAAAGGTGGTAGATGACTGCTCTGCCAATGATGTGATCATCTTGTAAAGCAGAGACAACTGGGCAGACAGACTCAGTGACATTCTGTTGAAATATTGCACTGCAGGCAAAGAGCCCTCGGAACTTTCTCCATTGTGCGCAGCCTGTTCACATCAATGCAAAATACCTTCCAGTTACTTTGCATGGCTACGAATGCACAGTGTCTCAAAGAGGCTGGTATACGTGGCAAAGGGGATGGCAAAGAATAAAGAAAATTACAGCACAGGAACAGGCCCTTTGGCCCTCTAAGCCTGCACCGACCATGCTACCCAACTGAATTAAAATCTCCTTCTCTTGCGAGGACCGTACTCCTCTATTCCCATCCTATTCATGTATTTGTCCAGACACCCATTAAAAGTCACAATCATATTTTCTTGCACTACCTCCCCTGGCACCCACCACCCTCTGTGTAAATAACTTGCCTCATACATCTCCTTTAAACCTTGCCCCTTGCATCTTAAACCTGTGCCCCCTAGTATTTGACTCTTCCACCCTGGGGAAAAGCTTCTGACAATCCACTCTGTCCAGGCCCCTCATAATCTTGTAGATTTCTCTCAGGTCGCCCCTCAACCTCTATTGTTCCAGTGAGAACAGATCAAGTTTTTCCAACATCTCTTCAAAGCTAATGCCCTACATATGAGGAAAGGTTGGAAAAATTTGGTTTAGAATCATAGAACCCCAGAGTCATAGAACCTTGGGCAACATACTAGCACAGTGGTTAGCACTGCTGCTTCACAGCTCCGGGGTCCTGGGTTCAATTCCCGGCTCGGGCCACTGTATGTGTGGAGTTTGCACATTCTCCTCATGTCTGAGTGGGTTTCCTCCGGGTGCTCCTGTTCCCTCCCACAGGCCAAAGATGTGCAGGTTATGTTGATTGGCCATGCTAAGAAATTGCCCCTTAGTGTCCTGGGATGTGTAGGTTAGAGAGATTGGTGGACATAATATGTAGGGATATTGGGGATAGGGCCTGGGTGGGATTGTGTTCGGTGCAGAAGGGCCAAAGGGCCTCTTTCTGCTCTGTGGGTTTCTGTGAATCTATGACATATGAGGAGAGGTTGGAAAACTTTGATTTGTTAATGGTTTTACAATCCAATATGGTATGAGTTTATAAAGATCATTAACTGCAGAATGGTTCACCTTCACAGGAGAAATTTCTAACCTTAATGGGAGCGTAGGGCAGGGTGAGGGTGGCATTGCTTGTGTGACCTGCAGTGTGCCTCTCAGATAGATGGACACAGAGTAGCTGCCCCTTCACTTTCTGGGAGCCTCTTCTCTCACTGTGATCACTCTGATCGCTGGTCTGGCTGGCAATAGCAGGTACAGCTGTTCTAAAGCGTCCAAATCAGTCTGAAGCCAAGAGACAAAGTCACTGGTCAACTATGTTCCCTTATTCACACACATTAACACTGGAATGTTTGCTTGCAAGCTCCATCAATGAGTCAAATGTAACTGAATTTGTACAAAAATATTACCAAACGTACAGCACCTCAGCTCAGGAAAACATCCCAGGGTGGTTCATAAGAGAGTTTTCAAATTAAATTTAATGTTTAGATATCCAAACAGGAGACCAAATTTGATTAGAAGTGATCAGTTTTCAGCTCACCTTCACAGAGAAGGTCGAGAGGTGAAAAGGTTCAGACAGAGAGTATTGAGGACCCAGGCTTGTTAATGGAAGACTGATTCCATGATGTGGAGATGTCGGCATTGAATGGGGTAGACACAGTAAGAGATCTCACAACACCAGGTTAAAATCCGACAGGTTTATTTGGTAGCAAAAGCCACTAGCTTTCGAAGAACTACATTCTTTTTCAGTAAGATTCCATCAATATGAACACTAAAGAATTAATTTGATATCTGAGTGGTTTGCTAGACTATGTCAGCATGAGATTTAAGAGTCAGCCACATTGCTGTGACTCTGGAGTCACACATAAGCCAGAGCAGATAAAGGATGGCAGATTTCCTTTCTTAAAGGACATTAGTGAACCAGCTAGGTTTTTATGACAATCAGTTCATGGTCAGTGTCACTTACACAGGATGGCACGGTGGTTTGTGCTGCTGCCTCACAGTGCCAGGGACCCTGGTTCAATTCCTGGTTTGGTTCACTGTCTGTGGAGTTTACACGTTCTCCCCCCTGTTTGCGCGGATTTCCTCTGGATGCTCCCACACTCCAAAGATGTGCAAGCTAGGTGGATTGGGCATGATAAATTGCTGTTCAGTTTGCATGAATGCGGCTATGTTTGTCTGGTGTAAAGTCCTTCCAGCTATAAGCCTCTCGTGACAGGCTAGTGACCTGTTCCAGGAATAATTAGCTACAGAAACAGATGGAAGTCTGATCTTTGCACCATCAGGTGTGTGTGATTTCAGTTCACAAACCGGACATATAAAGACACAAACTCAATTTACAAAATAATGGTTGGAATGCGGGCCTTTACAGGTAATTGAAGTCTTAAAGATACAATGTGCGTGAAGAGAAGGTTAAGCACAGGTTAAAGAGATGTGTCCTATCTCTAGCTGGGATAGTTAGTGAGATTTTGCAAGTCCCAGGCAAGTCATGGGGGTTACAGGTAGTGTGACATGAACCTAAGATCCCGGTTGAGGCTGTCCTCATGTGTGCGGAACTTGGCTATCAGTCTCTGCTGAGCGACTCTGTGCTGTCGTGTGTCATAAAGGCCACCTTGGAGAACACTTACCCGAAGATCAGAGGCCGAATGCCCGTGACCATTGAAGTGTTCCCCAACTGGAAAGAGAATGTTCTTGCCTGGTGATTGTCGAGCGTCTGCATGGTCTCCCCAACGTACCATGCCTCAGGAGATCCTTTCCTGCATGAGTTTGTGTCTTTATATGTCCTGTTTGTGAACTGAAATCCCACTCACCTGAAGAAGGAGCAGTGAGTGCTCCGAAAGCTAGCGGCTTTTGCTACCAAATAAACAAGTTGGATTTTAACTGATTTTGTGAGACTTCTTACAGAGTGATCCCAATCAGGAATAAGCCCAAGAGGCTGCAAGTGGAGGAGTGCAAAGGTATTTTCATTTGATTTGATTTGATTTATTATTGTCACATGTATTAACAAAAAGCGAAAGGTATTGTTTCTTATGCACTATACAGACAAAACATACCATTCATAGAGAAGGACAAGAGAGAGTGCAGAATGTAGGGTTATAGCTAGGATGTAGAGAAAAACAACTTAATGTAAGGTAAGCTTGTAAAAATACAGGAGGTCACAGTAGTGGGACAGAATAAGATCCTGGAGGGATTATGTGAGAATTTTAAAATCCAGGCATTGCTGGACGGGGAGCCAGTGTAGGTCAATGAGCTAAGGAGTGGGAGTTTGGATATGGGCAGAAAATGATAAGCGAAAATGGATAGGTGTGATCATCCACCGTCATATTGATTATGTTACTAGACCAAGAATCTCGGGACCTGGATTAATAATCCAGAGATATGAGTTCAAATCCCACCATAGCAGCTGAGGAATTTCAATTCAGGTAATGAAATAAATCTTGTGTCAAAAGCCAGTGTTGGTAATCTCTCCCCCTCAACTTCTCCACCCCTAATGGTGCAAAGATCAGACTTCCATCTGTTTCTGTAGCTAATTATTCCTGGAACAGGTCACTAGCCTGTCACGAGAGGCTTATAGCTGGAAGGACTTTACACCAGACAAACATAGCCGCATTCATGCAAACTGAACAGCAATTTATCATGCCCAATCCACCTAGCTTGCACATCTTTGGAGTGTGGGAGCATCCAGAGGAAATCCGCGCAAACAGGGGGGAGAACGTGTAAACTCCACAGACAGTGAACCAAACCAGGAATTGAACCAGGGTCCCTGGCACTGTGAGGCAGCAGCACAAACCACCGTGCCATCCTGTGTAAGTGACACTGACCATGAACTGATTGTCATAAAAACCTAGCTGGTTCACTAATGTCCTTTAAGAAAGGAAATCTGCCATCCTTTATCTGCTCTGGCTTATGTGTGACTCCAGAGTCACAGCAATGTGGCTGACTCTTAAATCTCATGCTGACATAGTCTAGCAAACCACTCAGATATCAAATTAATTCTTTAGTGTTCATATTGATGGAATCTTACTGAAAAAGAATGTATCTTGCTACATTGCAACAGTAGCTGCATTCTGTGAGTAATTCATGATGGGGCAGAATGGGATATGGGAGGTCTGACAATGTGCTGGATAAATGCAAGGTTGCCTGCCTTAAAACTATTGTCTTTTGGAATCTGGAAGAGATAACCAGCATTGAGAGAGTTAAATCGCAGTGCTTATTCAATGGTGGCAAGTTCCAGAATTCATCCCATCCAAACAAGGATGCCAGCTGGTGTTTCCATTTCATGGCTTTTTTGTGAAATTAATTAATTTCAAACAGCATTTTTGTTTGTCTGCGATTAGGACCCAATCAAGGAAACTTAGCTCAATGAGAGCGCCTTGTTGCTTTGTCAAGAAATAAGCGAACACACATCGTGAGAGAGTCTTGTCAAATCCCTTCCAATCTTCCAAAGCTGTTTCCACCCTGGGAACTGCTTCATTCGTTTGAAAAAAGACGCAGTCACTGATTGGAAAGGAAACACAGCAGCTATTGTTCCAGAGTCCAACAGGTTAAAGTCCAGTAAGACGATCGAGTGAATCAGAAGGAGTGGGCGGTTGGCCATGTGAGATACAGTTGGACTCAGTAAGAAACCTGTTCTGGTTTATGAGGGATTCCCAGCAATAACAGGGCAGACACATATAAATACTCAAATCTCTTCCCAACTCCCTTTACCCTCTTTCCCTTCCCCCTCCCTTCCTCCTTCTATCCTCATTCCTCTCCATCCCCAAATCTGCACCCTTCCCTCACTCCCTTTCTGCCTCCAGCCCCCCCTCTGGGGGAGGGAGAGGGAAGGGAAATCTGCACCCTTCCCTCTCCCTCGCCCCCCTCCTTACATCCACCAGAACCAACAGATGGCACTTGGCGGCTCAGACTAGGGTAATCTGTTTTCTCGAAAGTTTAAAGCTGGATTTTGTTTTTCATCATTTTTGGAGGAGGGGAGGCAATGGGACATCACATTGAGTGAAGGGAAGTATTTTAGCAGGAAGCTGTTAAAACAAACTGTACATCAGAAGCAGGTGCTTTAAAAATATTGAAGTACTTCTGTCTTGACAGCTTGAGTAGACAACTGTTCCCATGGCAGCTCAGTGTTGGGAAGCACGGAGTGTTGTAGACAGGCAACTTCATCTTAACATGTACAACTGAAGCTTAAACTGTGCCAGAGTCTATGGGGCTGAGTGATTGACTGATGAGGGAGCTGGGATAACATCGGATTCCTCTCTAAGCCTCTCCACTTCCACCTCTCCATCTCTCCATCACCCCACCTCTCCACCTCTCTATCTCTCCACCTCTCCAGCACTCCACCTCTCCAGCTCTTCATCTGCATCTCGATTTCTCCATCTCATTCTCTCCACTTTGATCTCTCCACCTCGATCTCTCCACTTCCACCTCGCCATCCCTCCACCTCGCCATCTCTCCATCCCTCCGTCTCCGCTTCTCCATCTCTCTTCCCTCCTTCAAGGCCAACCTATGACCAAATGTTTGGTCATCTGCTCTGCCATTTCCTAAAGTGCCTCATTGTTAAACGTTATTAGATGATGTTGTTGAATTGGCAGCAATGCTCCTCCCTGCCCTCCCCTGGGGAAGAGCTGGCACTGCCCAGGCCTGAGTCAATCCCAACATTGCTCACATTTCTCTCAAAGAGTGACGATCATGACCTGGTTATCAAGAAGGAAAGAGCTTGCATTACCATCGTGCCTTTCATGCTCTTGGGATCTCCCAAATGCTTTACAGCCAACAAGTTACTGTTGAGGTGAAGTCACTGAGCAATATAGGGAACACAGCGGTTGCATTGAATAGAGGAATTAGCACAAAGCCGATTGCCTGTGATGTGGGATAAATATTGTCCAGGACACCGAGAACAGCTGCTCCTTTTAGATAAAGTGACGGAATCAGTTTCAATTAAATATTTCATTGGACAGATGGCACCTCCAACAGTGCAGCATTTCCTCAGTATCACACTGATAGCGACAGCCTATCAGCTTCAAATAGACTGGAGTACAGGGTGAAACAGTTTGGATTTCACCATGAGTTCGATCTGGAGTACTGAATAAGAGAGCTACACGGTCAGTCCTAGACTGACTCCCCGAGGTCACCCGACCCCCTGAGCCTTGAAGTGTCACCTGACCCGCACTCTTAAAGGGGCAGCGCGCAGCCCCAACCTACATGTATCACACCTTCCTAATTCTGATCGGATATCCCTGGGGTGTGAATGAGCAGACAGTACACTGAGCCTGGGGTTATACCTGGAGAATGGGTGACAAGATTCCTCAGCACGACAGGAACTGAATCACCTCGGCTGAGGGTCAGAGCGGGAAGCAGCCAGTGATCCCCCAAAATACGAGTATCGAAGCTCGAATCAATCTCAAGCTAATCTGCCATTTAATTAGATCACAGCAGATCACAGTGGATCAAGTATATTTACTTGATTCCCATACTTTAATCACCTTGTCTCTTAAAAAAAATGTTACCAATCTCAGATTTGAAATTTTTCATTGACTCCTGGCATCAACAGTATCTTGGGGGAGAATATTCCAGATTCATCCAGCCTTTGTATGGAAAAACGCTTCCTGAAACACCATGGTGACACAGTGGCACAGTGGTTAGCGCTGCTGTCTCACAACACTAGGGACATGGGTTCGATTCCCGGTTTGGGTCACGATCTGTGTGGAGTCTGCACCTTTGCCCCATGTCTGTGTGAATTTTCTCTGGGTGCTTGGGTTTCCTCTGAAAGATGGTGGATTGGCCGTGCTAAATTGCTCCTAAGTATCAGGGGACTAGCTAGTGTAAATGCATGGGTTATGCGGATAAGGCCTGGATGGAATTGTGGTCGGTGCAGATTCAATAGGCCAAATGGCCTCCTTCTATATTGTAAAGTAAAGTTCATTAATTAACCATGAGAAGCTTACATTCATTTTGCAATAAAGTTACTATGAAAACCCCCTAGTTGCCACACTCTGGTGCCTGTTTGGGTACACCGAGGGAAAATTTAACATGACCAGTGCACCAAACCAGCATGTTTTTGGAGTGTGAGAGGAAACCCATGCACACACAGGGAGAATGTGCAGATTCCATAGAGACAGTGAGCTAAGCTGGGACTCGAAGCTGGGCCACTGACACTGTAAGGCAGCAGTGCTAACCACTGTGCCACCGTGTAGGGATTCTATGAATGATCTAGCCTGAATTTTAATGGTTTTGCTCCCATGTCCCAGATTCTGCTGCAGCTAGCTGTGGATGCGCTCTGCCTCTGAATCACAAAATTTCAGATGCAGGCCCTCTCCGGGGCTTGAGCACAATAAATAAAGCTGACACTCCGGCCCAGCGCTGCGCTGTCAGAACATCACCTTTCAGATGTTGAACTGAGATTTTGTTGCCTGCTTGAGTAGGCATAAGTTATCCCGTGGCACTCTTCCGAAGAGCAGCAGTGTTCCGGCCAATATTTATCCTTCAATCAGCATTCACACAAAATGAAACATTTTCGAGTCATTTATCACATTGCTGTTTGTGGGATCTTGCTGTATAAACAATGGCTGCCCCGTTACCTACAGTACAACAGTGACTGTAATTCTAAAATTATTCATTGGCTGCAAAACACTTCCAAAAAAACACAGACACAGAAATTGTTTTCATTCCTCCAAAAAAGGAAATTGTTTCATTCTATCCAACCTGCCAAATGTTTCAAACATCTCAAATACTTCAGTTAGATAACTCATTAATCGTTCATATTTAAGGCGTTCAGGTCTGTGTGTGTGTGTGTGTGTCTGTGTGTGTGTGTGTGTGTGTGTGTGTCTGTTTGTGTCTGTGTGTCTGTGTGTGTCTCTGTGTATGTGTGTGTGTCTGTGTGTGTGTGTGTGTCTCTGTGTATGTGTGTGTGTCTGTGTGTGTGTGTGTGTCTCTGTGTATGTGTGTGTGTCTGTGTGTGTGTGTGTGTGTGTGCAGCCTGTTATCTGCTCCACTTGCTGCATTTCCCAGCAGATATTTGTGAGCTGTTAGGCAGTGTTGTATTTGGTGTTGTCCTGTGGAATGGGTCAGAGTCGGTGAGCTGATAGTACTTGTTCAGTGTTGCTCTGCGTGTGCTCAGCGCTGCCCTGAACCCACTGTCCACAACCCCGCACAGTGGCTCCACCTGTTGGCCTCAGAGACTGTTGCCGGTGACTCTGAACAGCAGGAAACCTTCCCCCCTCACCCCCACTCACCCCCTCCCCTGCCCCCAGCCCACTTCCTGCCCAGGAGAGCGTGCCAGGTTGGGAGCTCAGATTTATTTTACATTTTTTGCCAGTTGGAGTCTGCATCAGCGAAACACTAAAACTCTCAGCAGCTATTGTGTCTGACCAGTTACTGAGAAGTCAGCCCATAAAGACCCATTAATCCTGCTTTCTGTGTTTTAAACTCCATTCTCTTTAGCCCTTTAATTTAGTCCCTGTGAAGTGGATCAGCCAATCAGCACTGATCCATCATCGGTGTCGTGAAGTTCACCGTGGTAACCATCCCGACTGTTCTTTGAGCCGCCAACAGGAGGCACAATTCACTCAGCCTCCAATTATGACCATTCCCCCAACATTTCAACCCCCCCGACCCTTTGACAAACCAATTCAACTCCAACCCAACACCAATCCAACACCCCCACCCTCACCAACCCCCACCCAAACTTCACCTTCACCAACCCCCACATTCTACCAACTCCCACCTAACACCCACCCTTAACAACCTCCACACTCCACTAACACCCACCTTCTGTTAATTCCCACCCAATTCCCACCCAACCGCACTCAATCCCAACCCAACTCCCCATCCAAACCCCATCCTCAACAACCCTCACCTTCCCCACCAACACCACTCTCTGCCAATTCCCACCCAACCCTCATCCAACCCCAATCCAACCTGATCCAATTCCCACCCTCACCAACCCCCGCCCAAACTCTACCCTCACCAATCTCCACACTCTACCAACTCCCACCCAACCCCCTCACGTAACACCCACCCTCACCAAACTCCGCACTCCACCAATTCCCACCTTTTGCCAATTCCCACCCAACCGCACTCAACCCCAACCCAATCCCCAACCTCCACCAGCCCCCACCTTCTGTGAATTCCCACCTTACCCCCCATCCAATCACACTCAACCCCAACCCAACCCTGACCCAATCGCCACCCTCACCAATCCAACCCCCACCCTTGCCAACTCCACCCATCCCCCCACTCTCTTGGGTCCCTTCCTCTTCTGTGTCTCTCTTTCCAGAAAACCCTCCACATTTGCCTGCCTGAGATTTGAAAGAATTGAGCTGCTGTATACTGTTGTGATTGCTGCATTATTAACATGATGCAGAGGCCCTGGAGGGATGCAGTGAAAATCTATATGGATGAAAACAGACATTTAAGGTTATACCTATCAAGGAAGGAGGATCTGACTCTTTTCTCACTGATCTAAACCCTTAACCAATATGAAAGGTTTTGATGGCGTGGTTATAGGTCCCAGGGCTGTGAAAGACAATGACTAGGAATCACCATGAAATCCGATGGGGAATTCAGGAGAGAACATGCAGCTCACTCCTGCTGATGTGGTTATATGAATTGTATTACAATGTTTTCAGAGGCTGGACAGAAGAGGAGAAGGGAATAAAGAGTTACAACGGTAGATTTAAATGAGGGTAAATATCTGGAATCTCAGGTATAGCACCGATACCAACATGAACCAGATGGGCTGAATGGCCTTTTTCTTTGTAGCACATCCCATGTAGTTGCACATAAACTGATACAGTGCTTTAAACCAGCTGTGTTGACACTTGGAAGAGAAAAGATATTGCCCACTGGAGAATTTATTTTAAAATATGGCCAATTCCCCTTTAAAAAGTTATGACTGATTCTGCTTCCAGAACCTCTTCATAGCAACTTGCTGACGAAGGGTCATCCAGATTCGATACGTTGGCTCTATTCTCTCTCCACAGATACTGTCAGACCCATTGAGACCAGCATTTTCTCTTTTTGTTTCAGATTCCAATATCTGCAGTATTTTGTTTTAATCGCCGTATCTCTTTCTCTGGTTTGACAGTCATTCTCCAGTGCCGGCTCCCGCAGTGGAAACAGTTTTGTCCTGTTTGCTCTATCACAGCCCCTCATAACATCTCTATCAAATCAGCACTGAGGGCAGCACGGTGGCACAGTGTTTAGCACTGCTGTCTCACAGCGCCAGGGACATGAGTTCTATTCTCAGCTTGGATCCCTGTCTGTGTGGAATCTGCACATTCTCCCCATGTCTGAGTGGGTTTCCTCCAGGTGCTCCGGTTTCCTCCCACAGTCTGAAAGAGGTGCTGGTTATGTGCATTGGCCATGCTAAATTCTCCCCCAGTGTACCTGAAGAGGTGCCGGAGTGTGGTGATGAAGGGATTTTCATAGTAACTTCATTGCAGTGTTAATGTCAACCTACTTGTAACACAAATTAATAAACCTTAAATTTAAAAAAAACTTAACCTTTTCTGCTCTAAGGGAGAACAATTCCATTTACTTCATTCTATCTGATCCATCTCAGCGTAAAACTCCTCTGCACACCAAATGCTTAGCATCCTTCCTTCAAGTTTCTTGCCAAAGTTGAACACACAATACTCCAGTAAAGGATTGAGATGTGAATGAGGAAGGTTTATTATAACTTCCTTGTTTTTATACTCTATGCTTCTACTTATGAAGCCAAGATTCCTGTTTGTTTCTTCCAACAGCTCGATCAACTTGTTCTGCTATCTTTCTATCTTTGCCAGTTTGTCTTATGTTTATATTTAAAGGTCTCTGTTCTTTTCAGTGCTCTTCTACCCTGTCTGATTCCCTCACCAAATATCACCAGTATCTTCAGTCGAAAACCATATGTTAAAAACCTTGTTGTTTTATATGTCATTGCTGTACTCTGATCTGCACAGAGCATGATGCTGAAATAGTGGCAAGAGTGGAGATAAGGCTTTAAAATCGATACAGGGAATTAAGGGTGGCGTGGTGGCACAGTGGTTAGCACCGCTGCCTCACAGTGCCAGGGACTTGGGTTCAATTCCAGCCTCGGTCACTGACTGTGTTGAGTCTGCATTTTCTCCCCGTGTCTGCATGGGTTTCCTCTGGGTGCTCCGGTTTCCTCCACAATACGAAGTTGTGTGTGTTAGGTAGATTGGCGAAGCTATATTGATTCTTAGTGTTAGGGGGTTAGCAGGGTTATAGGAATAGGGCCTGAGTGCGATTGTGGTCAGTACAGATGTGCTGGACTGAATAACCTCCTTCTGCACTGTCGGTGTTCCATGAATTCTATCAGGCAAATGCAACAGAGAAGGTCATAAGGTTGAAGTACACTGGTCACGCAATGTTACACAGGGTTGGCACAACGCATCTCTTCCAGATCTGTGCTCAAACCTCCTGTAAGCTTGCAAAGCCTTGCCTCTCCGTGTATTTCACACAGATAATCACCAACGTCCCCCTTCCTGGTTTGTAGCTGCGACTTTCCAAAGCTGCTGGAAGTGAATGGAGTTTTTCACGCACTCCAGATTCTCTCTTCCCACTTGCAACAGGACAAGACCAGAGAATCCCATCTGGTGTGTCTGGCAGTACTTGAACTTCAGGAAGCAAGGAAGAGGATTAGACCATTCAGCCATTTGGGCTACCTTCTGCCATTCAAATAGATCAGACCTGGTGTGCAGTCCAACTCCATTTACCCATCCACTCTATTCCCTTCCATCCCTATCGGCTCAAGGGCAGATGTGATTTTGATTTGATTTGATTTATTGCTGTCATAAGTATTAGTATACAGTGAAAAGTATTGTTTCTTGCACGTTATACAGACAAAACATACTGTTCATAGAGAAGGAAAGGAGAGAGTGCAGAATGTAGCGTCACAGTGATAGCTAAGGTATAGAGAAAGATCAACTTGCAAAGTAGATCCACTCAAAAGTCCAACAGGTTTATTTATAGCAAACGCCACAAGCTTTTGGAAGACTCTGTTCCTTCGTTAGATGGATGGGAGTTCTGATCACAAACAGGGCACAAAGACACAAACTCAATTTACATGCTTAATGATTGGAATGTGAGTCTTTCCAACTTATCAAGTCTTAAAAGTACAGACCATGTGAGTGGAGAGAGCTTTAAGCACAGGATAAAAGAATGTGTATTGTTTGCAGACAGGAAAGTTAGTGAGATTTTGCAAGTCCAGGCAAATTTGGAGGTTACAGATAGTGTGACATGAACCTAAGAGACAATGTGAGTGGAGAGAGGGCCAAGCATAAGTTAAAGAGGTGATTACCTGTAAAGATGCGCATTCCGACCATTATCTTGTAAATTGAGTTTGTCTCTATACATGCCCTCATTGTGAACACAACTCCTCACTCACCTGAAGAAGAAAGCTTGGGCTGCCAGATAAACCTGTTAGACTTTAACCTGATGTTGTGAGACTTCTTACTGTGTTTACCCCAGTCCAACGCCGGCATCTCCACATCATATATATTGAGGCTTGATAATGTGGAGATACCGGTCTTGGATTGGGGTGGGCACAGTCAGAAGCCTCACAGGGTTAAAGTCCACCAGGTTTACTTGGAATCTCAAGTTTTCGGAGCACTGCTCCTTTATCAAGTGAGTGGAGAGATTGGTTTCACAAACACGGCATATACGGGCAAAGACATAATTGTGGGATAACAGGTTGGAATTTAGGTCTTTCCAGATACAGGCAGTGAGAAGTGTCAGAACTCCTGACATTCTGGATTCTGACTATACCTGAAGTTCTCTTAGGAGTGGAGGTAAATTTGTAAATAAAGGGATTTTGGTGAAGGGACACGGGCTTCTGAGATTTTCCACACAGTTTCTCTGAGCTTGTGCTGAAAGTGATTACAATTCTGTTGGGTGGATTTTGAGCTATTTCCTGCGAGAGAGATTACAAAGGTGTGGAGTGGAATAGAGCTGTCATATTGTAATCATATTACAGTCCTGTTAAGGCCA